>JAPEIP010000013.1:156789731-156808020 GCA_026120095.1 Capsicum chinense | reverse complement strand
GAAGTCGATGCATTACTTACCCCTTATACCATGGTTAAAGAGGTTGTATGCATCAATGAGCTCTGCCCCTCTTATGAGATGGCACTATGAAAATAAAATACCACCTGGTGTTTTATGTCATCCGTCAGATGGAGAAGCATGGAAGCATTTTGATAGTGTGTATCTAGATTTTGCTAGTGAACCAAGAAATATTAGGTTGGGATTATCTACTGATGGATTCATTCTATTTTCTGTCTCAGCTACACCATATTCATGTTGGCTAGTACTTGTGACTCCTTATAATCTCCTACCTGAATTGTGTATGACGAGTCAGTATATATTTCTAACTTACATTATTCTAGGTCCTCGCAGTCCAAAAGTTTTGATTGATGTATATCTGCAGCCATTGATTGATGAGTTGAACTTATTATGGCATGAAGGTGTGGAAGCATATGATGTATCAATGAAAAAAAACTTTACATTGCGTGCTACTTTGATGTGGACTATAAATGACTTTCCTGCTTATGGAATGATGTATGGGTGGTCGACTGCGGGTAAGTTAGCTTGCCCTTGTCGTATGGAAGACACAAAAGCATTCACTTTGAAACATGGGGGTAAAAACTCATGGTTTGACTGTCACCATCGATTCTTGCCAATGCAACATGAGTTTAGGAGAAATACAAGTGATTTTATGAATAATAAGACTGATTTTGTAGAGCCACCACCAATTTTGTCGCGAGAAAAAAATTAGGATAGAGTGAGGAATATGACTAAGGTAAAAGAGTTTCCATCATCCAGGATACCTAGTTATTATGTTATACATAACTGGACTAAACAAAAAATATTTTGGGAGTTAGATTACTAGAAGGATAATCTTCTGCCTCATAATCTGGATCCCATGCATATTGAGAAAACCTTTTTTGACAACTTGTTTAATACTGTGATGGATGTAAGTAACAAAACAAAAGATAACTTAAAGGCCAGGATGGACTTAAAAGAGTATTATCGGCACAGTGAGTTGTACCTGACATACTTAAACAATAAGATTTAGAAGTCCAAGGCCAGTTAGACATTCACTTTAGAGGATAAAAGAGTGATTTGTGATTGGGTTAATAATTTGAGAATGCCAGATGGATATGCGTCAAATTTGTCTAGGTGTGTTGACATGAATAAAGGAAAGTTGACCTTTATGAAGAGCCATGACTGTCACATTTTCATGGAGTTATTGATGCCTATTGCATTTTATGCATTGCCCTCTGGAGGCCCATAACAGAGATAAGCTTATTTTTTAAAGATTTATGTTCTGACACATTAAGGGAGGAGAACCTATCTTTGATGGATATCAACATTCTCGTAACCTTAAAAAAGGTGGAAATTTTTTTTTCTCCTATTTTTTTTATGTTATAGAGCATCTTCCAGTTCACCTTGTATAAGAGGCACGACTTGGAGGGCCTGTTCAGTGTAGATAGATGTATCCCTTTGAGAGGTATTGACTTTTAACATTTACCTTTATGTGTTTTAATTGAACATAATTTCTTCTAAAAGATCATACTAAGTAAAGCTATTGGCAAATGTAAGTGGACCATAAAAAATAGATCCCGAATTGAGGGATCAATATGTGAGGCTTGTTTGGCTAAATAGACCTCTTATTTTTGTTCATATTATTTTGAATATGATGTACCATATCTAAGAAACCGACCTAATAGGCATGATAATGGAGACAATACAGATCCTTCAGCACCACCATTTTCAATATTCAATCAACTAGGTAAAGGAAGTCCGAAAGGTGGTCTACTTCAATATTTGAATGAGGTGGAGCTTAATTTAGCTACATCACATGTATTATTAAATTGTTCCGAGGTACTCCTTTCTTATAAGTGATTATATTTATATTAAGGACAATCATTCAAGGTCTATCTAAGCTTTAACTAATAAAAGTCATAACTTTGTCGGACAGCTACTTCGTGGCTTTACACGGGGATGCTGCTATTTATCCTATGTTTTCAGTGTGGTTTATAGAATATGTAAGTGTAACTTAAATATTTAACATGATTTACGCTTTTGTTCAATCTTATGTATATTTAAATTCTAACTTTTTTTTGAACTTTTTATAGGTTCATAATCCACTTAATTATGACCCAAATGGCCAATTTTTACGTGATATAGCTTGGGGACCTGATGCTAAAGTCAAAAATTTTTCTATGTACTCTGTCAATGGGTACAGATTTCATACAGAAGAGTTCTCTAAGGGCAAAAAATCCAACAATAGTGGGGTTTGTGTGAAAGGTGATGGCGGTGTTGGTTATTATGGTGTGCTTTACGAGATTTTAGAACTCGATTATCATGTTGGTTGGCCAAAGAAAAAATTGGTTCTCTTTTGGTGTAAGTGGTATGATCCTACACCTAGGTTATTAGTAATGTGTTGTTACAAGGTCTTAAATTGTATTTTAGCTACTATTTTTTGATATTTTTCTTAACAATATGGTGTCTTTTTTTTGTTAATATTTGTAGTGCCAGTAAGAACATTTCTAGTTGTTTGATTAAATAGTAGTGCTAAAACTACTGGTACTATGCATGATTTGCTTAACTTGTTGCATTTTCTTAAATTCTACTTCTTTAGTTCCTCTGCATAAAGCAAGTTGTTTATTTGTGAAGTCTTTGGTGTAGTTTGGAATTTATCTGGTGGTTAAGTCTTTCCTATTTATGATTTCTTGAGTGTTTTCTTTCATTTCATTCAATCTTAGCTTGTTATGTGGTTTCTGCAATGGCAGTTTCCCAGTTAAACCAAGATTATTTTAATGGTGTTAACCTTGGATTCAAATATCGAATACTAAAATTATAAGAGCTGATTTATTCTTGCTGTTTAAGGAAGGTTACAGTAGTAGATATGATCATCTATCATATGCAAGCAATAGACGAAAAATAAGTAAATCTACCTAAAATGTATGGTTTTCTATGTAAGCTAATCATGTTTACTTGTTGGTGTAGAATATATAGGAGTTCGGGCAGAACTAATGGAGGTTGAAATTGTATAGGTAATACGAACTAGAAGATTTGTATTTACAAGAGGGCTCTTAGCATATTAGAGATATAAAACACTATATACTATACAACCCCTAGCGTTAGATAATCCTTTAGTAAGGAATATTGAAGCATTATGGCGTCAAAGATCATTTGTGATAATGTATATTTATATGGTCTAAGCCAAATAGTTTTGGATTTTTGGTGACATTATGTGAGGTATAGTTGGCTAGGATGAATGTGAACTAGCAGAACTCTTACTGGTGCCTTTCTACCTTCCATACTTTATGGTATTTTCATCAACTTTCACGAGCCAAAATCCCGTTTAACTACCCACTGCTATTACTTTTTTGTGTTAGTACTAGATAGGAGTGGTAAACTAGTTGATGCTGGTTCAAGTTATCGTATGGCTTCTACTCTATGGGGTGCTAGCGTTGGTGATGTGTACCTAGGTGCCTCCCCAAATTCAACTACACTTTGTAAGGATGTCATATTTCATCACAACTCTCGTCAACCTAGAGGTACACCTGTCAAATTCATTAAGTATAATCTTACCAGAGGTATCAATGAAAACAAAAACATTAATATCCAATTTGGTATTGCAACTATGAAACTATGTGTTAGCTATACAATTTGAAAGGTCGATAAGAAAATGTTGGCATTAGGAGGAACCATATTGCGACCAGATAATAGTTGGTTCAGGATAGTGAAAGCATTAGGATTCGGTGGCAACTTATTCTGTTGTCCTGATCCATCTTCCCCTCTTGATCAATGTCAACCAGTGGGTCAGGTTTCTCAAGATGGAAAGAATCATTTGGCTCTCGTCAAAGACTACCCTTTTGGTTTTTACTTCAAGAAAGCATAACCATGCATTACACTATTACTTAACTATGTACCATATTTATTATCTTTATAATCATCAAATAAATAAACCTACAGCTCTTATGTTATTCTAATCATCAAATAAATAAACCAGCAGCCACTATGTTATTCTACCATATTTTTTTTCTAAGTGTAACTCTGCTAAATATATGGAGCATGTTTTAGCATGGCTTATTTAATAAATTATCTTTCCTTCTCATCCATCGACTATGTGGATCTTTTGTCTATGTATTCTTTAAGAGGTTGTTTAGTTGCTGGATGAGATACACCAAAATATTTTATGGAATTAATTATCCCATACATCTATTATATAAGATAACTAATTTCATAGGATTTTGTAAGATAACTAATTTTTCATTCAGTTGAGACAGACTAAAATAACAATGAAATAGAATCACATAAATGTTGAGTGTCATGAAGATCTGATCTTTTTTTGTTCTATCCCTTTATAAACCCTCGCAAACTTAGCAGTAAAGGTGCAGGATATCTACTATCTTAGCAACCCCTTTTGTCATGAAGATATGATTTTTTCTTTATTAGGTGTCATTCTCATAGAGGTAAGTTTGAGCTGGAGAAATAGATTACATTAGAAGTTGCCTCGGTATTGTTGTTTACGCATTTACATATGCACAAACTTTGGCCCTTAACTCGGTTAAAGAAGGAAGGTTGTATAGGTTGAATGTGTCTCGTATTTTATTATTCCTCATAGAACATAGGCTGTCAGATTCTGCAATATCATGCCATTAGAAGTTTAGTCAAGTGAATATTTTCGATATGTGCTGATGCGAATGATCATTAAATTCCAACATCATTTCAATCTAGTCAAATATATACAAGAGAACACATGTTCCTATTATGTATTTCTATGCATAAATGTTTCATCAATAGTGTCATATAAGCTGATTAGAAAAGAAGACTAGGTGTCATGGAGGGTGGGGGCGGAGGGTGGGAGAAGGAGGTAAGAATATCTCAAGGAGTCTTATGTCCCTAAACAAACTTACCTTCTTTTATAAAGTTCACTTTCGCTTTACAAGAGAAATTGAGCGTAGGCTGCAGAAGTGGACCAATGACTTCTTTTATAAAGTCTGCCAAATGAAGTATATAATGCCATCTCTAGTGCATATTATAGAAATTTTAGAAAACTGAAATTGTTCCAAAATATTTGACATTACAGGAAAAGAAGAAGCACTTATTGCTTTTTATTTTTCAAATTCACCTTAACTGCTTTAGTTAGTGGAGTGGTAACAAATTGAGTTGTTTGAGGGATAGAGAGTAGTTTAGACAAATACTCTTATGATCAAGGTTTGTATATGTATTTCATAACGTGTATGCAAACACCTTAAGAAACAGATAACATATATTGAATGTAATAATTATCTGATCATATTAAAAATACAAGGACAAATACTTAGCATCTCACTATTCTAGACAAGATGAGGCTTTCTTTCACTCAGTACTATAGGGAATGTAGAATTTAATTTTATTTTGATCTAAGAAACATAGCTGGGGATCATTACACAGAGTAACTACATTTGGTGGTTCTTTTTTTCAGGTGGTTAATAAAGAAAATCAATGGCATCAAAAGGTCATGGTAATGGAAGGTGTAAGAAAGGTAATAAAGGATCTGATAATCTTCCCACAGGTCAGTATACAACACTATCACCACCACCTATTACCACATCTCTTCAACCAGCTACTACAAATATTCTTCCTCCTCCAAGGGAAACTATTTCACTACCAAATGCGTTTTTTATGCCCCCACTGCCCTACCAGTTCCAGCCCTCTTCTCCCCATAATAGTCTATATAGTAGCTCTTTATCTGTACCTTCAACATTATCCACACCTAGCCTTTTTGGATTGAGAATTGGAGGTCCTAGCACATCAACATCGCCATCCATTGATAGTTCTACAATATCTAATGCTACAACAACTACTTTTCAGATTCTGAAATTTAAAGAGGTAGTAGAATATGACGGCAATGAGAGGATAATTATCGTCCTTGATGGTAATGGGTAAGTAAACCTTATGTTTTTTGGTAATTTTTAAAAAATTTTAAAGTTAAGATAATTTAGTATAATTTTATTGCAGGTTCATACCCGCATATAACAATGGACATATGGTTATAGAAGCAATTAAACCATTTTATACGGAGCCGTAGGGTAGTTGGAACGAGATTCAATTCGACATCAGAATTCTTATATGGAAACAGTTTATGGTATAATCAAAATCAAATAATTTACCATTTCAGTATGCTATCAATGATATTTTTACTTTTGTATCCGTCAACTCATCTCATGAATTTATATTAAACTATTTTTTAGACAAAGTGTGCATGGAATTTTTGTTATGAAAATGAAATACAATGCATTTTCAAGTTGAAAGCAGCTTTACAGATCAAAGAACATATGTATGAGGCTCGGAGAAACTTGGAAAAAACTGATCGGCTAAATGCTGATGTGTGGGTCTATTTCTTAGAAAAATGGGATACTCCTGAATATAGGGAGAGGAGGGAACGGGAAAAGGCAAATAGAGCATCTCAAACAGGTGGCTCATTGCACACTGGAGGTTTGATAAGTTTCGCTACCATCGACGAAGACTGGTAATATTAACATAAATTTCTAATTTGTTTAGTTTAGTTCAATGTTCTAAATCGTTACATAGTAAAGTTGTGTGGGGCTCTTTTGATTCACTATTGTTGTTATCTTCTTCTTGTTGTTTACCTTGAAATCTAGTGAAGCTGTGTGTGGCCTATTTCGATTCACTTGAATTGTTGTTGACATCTTGTTTATTTCTTGTCGTTGCTTGTTTCTTTTTTTCTCTGTGGGGTTTACTAGTAAAGTAGTTCATTAATTAAGTTAGTTCCTATATAAATGATAAAAGTGCACGAGATGAATTTATAAAAAAGAGAAACATGATCAGTGACGGCTCATGCAGACGACCCCAACTTGTTTAACAACAATCTAAGACTATTAGCTATTTAGCACGTCAACCTATGTATAGAACTTTACATCTACCAATTATATGATGTGTTTCTGGATGTACTTCTACTAAATTACTATTATGTGTTTCTACATTCAAAATTTTATAAACTACATTTTCCTTAGTAAATTCTTGTATAGGCTATGTTAACAACGATATTGCTCGGAAATGTAGGATAACATGTTAATAACATGATATCACTGAAATGTAGGATAGTAAAATGATATTATCTAACATGTCATATTGAGTGTTTTTATCTGACACAGTTCTGTAAGGTACTGAGTGAAATGTTATTGAAATGTAGGATAATAACATGATATTAGTTGTTTATTTTTTGTTGTTTGGTAGACTGCGTACACTTCCAGTTTTTGTTGCTTAATTACTAAAATATAGCAATTTGGTGTTGATTAGGGCCATATTCTCTTTTTTTAAGGAAGTGTTGGTGCCTACGACTTAGTTGAATGCATGATCTGTAAATCTGTGATAAAGTTATATTAAAATGTCTTTTTCAAAGTTGGTTAGCATAAATATAATGATAATCAAATCTTGCACATTGGCACATTTATAGTATCTTTGGTTTCTGAACATGACTTTTCTTGTGACCTATTCTGTTGAGTGTATTAGGAAATTCGGGGTAGGGGGAGGTTCCCTATATAACTATAGACCCCTTCCAAACTATCTATTTATTTATTTTGTTTGACCAATAATGGTGCCCAGAACAGTTTGTGTGCAACTCAAATCTTCTATCAGGAATTTGTTACCTCTCACTAGCACTTGTATGGAGTTGCTCTGCCATCAAAGCTTAAACAATTGAAAATAATTAACCTAAAGTACTACTTCTATTGGATTTGAGTATTTTTGAATCATAGACTCCATGATCTATTTGTATTAGTCTTAAGATGTTTTGGTCTATGCTTCTCGGACTTGTTTTCATTCTTGCATTATCTCTTTTTTCTAAAATTTTACAGTAATTTAAAAAATGGGGGAAAAGAGCCCACTTTTCTTAAGGCCTACGAAGAGACGCATAGGAAGAAAAACAAGGATGGTACAAGAGGAGATTGGGTCAAAGCACCTATTAAGAATGCATATGTAAGATAATAACTTTTACATACATTGTTTTATTATTACTCGACTTTGTTTGTTTACATACTGACAAATAATTTTTCTTTCAGGAAGAATTTTAAAAATGCATAGAAGAGTGGCGTCAAACCCAATCTACTTCAGAGGATGGTACCATGGTCCAACCATCACCTGCAGATATGACTAATATGTGGACAGCTTTGGTAGGTGGTCTAAGGAAAGGTAGAACCTATGAGACAGGGGTTCTCCAATCCTTGAGCAGTCCTTCGTTGTTTCCCAGTTCCTCTTCTACTTTGCAAATCGTGGAAGAAATGGAAGCGATGAAAAAGAATATTGTGGAATTGATGTAGAAATGTGCAGCTAACGATGCTAAGTTTTCTAAATTTGAGGGGTTGGTGAAGAAGCACAAGCCTCAAGTATTTCATGATGAGGAAGATAGTGAATCTGATGATAATTATATTTTAGTTATTGTTCTTATTTTTGGTTGTGACATTTAGATGTTTAAACTATTTGATTTGATATTTTTTTGAATGTTTTAAAGTGGTTTTATTTATAAATTTTTTTCGTGTTTGATTCTAGTGAAAAATACATTAGTTATGTTGTTTATAATCTAAGAGTAGTGTAAGCTAATGCAAGATTTTATTATATAATTATTGGGTGAATATTTTCATTAAAATTCTTACTAAAGTAGTCAGAACAATAATTATTGAGTAATTATTTGTTAATGTTCCGACTACAGTAGTCGAAATAATTATTTTATTAAATAATTTTTTCATTAGTTTCTGACCACAGTAATCGAAAAGAATATTTATTTATTAAATTTTTGATTTAAGTAGCTAGAGCAATAATATTTAAAAAATATATATTAAGTTTTTCAACTACAGTAGTCGAAAAATAATAATTATTAAATAATTATTTATTACATTTTCGATTATAGTAGTCGGAAAAAATATAATTATTAAATAATTATTTATTAAATTTCTAACTACAGTAGTTGAAATAATTATAATTATTAAATAATTATTTATTAAATTTTCGCCCCCAGTAGTCAGAATAATTATAATTATTGAATAATTATTTATTAAATTTTTGACTACCACAGTAGAAAAATTTATAATTATTAAATAATTATTTATTAAATTTTTGACTAGAGTAGTTGAAATATTTATAATTATTAAATAAATATTTATTAAATATCCAAGTACATTTTTGACTATAGTAGTCGAAAATTTCTGACTAAAGTAGTCAAAAATATTTTTCTGACAAGCTATATTCTGACTACCACGAAACAGTCGGAAAGTAGTTGGAACTACCTTATTTTCCGACCACATTCCGACTACATTAGCCATCAGAAAAATGATTTTTTCTAGTAGTGGATAATCCACTTAGATGCTATGGGTCTTAGAGACGCCATAAAGAAATCTAATCAAAATCATACTAAGGCTATGATTTTCTTGAGTCCGTATCCTGACAAAATTCTGAAAATTGAATACTTTACTACTAAGGATCTACTTGTTTTATGGAATAGCCTAAAAGAAAGATTTGACCACTTGAAGATGGTCGTACTCCAAAAAACACGATATGAATGCATGCACCATGAAAATAAGATGTTGGGTTTAAACCCCATCAATTTGTGGCCTAAGACGCCTTTATATGAATAAGATGTTGAGTTTGAATCACAATGCACCATATTGATGATGTAATGATGGCTAAGGCAAATAATGTGTTTTTGGTGAAAAGTCATGAGACATGTCCCATTAAATATGCTCCATTCTCTGAAGTGAATGTGGTAGCAATGCTTAATATGTCTGAAAGAAGAAACGTGATTGATTGCATGAATATATGCGTGGAAGGACAATATGATAATGAACATGATATTATGATTATAAGATATTCTAGAAAAAAAATTCTCTGCATCATATGTATGCCTCAATTTGCTCTTGAAGTAGTAAAATCTTGAAAGAGATTATAGGCTATTATAATTTGATAGGCTTAAGGCACGATTATATTCCATTCTCAGGGAATAAAAAGCTTATCAATACAAACATGCACTTGATTGTGATGGTATTATAACTCACCTTTGAAAGAGGTAGAATAACTAAGAAGAGTTATTTTAAAATCTACTTCTGAAGTAGTAAATCTGAAATTTATTCATCTAATAGAAAATCTAAAATTTACTAAAGTAAGAGATATATGTCATGGTAAACTTGGAGTTTGCTTGAATAATAGTTCATGACTTGATATGAACGATTGCGACATCCCAAAGATGTGCATATGAGTTTTAAACATATATTGAAGAACTAGAAAATTCTTCATGAACTTTTAGTGTTGCGTGTTCTCATGATAAGTTGGTTGAACCAATAAATGTTAGGATTTGATCTCTCAAAATCTAAAAATATAAAAGTTGAATATGGGCTCGTTCACCAGTCATGTGATCTATTAAGATGCATTGATAAGAGATGACCACGTGTACATTTATTGTCAACCTGCAGTTTGACATCCATAAAGTTGCTTGCTCAATAAAATTGAATTAAGAGAACACTTTTTAGACTGTGTGATCAAGACAATTCATCTTGGTGATGATGGTTTGGAAATACCTTTGATAAATAGCTGAACCATTGCTAATAAGAACAAAGCTTCTTATGTTAGTTTGAAATATTATTTACAAAAGTACTTGTATGGATAAAACCAATAAATTATGATTAATTTTCCCTCAAAGTTGGTTCTAATTTAGGAACCACACGTTGTCCATCTAATAATTTTGATGTTTGGTATATGATTAATAAATATACCATGACGCATAAAGATGGATTCCTTAAAGAAGACGGAGGATGTATGTTAGTTTTCTTAACATAAGAGGGAGCTTATAAGAAACCATAAAATATGTTAGAAATTATTAGATCCTTATTCAAAAGATAATTCAAGTCAAATGTCGAAAGTATCTCATAGTTAAGCTGCAAGTTCTCCTATTTTTTGTCTGTACAGAACAATGTTTATGCATGCATGAAGCGTGCTAGACCAATCGGTTCCAAATGAAATAATTATTAAAAAAATAAGGAGCAAATTATCATAATAAGAAGATAATGTGCTCTTGAAGAGCCTACTACATAACACTTCATGAAACCTTATGAGAGGTTCAGGTACCTGAAAATAATGAAGTAGTGAGATCTCAAAATGTTATGTCGCATTGTGAATCGATATAAAATGATATATCATTGGCAATATCTTTGATACAATATTAGAGCAATATTGTAAATTATTATGAGGATCTAAATTCTATGTTTATTAAAGCATTGAAAATATATATCAAGTGACATGAAAGGATGCACCTTGGTAAGCATAAAACTTATTTAATTTGTAGTCCAGACACTTGAAGATGTTACACATGAAATGTGGAATATTGTCACTTGACAAAATATATATGAAAACTTTTCTAAGGATTCAAAATGTCTGAAGCATATAAAAGTTTCTGGGAAACTTATTTATAATCCTTATAGTTTATAAGCTTATAGCTTTAAAATTATTGAAAATCTTGGAGAGTTTTCAAAAGCAATAGATTATTTGATGAAACGAGAAATATTCCAATTTGGATTTGTTATGAAGTACTATATTTTAGTGCAATTGGTGCAGTTATGTATCTTGGAAATACTTTAAGATTTGATATAACATTTTTCAATTAATTTATTGGCAAGGTATAGTTCTGCTTCTACTAAGAGACATTGAAATGGGATCAACATAATCTTATTTTATTCTAAAGATTTTAGTCTCGATCTTTTTTATTATGCTGATGATGGTTATTTATTTAACCTACATAAATTTCAGTCTCAAACATGTAATGTGTTCACATGTGGGGATACTGCCATATCTTAGAGATATACAAAGTAGTCTATCTATCCATTTTATTGAACCATGCTGAGATAATAACTATTCATGATGTTAGACGAGATAATGTGTATATTTTAGGTACATGATATATCTCATTTGAGAAAAAATATATTTTGAAATTTGATAATGTACCTATAGTTTTATATAGAGATAATGGAGCGTGCATAACATATCTTAATGAAGGATTCATAAAAGTAAATAGAACGAAGCACGCTTCATCAAAGTTTTTCATACACATGAGCTACAAAAGAATGGTGATATTAATGTGCAACAGATTCATTTGAGTAACAATATGACTAATTTATTCACCAAGTCTCTTTCAAGTGCAACTTTCAAGAAGATGATGCACAAGATTAGGATGTAAAGACTCAAGGATGTTATCATTAGGGAAAGTTAATACACGTTGTACTCTTTTTTATTTACCAAGGTTTTGTCCCACTGGGTTTTCCTTATAAGATTTTTAATGAGGCAACCTATATGTGTATTGTTAGAGATGTGTGCTCTTTTTTCTTCACTAGATTGGGTTTTTCTAGTAAGGTTTTAATGAGATACATTATCTATCAATTAGACATTCAAGGGGGAATGTGATAAATATGTTAACATATATAGTGAATGTCTACTTACCATATATAGTGAATGTCTACTTTACCATATATAGTGAATGTCTATTTATGAAAAAGTTAGAAACCCCAAGGTTGTTTTTTCCCTATAAATAAAGGGGTTTCCCTTATTTTAATTCACACCATCAAGAGATCTATCAAGAGAAATAATAATCACTCTCTCTTCTCTCTCTATTCTTCTTCTTCTTCTTTGCTTTATATTTCATAATAATAATTAAAATTTTAAAATATGTCTTTCTAAAAGTTTTTAGTTTTCACATCACTAATAGGTCTCAAAAATTATACTTTTAGGAATAATGGCCAAGCATGGAAGCTAACTTATCAAAGTTTAGTGACTTTTAAAAGACGAAAAAAAGTTGAATGACTTTGAATGTTAATGACCATGGAAGTTAACTTGGTGAAGTTGAGTGAATTTTGAAGAGAAAACAAAGTTGAGTGACTTTTAAAACACAAAGCAGAGTTGAGTGAGCCAATTGCCCACAGTTGAGTGGCCATACAAACTTCTAACTTTATTTTTGAAGAAATGTGGAACTCTTAACCGATTCTAATGCCCCATTCTCTTCGTCTTTTCTTCCAATAAAATGAGATCACTTTTGCTCTCCATTTCCTCATTTGCACTTGTTCTCTAGTTAACTCTTTTTCTCATCTATGAAGTTCAAAAGCTATTCTGTCTTTTGTTTTTTCTCAAATCACCAACCTTATACGCGATAGATGTCATTTTTTTGGTTTAGTATAATCTATATTTTTTCAACAATAAATTCAAACACATGTTTAAATTAACATATGAACAATCATAATGAAGTTTAAACTCTGTATTTACAACTTGAAACTTATAATAATAACTTCAACCCAAACTTATGAACAACTAAAAATGAAGTTCAAACTATTTTCTTGAAAATAGAAAAAATCAAATGTTAAGAACTTCAACCCAAGTTCAACCAACTTATGAACTATGAAAATAAATTTTCAAGAACTTCAAACTCAAGTTCAAATAGTTGAAGAACTATCAATATGAAGGTCAAATTATTTTCTGAAAAAACAATAAAACCAGCTTTAAGGAAAAGAAATGATACAGAAAGATTCAAGTCCATCAAATTCACGGTGTGTCCTTAAGGAAATTATTTCCCTCAAGTACCCAATGTTATTAAATATATCATTCCAGGATAAAATGAATCATTTCGGCAGAATAGAGGTACCTCAATTTCTATCGAACTATGAACGCACTCAACAAGAGCAGATCACACTAGAGTTTTTTTTCAAGAAAGAAGAGTATTTTTTTCTTCAAAATTTCATGCCTATACCTGTGAAAAAATTCAAGTATTAATAGCCATGAAGGTGTTGCTTCATAAAGAGAAGCAATGATTTTAAAAGGTGCACCCCTTTATAAAGGTGCAACTCTTTAAGAAATTCGTAACCCATTGGAAAGGTCATAACCATCCAAATAAAAAAGGATCCTATTCAAATTGCACCCTTTTTCTTGGTGTCTTTCCAGAAAAAATATCTATTCATTTTTCATTCTCACCTCTTATG
Source organism: Capsicum chinense (assembly GCA_026120095.1). Taxonomy (NCBI): domain Eukaryota; kingdom Viridiplantae; phylum Streptophyta; class Magnoliopsida; order Solanales; family Solanaceae; genus Capsicum; species Capsicum chinense. The sequence continues at coordinate 156,794,044 of JAPEIP010000013.1, read as the reverse complement.
AATCTAACAACCCCCACATGAATGGAGAATAGCTATTTCATAAAAAAATTATGAAGTGTGTGATTCATAAGCAAAGACTAGTTGCATCTGGATAAGTAGGTTTTTCTTTAAACTTTTCATAATGAACTTGAATTGGATACACTCGATCAATCGGTAGATATGATATCTTTAAACCATCAAGCTTTGATATACACCTAGATAACCAAGTAATTTAACCAATGTTTTGCCTTTTATGGTTCTCATAATTTTCTTCATTTCAACCATGAAAATGTCCTAAATTCATAAGAGCTTAGAGAATAGACTTTTACTATCATTCTCCTTGAAGTGACTTTCACTTCACTCTAACATAAGTAATTTTTAAATATTTAATCTTATAGATCAAACTATTTAGTAAAATATATCAAACTTAGAAACCATGAAAAAACTTCAAACCATAATCCTTATCTTTGTTTCATGAACATTATCTTTATCATTAGAATGGGTTGAGTATATTAACAATCTTGAATCGTCAGTCACAACTTTGTTTGATCTCTTTGAACCTAGTTATTGGAATCTCTGGTTTGCTAGGTAGAGTTAACACCATGATGAATTGTCCTAGGTTGTAAACCATTTCCTTTGATGATGATCAACTTCCTCTCCAGATAGGCCCTTTTTAAGCAGATCTGACACAATATCCTTTGACTTCACCTAGTTAACCATGATAATTCCACTAGAGAGTAGTTCTTTAACAATATTAAATCTTTATCTAATATGACAAGATTTACTATTACATATCATGCTCCCTTTCCTACGTATTCCCGCTTCACTATCACAATGTATACATACTAGTGTCAATGATTTGGAAAAATAAGGAATAACTTCCAAGAAAATTTGGAGCCATTCAGCTTTTTCATCGGCTTTACCTAACATGATAAATTCATATTTCACTATAAAACAGGCAATACATGTCTGTTTGGGTGATTTTTAAGAGACTTCTTCTCTACCTAAAGTAAATATATATTCACTCTTGGATTTTATATATATTCACTCTTGGATTTTAATTTATTCAATATGGTGATCCCATTTGCATCACTATATTCTTCAATTACTGCTGGATATTTGTTATAATGCAAATAAAAGTGTTAAGTATGCTTTAGATTACCCAAAACTCTTTTTATTTCCATCCACTAAGTTTGATTGGGATTACTCATGTACCGACTAAATTTACTAATAGACTATGCTATGTGTGATCACGTACAATTCATAATATAAATCAAACTTCACAACATTCTTATGTAGGGTAACAATGACAAGTTTACCTTTATTTTTTGAAGTGCAAAGCTTATGTCTACTAAAGTCATGGTAATAGTTAAATCCAAATACTTGAACTTGTCAAGTACTTTTTCAATAAAATGAGACTGTGATAATGTCAACCCTAGTGGATTTCTATGAATTCTTTTACATAAGATCAAATCTGTAACTCCAAGATTTTTTATATCAAGCTTGCTCTCAAGCATTCATTTAATAGAATTTATGTTAGAAATGCCTTTATGTATGATCAACATACCATCGACATACAAACAAATAATGACTTTGTGATTTGAAGTATCCTCAATGTAAATATATTTATCATATTCATTTATTTTAAAACCGTTTGCCAATATGTTTTGGTCAAACTTTACATGCCACCGTTTGATGCTTGTTTTAATCCATAAAGTGGTTTAACAAGTTTGCACACTTTTTTTACCAAAAAATACAAAACCCTCGAGCTATTCCATGTACTTTTTTCCTCCAATTCTTTATTTAAGAATGTTGTTTTCAGATCCATTTGATGAATTTCAAGATCATATACCACCGCAAATGAAACCACATCCGAATGGATATTATCCTTATTACATACGAGTATGTGTCAAAGTAATCAAGGTTTTCTTTTTGTCTAAAGCCTTTCACAATAAGTATTGCCTTGTATTTTTCAATAGTACCATCAACTTTTATTTTTCTTTTAAAGCTCTATTTAAAACATGAATATTTATTTTCTGGAGGATGATTAATCAATTCCCAAGTATTGTTGCTCTAGATTGAATTAATCTCACTATTGACTTCCTCTTTCTAAAAGGATGAGTCCAAAGACGACATCGCTTCTTTAAACATTCTCATTTTCAAGAAGAGATATTGCAAAATTTGATCCACAGAAAGTTAATGTTCTTTGATGTGTACTACACCTTGGATTCTCATCATTAAGTACATTCTCATTTGATTTATCTCGAGATCATTTAAACCCTCAACTTGACAACTCATGTCTAGTTTTATACGGATAGATGTGTTTAAAGAAATCACCATTATCTAATTTGATTATCGCATTGTCATGAATATTTGCATGTTTGGTACTGCTTGTAGCAAATTTGATGAACATAGAGTCCACAGTCTTAGGTCTTATTTTTGTACTTTTAGGTATGGAACTAAGACTTTAGATAACATTCCCATACTTGAATATTTCAAGTTGGGTTTCTATCCTTTTCATTTTTCATATAGAATAGATTGTATCTTGATATGGGACACTCTATTGAGTATTTGGTTTGCTGTAAGGGTTGCTTCTACCTACAAGTTTTGTAAAAACCCTTAACTTATGAGTAATGTAATCATCATTTCCTTTAATGTTCAATTTTTTTATTTCCACAATCTATTTGATTGAGGTGAATATGGAGTAGTAGTTTCATGGACAATTCTATTTTCTAAACATATCTCCATAAAAGAACATTCATACTCTCCACCCAATCACTTTTTATAATTTTGATCTCTTTATCCAATTGATTTCAACTTTAGTTTTATATTGCCCAAATGCATCTATTGCTTCATCCTTAACATTTAGAAAATAAATATAACAATATCTATTGCATTTGTCAATAAAATTTATAAAATATTTTTTCCACCACGAGATAGTATTGACTTCATATCACAATTGTCTATATGAATTAAGTCCAAGGAATTGGAATTCCCTTCAACAGACTTATACGGATGCTTAGCATACTTAGATTCCACACATATTAGACACTTTGATTTATTGCAATAAAAATTAGGCAACACTTCCAAACTAATCCTTTTATGCAAGGTTTTGTAATTGATATTGAAACACCCCGAACTTTGGCCCTTATGAAATTGTAATACCCATACTTTCCTAACTTAGTTCAGCTCTTAATGTACAAGAGATTCTATATATATATATATATCCCAATACATATAGAATTTTTTTTAGTTTAAGACCCACCAAAAGGTAGAAAATTCAATCAGCTTTCCAACGATATAAATTTTGCATTAATTCGATAACCGGGTAAAAAGGTATGGCAAATTTAGTTTCAGGCGGTATCCCAACGCAATTGTACCGTGTCTCAGTGACAGGCCAAATGGTACTTGTCAAATTCTAGTGAATTACCGCAATAGTGCTGCATCGTAGTGAATTTCTAGTTCTCAATTGGTATTTTCCAGAGAAGCACTGCGATAAGCATCACGTCGAGGTGGAGTGCCAGTTTGCACTCATCAATTTCTAGTGACGCAACGCAAAACGACCGCATTGTGCCAAAGTGCATTTTTGCACTTGTTCGTGGAATACACTTTCAGCCAAATTCTAGTGGCTCATCGCGATGGCACGTCTCGCGATGATGGCTAAAATCTGGATTTTTAATGACAAAAATTTAATTATTTCTTAGGACAGTTGGGTCTTTTTCTATGACCCTAATCAGTCCAAAACACGAGATGAATCCCTTAATATCCTAATTAGTCATAATTTAATTCAAATTCCCTTAAATCAAGAACATTCTCTGTCAAATAGCAAACCCTAGCCTTCAAGATTCAATATCAATTCCTAATCAAATTTCCAAGAAACTTTAAGAATTCAACTACTCAGGTATGTTTGGTGTTCATCCTGGGGTTTTCTTCCACCCTAGGAGTTCAAGAAACCTTTTCAAGAACTTAAATTATGATTTTTAATCTTAAATTGAGGTATGTTCATGCATATGGTGATTTTATGGGTTTTAAACCAAGAAGATTATGAATTCTAAGTAAATAAACTAGTATGTGCATTGATTTATATAATCCCTATTTCATAACCCATGAATTGTGAATTGAATATTGTAATTATGAAAATCCCAAGTTATTTTCCCCATGTTCAAGAACCATGCTCCCTAAGTGTTTGACAATATGTCTATGAGAATTATTTGTGCATGACATCCTAATTGTAATGCTTTAAAGTTGTGATATGATTTCTTTATTTATACTATCGAGTCCTGGGGTATTGTATACCAAAAATTAGTTGCTTACTTATTTTCTAGTTGTAATAG
>JAPEIP010000013.1:156768113-156789631 GCA_026120095.1 Capsicum chinense | reverse complement strand
TATTTTCCAGAGAAGCACTGCGATAAGCATCACGTCGAGGTGGAGTGCCAGTTTGCACTCATCAATTTCTAGTGACGCAACGCAAAACGACCGCATTGTGCCAAAGTGCATTTTTGCACTTGTTCGTGGAATACACTTTCAGCCAAATTCTAGTGGCTCATCGCGATGGCACGTCTCGCGATGATGGCTAAAATCTGGATTTTTAATGACAAAAATTTAATTATTTCTTAGGACAGTTGGGTCTTTTTCTATGACCCTAATCAGTCCAAAACACGAGATGAATCCCTTAATATCCTAATTAGTCATAATTTAATTCAAATTCCCTTAAATCAAGAACATTCTCTGTCAAATAGCAAACCCTAGCCTTCAAGATTCAATATCAATTCCTAATCAAATTTCCAAGAAACTTTAAGAATTCAACTACTCAGGTATGTTTGGTGTTCATCCTGGGGTTTTCTTCCACCCTAGGAGTTCAAGAAACCTTTTCAAGAACTTAAATTATGATTTTTAATCTTAAATTGAGGTATGTTCATGCATATGGTGATTTTATGGGTTTTAAACCAAGAAGATTATGAATTCTAAGTAAATAAACTAGTATGTGCATTGATTTATATAATCCCTATTTCATAACCCATGAATTGTGAATTGAATATTGTAATTATGAAAATCCCAAGTTATTTTCCCCATGTTCAAGAACCATGCTCCCTAAGTGTTTGACAATATGTCTATGAGAATTATTTGTGCATGACATCCTAATTGTAATGCTTTAAAGTTGTGATATGATTTCTTTATTTATACTATCGAGTCCTGGGGTATTGTATACCAAAAATTAGTTGCTTACTTATTTTCTAGTTGTAATAGAATTATGCCCCAGTATCTTAAATAGTCATACTTTGTCATTTAACAAAATTAGTATGAGTTCAGTCAAGCTTAGTACAGTCTAGTGATCAGTGTCAATTCAGTTAAGAGTAGGATTCAGCATCGAGCGAACCCAGAGATGGGGGCATTCCTGCCAGTATAGGGCTTGACCCTTAGTAGCAGTCCCTAACGTACAGAACTATGTAGCCAACTTAGGATAATCATCTTCCTATCAAATTAGGGTTGACGTAACCATATACATATCATGATTTTTCTTGCTAGATTAGGGTTGACCGAGCTAGTATTAGTAACTCGTGGCACGGTGCTAACTCCCTTCTAACTAGGGTTACAGTTTGGACCCTAAATCAGTCTATAATCCAGGTATGTCGGTTAAAAAATAACTCCTACAGTCTCTGTTTTAGTATTTAGTAATCAATATTCAGTACAAAACTCAGTTCAGTTCTATACAATAATAACGTTTACTTATTAGAAACTTAGTACTTCAGCTTTAGTCTAACTCTCATCCTATTACTTCATGATATTTAGTTATGATTGTTATTCATGCACATGAGCCCATGCATATTATCCTGACCTTACCTAGCATACCAGTACATTCAATGTACTGATGCATATTTTCTGTTTACGCTATGATGTCACATATCATAGGTTCAGATACTTGGGTTCCTAATCGTATTTAGCCAAATCAATTTATCAGTCACATCTATAGTAGTGGGTACTCATCAATTAAGGACGTGATATTTATGAATTCATCTTATTATTTTAGTAGTTCAATTATTTTAGACAGCAGTACTGAGTTAGTTAAGGCCTGTCCTATCAACTCTTTTATTTTAGATGTTTAGAGGCTTTTTAGACATGATCAGTTAGCATTTATTCAATAAATGTATTTTGTTTTATGAACCTTATGTCATTTATTAGTTTCATCCATATATACTTTATAATTATTATTCAGTGCTCACAGCAGGTACCAGTCATGGGTTAACTTATAGTTCTTCGAGGTCGTAAGCATCGTGTGATTCTCAGGGTGTAGTCTCAGGGCATTACAAACTTGGTATCAGATTCTAAGGTTCTATAGTGTCCTAAGAAGTATGGAAGCCGTGTCAAGTGGAGTCTAGTGCATGGGTGTGTAGTACGCCATACTTATGGACAAGAGGCTATGAGTCATTTTAGAAAACTTCCCTTTTTTCAGTGTTCATATCGTGTGAGTGAGCATGAGCTAAAGTTAAAATCTATATCTAATCCAACTTTCCCTTCTATTTACAGAATATGCCTCCCAAAAAGCTAACGTAAGAAGAAGTAGGAATTAGCCAAGACCTCTGCCTGTTTAGAAAAATCCCCCGAATAAGTATGTTTCTTACGTAGAATTCAGAACTGTATTCACCACCCTAGCCCATTATGTAGTAGCTCAGAATGTTTGACCAGATACTATTTAGGCCAACCCAGTGGCCCATACTACTAAAACTAGAATTCGGGACTTCACCCGAATAAATCCTCCTATATTTTTAGGATCTAAGTCTAAGGAGGACCCACAAGAATTCCTTGACATGGTGCAGAAGGTAATAGACATTATGTGGGTAACTGCTAGTGAGAGTGGTAAGGTAGTTTCATATCAGTGACAACATATAGCTCATATATAGTTTAAGCAGTAGAGGGTAGAGAGAGTCACAGATGCAGGGCCTATAGAATGGGAGGAGTTTTTTACTACCTTCTTAGATAGGTTCTTTCCATTGGAGTTGAGAGTGGCTAAGGTGTTAGAGTTCATCAACTTGAAGTAGGGAAACATGAGTGTGAAAGAGTATTCCCTCAAGTTTACCTAGTTGGACACTATGTTTCTCATGTAGTATCTAATAGCAGGTCTAAGATGAGCAAGTTCATGTTTGATGTATCTGACAGTGTGGTCAAGGAGTGTAGGACTGGAATACTGATTAAGGAGATGGGCTTGTCTTGGTTGATAATCCATGCTCAATAGATTGAGTAGCAAAAAACTAATGAGAATAAGAAGGAGAGTAAGAGGGCTAGAACAGGTAGTTTCAATTTTGCTCAGCCAAAGTCAGGAGGTAACCATTCTTAGTTCTGCCCAAGATCTTCAGTACCAGCTCCGTCTTTGACTAGTGCACCGATGCCCAAGTTTAGAAATGATAATAAGGATAGGGTTCCAAGTTCAAAAACTTAGGGTAGTGTAAATTATGCTATACCAAATCCTCTTTGTTAGAAATATGGCAGAAACTATCAGGGTTTCTGTAGGGTTGGTAGCGATATGTGTTTTGGGTGCGGTAAGCCAGACCATAGGATTAAAAAGTTTCCTTACGTGGGTTCACAGAGTAGCATAGTCATCCCCCAGTTTAGTTTGGTCGCTTGTCTCATCAGGGTGCCACTTCAAGTACCACCAGTGGGCAGCGTCCAAACAGGCTTTATGCACTTCATTCCTGGCAGGATCAGGAGAGTTCTCCTGATGTGATTACTAGTATGTTGCAAATCTATTATTTACATATTTATGCTTTGCTAGATCCAAGATCTTCTCTGTCTTTCGTAACTCTTAACATAGCCGTCAACTTCAAAGTCATCCCCAAAATCCTAGCAAAGCCTTTCTCAGTCTTTATCCTAGTGGGTAGGAACTATTCAGTTATGGTTTTTTAGAAAGTTACTTAAGCAAACCTTGTAGAGTTAGAGATGATGGATTTTGACGTTATCCTCATCATGGATTGGCTCCATTCATGCTATGCTTCAATTGATTATAGAAACAAAGTAGTTCAATTTTTTAGCTTCCAAATGAACCAATCCTTGAATGGAGGGGTATCACCACAACACTTAAGGGTTAACTTATTTTGTACCTTAGAATGAGAAGAATAATATCTAAGGGATGTATTTACTATCTTATCTGAGTCAAAGACTCCAATTTTGAGACTTCTAACCTTGAGTCAGTTTTAGTAGTGAGGGAATTTTTAGATGTGTTCCCTAAAGATCTTCTCGGAGTTCCTCCTAAAAGGGAAATTAACTTTGAAATAGATCTTCTTCTAGATACTCATCCTATCTCTATTCCACCCTGTTAAATGGCACCAACTGATCTCAAATAATTAAAAGAACAATTGAAAGATCTCCTAGATAAGGGATTCGTCAGGCCTAGTATTTCCCCATAGGGTGCACCAGTTCTATTCTCGCAAAAGAAAAATGGTTCTCTTAGGATGTGTATCAACAACAGTTAGTTGAACAAAGTCACAATCAAGAATAAATATCCACTTTCCAGAATCAATGACTTGTTCAACCAACTTAAAGGTTCCAGTTACTTCTCTAAGATAGAACTCAGATCCGGCTATCATCAGCTCAGAATCAGAGAAGGTGACATTCCAAAAATAACTTTTAGAACTTGGTATGTTCACTTTGAGTTTCTAGTCATGTCCTTTGGTCTCACTAAAGCCCTAGTAGCCTTCATGGACTTGATGAACCGAGTGTTTAAGTGGTACTTAGACATGTTCATCATAGTATTCATAGATGACATCCTTGTCTACTCTCGTAACAAAAATGATCATGTACACTACCTTAGAATGGTATTACAGACCCTTCAAGCCCATCAGTTGTTTGCTAAATTCAATAAGTTCAAATTTTGTCTAAGATCAGTAGCTTTCCTTGGCTATATTATTTACAATAATGGCCTTAGAGTGGATTCTCAAATGACTAAAGCAGTGAGAAACTAGCCCAGACCTATTTTTCTGTTAGATAGCAAGATTTTATTAGGTTTGGATATCTATTACCAGTGGTTTCTAAAATGGTTTTCATTTATTATGTCCCCTATGTCTAGATTGACTTACAAGAAAGTTAAGTTTCAGTGGTTAGATTCTTGTGAGAAGAGTTTTCAAGAGTTGAAGACTCAACTCACCACAACTCCAGTTTTGACATTGCCAGATGGTTTAGATGGATTTGTTATGTACTGTGATGTCTTTAGAGTTGGTTTAGGGTGTGTTTCTATGCAGAAGGGTAAGGTTGTGGTCTATTCCTCAAGACAACTTAATCCCCATAAGAAGAATTACCTTACTCATAATCTTGAGTTGGCATCTATTATGTTTGCCTCAAAGATCTGGAGGCATTATTTATATGGGGTGAGTGCTGATGTGTTCATAGATCACAAAAGCTTGCAGTATGTATTTTTATAGAAGGATTTGAATCTGTATCAGAAGAGATGGTTAGATTTACTAAAAGATTATGATATGAGTGTTTTGTACTATTAAAGCAAGTCCAAATAGTAGAAGAATCCCTAAGTAGATTGTCTATGGGTAGTGTTTCTTATGTTGAAGATGATAAGAAAATGTTAGTTAGGGAAGTTCATTAGCTTGACAGATTAGGTGTTCATTTAGTTGATTCAGCTGAGGGTAGCGTATGGGTTCAGAGTAGTTCAGAATTTTCCTTTGTTGCCAAAATAAAATAAAAGTAGGGTAGAGATCCCAATTTAGTTAAGCTGAAGGAGTTAGTCAGAGATCAGAAAGTAAGGGTTTTATCCTAAGGGTAGATGGTGTGTTCTATTGCCAGGGTAGAATATATGTGTCAGGTGTTGATGTGTTGAGACAGTGAATTCTTACAGAGGCACATAGTACACGTACTCTATTTATCCAGGGGCCACGAAGATGTACCACGATTTATGGGAAATCTATTGGTGGAGTGGGATGAAGAGGGATATTGCAGAGTTTGTAGCCAAATGCTCCACTTATCAGTAGGTTAGGATTGAGTATCAGAAGCCTACTAGGTCTATGCAGGAGTTTAGTATCCGTACTTAGAAGCAGGAGGATATGAACATGGGTTTTGTAACAGGTTTACCTCGTACTCGTCAGCAACATGATTCTATTTAGGTCATTGTTGACAGGATGACCAAATCAGTGCATTTCTTGCTAGTCCATAATTCTTATTTGGGTGAGGACTATGCGAAGCTTTATCTGAGAGAGTTAGTTAGGTTTCATGGTGTTTCGTTGTCCATCATCTCAAATAGAGGTACTCAATTTTCCTCTCATTTTTGGAAAACATTTCAGAAGTGTCTTGGTACCCAAGTTCACCTCAATACATCCTTCCACCCCCAAATAGATGGTCAAGTAGAAAGGACTATTCAGACCATTGAGGATATGTTGAAAGAATGTGTAGTTAACTTTAAGAGAAGTTGGGATGACCACTTGCCTTTGATTGAGTTTGCGTATAATAACAACTATCATTCCAATATTTAGATGGCTCTATTTGAGGCTCTTAATGAGAGGAGATATAGATCTCTAATTGGTTGGTTTGAAGTAGGTGAGATTGCAGTGTTAGGGCCTGACTTGGTGTTTGATGCCTTAGATAAAGTATACTTAAGGTAGCCCAAATCCAATAGAAATCATATGCAGATGAGACAAGAAAAGATCTTGAGTTTTAAATTTGTAATTTTGTATATCTAAATATCTTTCCTATAAAAGGAGTAAAGAGGTTTGGTAATAAGGGGAAACTTAGTCCTTGATATGTTGGTCCTTACAGAATTTTTAGTTGTTTGGAAAAATTGGCTTATAAGCTTGAGTTGCCTGCAGAATTAGCATCAGTGCACCCAGTATTCCATATCTCCTTATTGAAGAAGTGTATTGGTGACTCAGCTGTAGTTGTTCCCTTAGAAAGTGTAGATATTTAGAACAACCGTTTCTTATTAAGAAATTCCAGTCAAGATCCTTGATCAACAAATTCACAGGCTAAGGAAAAAAGAAGTTCCCTTATTCAAATTTCTTTGGCAAAATTAGTCTATTGAGGTAGCCAATTAGGAAGCATAAGTATATATGCGGGCCAAGTAGCCTCATTCTTTCTCCGAAAACTCAAACACAGCTTAAGGTAACAATTTTCTTTGATATACTCTATCTAATACTCAATTCCTCTTGCATATCATTTTCATAAAAATCATACATTCATGAATCAGTTCAGTCATGTAATCATGCTTTAGTTGTGCATGTTCAATATGTAAACTCAGTTCATCAGTATTTTCAGCTTAATCAGACTCATTCGAGGACGAATGTTCCTAAAGGGGAGATATTATAATACCATACTTTCCTAACTCAGTTCAGCTCTTAGCAAATGAGAGATTCTATATATAACTCCCAATATAATGAGATTTTTTCAGTTTAAGACCCACCAAAGTGTAGCAAATTCAATTAGCTTTCCAATGATATAAATTTCTCCTTAATCGGATAATCGGGTAAGAAGTTATGGCCAATTTAGTTTTAGGCAGTGGCCCAACGCGATTGTACAGTGTCTCGATGATAGGCCAAATAGAACTCATCAATTTTCATTGAATTACCATGATAGTACCACATTGCGGTGAAGTTCCAGTTCACAATTGGCATTTTCTAAAGAAGCACCGTGATAAGCATCTCATCGCAGTAGAGTGCCAGTTCACACTCATCAATTTCTAGCAATGAAACACAATACCACCGCATCGCGCCAAAGTGCATTTTTGTACTTTTCTATGGAATACACTTTCAGCCAAATTCCAGTGGCTCAATAAGATGGCACCGCATCGCGGTGATGGCCAAAATTGAGATTTTCAGTAATGAAAATTTAATTCTTTCCAAGGGTATTTGGATCTTTTTCCATGACCCTAATAGCCTAATTAGTCATTATTTTATTTAAATTATCTCAAATTAATAACATTCTCTCTCAAATAGCAAACCTTAGACTTCAAGAGTCAAGATCAATTCCTAAGAAAATTTCCAAGAAACTTTAAGAATTCAACTTCACAAGTATGTTTGGTGTTCATCCTTAGGGTTCCTTCCACCATGGGAATTTAAGAACCCCTTTTAATAACTTAAATTATGATTTATATTCTTAAATTGAGGTGTGTTCATGCATGTGTTGATTTTATGGGTTTTAAACTAAGAAGATTATGAATTTCAAGTAACTACACTAGTATATGTGTTGATTTATGTACTCCTCATGTCATAACCCATGAATTGTGAATTGAATGTTGTAATCATGATAATCCTATGTTATTTTTTCTCATGTTCAAGAACTATGCTCCCCAAGTGCTTGACAATATACCTATGTGAATGATGTGTGCATAACATCTTAATTGCAATGCTTTAAACTTGTGATATGGTTCCTTTATTTGTGCTATTGAGTCCTGGAGGTATTTTATACCCAAAATTAGCTGCTTACTTAGTTTTTAGTCGTAATAGAATGACTCCACAGTATCCTGAATAGTCACATTCTGTCAGTTAACAGAACCAACATGAGTTCATTCAAGCTTAGTACAGTCTAGTTATCAATGTTGGTTTAGTTGGAAGTAGGATTTAGTATCGAACGAACCCAGGAATGGGGGCATTCTTATTATATATGGTTTGACCCTTAGTATCAGTCCCTGAGTTATAGAGCTATGTAGCCAGCGTAGGATAAATCATCTTCTTGTCAGACTAGGGTTGACGTAACCATATACATCTCATGAGTTTTCCTGCTAGATTTGGCTTGACCCAGCTAGTGTTAGTAACCCATGGCACGATTCTAACACCCTTCTAACTGGGGTTACAGGTTGGACCCCAAATCAGTCTATAATATAGGTATGTCGGTTAAAAGATAACTCCCACAGTCTCAGTTTTAGTATTCAATAATCAACATTCAATATAGAGCTCAGTTCTGTTCTATGTGATCATAACTTTCAGTTATCAATTATCAGTTATTAGAAACTCAGTACTTCATCTGCAGTCAAACTCATAAAGATAATATATGAGGGGTATTACATTTTTCAGTATCCTCAGTAGTTTTAATCTTGCATATACTCTCATCCTATCACTTCATGATATTTTTGGTTATGATTGTTATTTATGCACATGAGCCTATGCATATTAGCCTGACCTTACCTTGCATACCAATACATTTGAAGTACTGATGCATACTCTCTTTTTGCACTATGATGTCTCATATCATAGGTTTGGATGCTTAGGTTTTTAACTGTACTTATCCAAATCAGTCTATTAGTCGCAGCTATAGTAGTGAGTACTCATCCATTGAGGACACGTTATTTATTTAGTCATCTCATTATTTCAGTAGTTCAGTTATTTTAGACAACAGTTGTTAGTTAGTTAGGGCCTGTCCTATCAACTCTTTTATTTCAAATGTTTAGATATATTTCAGACCTTATCAGTTAGTAATTATTCTACAGATGTATTAAGTTTTGATTCAGTTTTATGAACCTTATCAAATTTATCAGTTTTCTTCCACATATACTTTATGATTATTAGTTAGTGCTCACAACAGGTACCAGTTATGGGTTAGCTTGTGGTTCTTTGGGGTCCTAACCACCATGTGGATCCAGGGCGTAGTCTCATGGCATTACAGAAATCCTTGAGTCTTGAACCATCTATTCATCATATGACTTACATCATAAGTCATATGGTATGGTGATGGGTCTAGGGACCTTACTCGTATATTGGTCAGTGTGTTGTTAGCCAAGTTTTTCCTTAGGTACGAGAGGCACCATACAAATCGTATGGTATTGTGTTGAGAAAGTAGGGTCCCAATCATATGTTGTCCAGTTTCTAGCCCTTGATGTTCTTCGTTGGTTATGACTTGAGGGTACTAGTCATATGTCTATGATACAAGTTAGGCAAGGGAGTCATATATTGGAAAAAATATGGTATTTAATTTTTTGATCAAGTGATACTTAATTGTACCACTCGTATGATGTGGTGATGAGTTAGAGGGTCTACTCGTACCCTTCTGCGAGATTTTTTTAACTTTTAAGCTGAATTTTGGATATTTCTCACCCTAAGCCCTTAACACCCTACATCTTATAACACTTTTTCACCATTCATTATACACTTTAGAAGATTGAAACACTGTTTAAAAACCTCTCAAGAATATTGGGCTAAGGTTTCTTTTAGGTGGCCATCTAGAAGCTTACGAATCAAAATCTCTTTGTGAATCCTCGTACAAGTATGTGACTCTTCCATCATTGTTAGTTTACTAAAAACATACATTTTAAGCATTGTTCATGATTCATTAATAATGGTTTCAGAAGGCTTGGTTCCGGAAGATGACCAAAACCATGGTTGAGGGTTTGAATGCATAATGTTGAGTATTGCTTTTTCATGTCTTAAATCATGAGTATACATGTTTTGATAATGGTTTTTCACATGTGGTTTCTTGGGAATTGTGATTTGAACTAAAGGGTCATGGTTGACCCTAACTTGATGGTTTTTATCTTGAATAATGGTTTGACTATGGTGTTCCCTCAACCTATTTATGAAAATATCAATGAGAAGAATCTTGTTATATATGAATTGTGTTTAAACTAAGGCATTAGCCTATGAATGTTGATGATTGGTAAATGGTTTTATAATGGTCTTGTTGGTCATAAATTAACTAGAATCATAACCTTAGTGGTTTAATTGGGTAAATAGGTTCGAGTCCCTAAAAAGTTTAATTGAATTAATGTCTTTATTTAGACAATGGTTTTGAGTCCCAAAGTTGATCAATAATGGTTATGACATATTGTACGCTTACAAGTGAGGTTGGTATGACAATACCAATGGGATTCCTTTAGTAATTAATTAGATTAATGGTTGTGTGTTTATGTAATGAATATTTTAATGGGGCTTTAAAACGGAAAGTATAGCCAGGCCATGAAAGTTGAGTCTGAAGGACTAACACTAGAATCGTGCTAACTGGTGTGGGCTGTCTATAGGAATAGAAGGTTTGAGTCCCCCATATTGTATACATTGGTTTTTATGTTACCTTGATTATGTCGGGAGGTTTGAGTCCCCATAAAGGCATATATGGTTATAGATATTTTTTGGTTCATAAGGCTACTCGCATTGGGGCCCTTTTAGTTGGGGAACTGGGCCCATATAGCCAGTGGGTGCCTTGATATATGACAGTTATGCTACACAAACCTGGGTAATATTTTTAAGTGCATGCTAAACCCAGTTCCTTATCTCGACATTATATATATATGTATATATGTATGTGATTGCATATGATGATTAGACTTGGTTATAAATGATGACATTACTTTATTCCTCTATCCATTAGTTACATGCCAGTGCTCCCACTACTAACAATCTCCGAATACTATATCCCTACGTAATACAGGTCCCGAACTTCATCTATTCTTCCAATACAGTGATCAGGTATTCGAGTGGTTTGTGAGTTTACATTGAAGTGGTGAGCTTCCATACTTTGGAAGTCTCCATTTCATGGTCTTTATTTCCTATTTTTTAGATCTTGTTTAGACTTCTTTTGACTATCTCTTTGGATATGGGTTTTGGCTATTGTCGGGGGTAAGTCCCAATATTTTATTTACTTTAGATTATAGAGGCTTTGTTGGATTACTGTGGACTTTGGTGTGTTGTTTGGTGGATTGGTTTAGGTATTTTGTGAGTTATGATTAGTCTTATTTTGCACTATTTTGTTATATGCTCGTAATTTATCCAACTCTTGAGGTTATGGTGTTAGCTAGTTTAGGTGAATGTGGTGATCTCTGGTCCACGTGGGACTTGGGATACCCATCATAGTTAGGCCTTAGTTTGGGTCATAACAAAGTTGGTATTAAAGCCTAGGTTCATGGTAATTTGGGTGTCCATAAAGCTATGTTGAGTTGATTCTCTTTTATGGGTGTGTAGCACACCATACTTATAAGAGAGAGGCTATAAAACATTTAGGAATATTTCCCTCTCTTATTTTCTTTCTTCAAGCTGTAGAGTCTGAGGTCTTAGATTTCCATAATTCTCATTTGCTCGCTTGAGATCATGTCTCCTAGATAATCCAAAGCTCATGGAGACTCCTTTGTTCCACTTGGGGATACTATTGATGGGACATGCCCTACTTTTGGGTCAGACCCAGTCTAGGAATCCAGTTCCTGATGTCCTCCTGGAGTTCCACTGGTCCAGTCCTTCTTGAGCCCCTCAAGCAGATGTGACGAACGCTGAATTTTATCAGTCTATTCACACATTGGATCAGTTGGTAGCTTCTCAAACAAAGCATGGTGCTTCTATCACTCCATTTTTTGAGGCCTCTAGGGTTGGCCAGTTTATGAGATTGAGCCCTCCTGTGTTCACTAATGTTAAGGTTGAGGAGAATCATCAAGCTTTTATTAATGAGATAGAGAAGGAATCATGGAGTAGGAATACTTTCGATATTGAGGGTGTGGAGTTTGCTATGTAATAATTAAAGGATGTGGTGTACTAGTGGTACAAAGAGTGGGAGCAGTCTATGGGAGATAATACTGACTCTGTATTATTAGATGACTTCTTTAGTGCCTTTTTAGACCTCTTCATTCCCAGGGAGTTGAGGGAAGCAAAAGTAGAAGAGTTTGTTAATTTGAAGCAAGGTAGGATGAAGGTCAAAGAGTATGCCTTGAAATTCTATCAGTTGTCCAAATATGCTCCTGAGTTGGTGTCTAGCATGAGAGCTAGAATATAACTTTGATTTTAGGCTATCCCGTGAGTTAATTTTAGAGAGAATTGAACAAGGATATAGATATTTATTGACTTGTGGTTTATATGCAATAGGTTGAGAAAGAGAAGAAGAAGAAGGTAGATATTAGTAAGAGGCAGAGTAAGAAGTTTAGAATTTTTGATTAGGGAGGAGGCCAACAACAAAGTGGTAGAGATAGGGAAAATAGCCTAAGAAGAAGTAGGGGAGTTATGGTTCTTTCTCTATGGCTAGTACTCCTTACCCGAAGTCTTCGGGTGATTGATTCTCTTAGTATGGTAGAGGGTACAAGGAATAGGGTGCCCAATCTTAGACTGGCAGGGCTCGTTCTGCTCTATCATATCCTCTTTGCAGATTTTATGGTCAGCCACATCGTGTCCAATGTAAGAAGGAGAGAAATCAATGTTTTATATATGGTCATATTGGTCACATACAATGTATTTGTCCTTTTAGGAGATCTTGTGTGGATAATAAGGTTCTTATATCCTCTTCATTAACTCCTACACCAAAGGGTGTTGCTTCTGCTTCTGGTACCAGCACTAACCGGAATTGCTTATATGATTTTGCTTTTCGTCAGGACTCTGAGGCATCTTCCGATGTTGTTACTATTATGTTGAAACTTTTTTACTGTGATGTGTACTATTTACTTGATCTAGGGTTTACTCTTTGTTTTTTGACCTTATTTATGGCTGTGCATTTTGGTTTTGGTTTCAAGTTTATTTTGGACTCTTTTTCTATGTCTACCTTGGTGGGTGACTCTGTGTTTTCTAGAATTATCTATAGGGGTTGTTTCATATCTATTGGTGGTCAGGGGACTCTAGTGGATCTGTTTGAAGTAGAAATGGTTGATTTCAATATTATTTAGGGATGAATTAGCTGCTTTTATATTATGTTTCTTTAGATTGTCGAACCCGTAAGGTCATCTTTAAATTTTTTAATAATCCAGTTATTAAGTGGTAGGGTGGTTCCTTATCTCCTAAAGGAAGTTTTATAGCATATCTTAGGGGTCGAAGATTGATATCCAAGGGGTGTCTCTATCATCTGGTCTGGGATAAAGATTTTAACTCGGAGGGTCCTTCTTTACACTTTGTTGATAGTGAATGAATTTCCCGAGGTCTTTTGTGACGACCTTCCAGGTATTTCTCCTAATAAGGAGATTAATTTGGGGATAGATCCTGTTTTAGACACTCATCCTATATCTATTCCCCAATATAGAATGGCTCCGACTAAGTTAAAGGAGCATCAGGAGTAATTAAGGGATCTTTTAGATAGGGTTTTCATCTATCCAGTGTGTCCCTATGGGGTGAACCAATTTTATTCATGCGTAATAAGGATGCGTCCTTTCGGATGCGCATTGATTATCGACAACTAAATGAACTGAAGGTAAAAAATAAGTACCCACTTTCGGGAATTGATGATCTCTTTGATCAACTTTAGGGTGCCAAATTATTCTCTAAGAAAGATCCTCGATCCGAGTATCATCAATTAAAGATTAGGGAAGTGGATATCCCTAAGATAACTTTTTCTACCTGGTATAGGTATTTTGAGTACTTGGTGATGTTATTTGGTTTGACCAATGCCCCTGCGGCTTTCAAGGACTTGATGAATAGAGTCTTCCATTTGTTACTAGATTTGTTCCTGATTGTCTTCATTAATGATATTTTAGTGTACTCTAATCGTAAGGAGGATTATGCCGATCGCCTCCACATTGTGTTGCAGGCCTTAAAAGATCAGCAGCTGTATGCTAAGTTCTCTAAGTATGAATTCTAGTTGAACACCGTTACATTTTTGGGTCATATGGTGGATCCTCAGAATGATGTTATGGTTAAGAGGTGTCCTATACCCATAACTCCAACTAATATTTAGAGTTTCTTGGTTTTAGCTAGTTATTATAGGAGGTTCATGGAAGGTTTTTCTTCTATTTCTCCTCCAATGACCAAGTTAACTCAGAAAAAGGTAGTCTTTGTGGCCTAATGCTTACAAGGGTAGATTTAAGAAGCTAAAAGATAAGCTAACTTCATCTACAATCTTAACTCTACCTAAGGGTATCGAGGGTTTTGTCGTCTATTGTGATACATCTCGGGTTGGTTTGGGTTACGGGTTGATGCAACATGGCAAGGTGGTTGCTTATGCCTCTAGATAGTTGAAGGTTCATGAGAAAAATTATTCAAATCATGACTTAGAGCTATTGGTTGTGGTGTTTGCTTTGAAAATTTAGCATCATTATCTATATGGAGTCTATATTGACATCTTTTCTAATTATAAGAGCCTACAATACGTGTTCATTCATAAAGAGCTTAATCTCAGGAAAAGAAGGCGACTTGAGTTGTTAAAGGACTATGATATAGGTCTTCACTACCACCCAAGTAAGTCTAATATGGTTGCTGATATTCTTAGTAGGTTGTCCATGGGTAGCTTATCACATGTGGATAAGGATAAGTAGGAATTAGTAAAGGATATTCACCATTTGTCTACCCTTGAAGTTCATCTCTTGGACTGAGGATTGTGGTATGTTTGTCCAACAGGTGGCACAATCATCTCTTGATTTGGAAATAAAGTAAAAACGGGTATTAGACCCTCTCTTGATAAAAATCAGGGATGATGTGGGTAATCAAAAGGTGATGGCCTTTGAGATTAGAAGTGGTGGTATTTAGAGGTACCTAGAGAGTTTGTATGTTCCTAATGTAGATGGATTACGAGGTAGGATTTTGGCCAAGGCCCATGAATTACAGTATATAGTTTATCCCGATTAAATAAAGATGCATCATGGTCTTAAGGAGATATATTGGTGGAATAACACGAAACATGATATAGCTGACTTTGTGGCTAAGTGTATGGTATGTCAGCAAGTAAAGGTGGAGCACATGAGGCCTAGTGGGCTATTTCAAGAGATTGAATTCCTGATTTAGAAATGAGAGGTAATTATTATGGATTTCGTTATCGGCCTTCCGCGTTCGCAGAATCAATATGACTCCATTTTGGTCCTCATGGATAGGATGAATAAATCCACTCACTTCTTGCCAGTAAGGACTAATTATTCTGCCGAGGACTATGTAAAGTTATTCCTTCAGAAAGTTGTAAAGTTGCATGGTGTGCCGGTCTAGATTATTTTGAATTATGGTACTCAATTCTTATTGCATTTCTGGTGCTATTTTTTATGTGGTTTGGCGACTAAAGTGAGTCTTATTACGGCTTTTCACGTGCAATCGGATGGGAAGGCCAAAAAGACTATTCAGACATTAGAAGATATGTTGCGAGACTGTGTGATTAACTATGGTGTTAGCTGGTTTGACTATTTGTGTCTCATTGAGTTTGTCTACAACAATAGTTACCATTCTAGCATTGGTATGGCCCTATTTGAGGCATTGTATGTTAGGAGGTATAGATCTCCTATTGGGTGGTTCAATGTTGGTAAAGAGGAAATATTTAGCTCAGATTTGGTTCACCAAGCTATATAAAAGGTGAAGGTGATTTGGGATAGGCTTAAGACCGCTAAAAGTCTCCAAAAGACCTATTCGGACGTGAGGTGAAGGCACTTGGAGTTTAAGGTAGGAGATTAGGTATTTCTGAAGGTATCTTCTATAAAAGGAGTGATACAATTTGGGAAGAAAGAAAAACTTAGTCCCTGGAATGTTGGCCTATATTTAGTTTTGAGAAGGGTTGGTGATGTCGTGTATGAGTTTGATTTGCCCTCTAGCATGAGTTCCATTCATCCGATATTCCATTTGTCCATGTTGTGGTAATACGTGGGCGATCCTTCGTTGGTTGTTCCCTTGGTGAACATTGATATTTTGGATTCTTTATCCTATGAGGAGGTCCGGGTGAGGATCTTAAATTGGCAAATTCGTCGGTTGTGAATGAAAGACATGGCTTCGGTGAAGGTTCTATGGCAAAACCAAAAGTTCAAGGAAGCTACTTGGGAGGCTGAGAAGGACATTAAGAACAAGTATCCTTTCCTATTCCTGAATCCAAAAATTCATTCTTGAGGTATATGTTAATCTTAATATCTTTGTTTTCTGACTTTGTTAAATAAAAGATTGATTTCCTTGGCATCTTTGTTTCCTAACTTGGTTAAAAGTAAGAGTAGAGGCGTGTAGAGTATAAATCATGCTTTTGTTATCTTGTCCTATCATTTGAGCACGAATGATCCTAAGTGAGGGAGACTGAAACACCTCAAACTTTGGCCCTTGTAAAATACTTGAGTCTTGAACCTTCTGTTCATTATACGACTCACACCACAAGTCGTATAGTATGGTAACGAGTCTAGGGACCCTAATTGTATGTTGTTCAGTGTGTTGCTGGCCAAGTTCTGCATTAGGTACGAGAGGCACCATACGAGTCTATGGTCTTATGATGAGAAGGTAGGGTCCCAATAATATGTTGTCCAGTATCTATACCTTAATGTTCTTCCTTAGATACAACTTGGGGGTACTAGTTGTATGGTGATGATACAAGTTAGGCAAGGGAGTTATATGTTGGACAAAATGCGGTGTCCAACTTTCTGATTAAGTGACGACTTGATGGTACCAGTCGTATGATGTGGTGATGAGTTGAAGAGTCCAGTCATACCCTTCTGCAAGATTTTTAGCTTTAAAGCTAAGGGTATTTTGGATATTTCCTACCCCCAAGCACTTAAGACCCCATATCTTATAACACTTTTGTCCATTTATTTTAAATTTTAGAAGATTGAAACACTCTTTAAACCCTCTGTAAAATCCTCTCAAGAAGATTGGGCTAGGGTTTCTTCAAGCTAGTCACCTAGAGGCTTAAGATCAAAATCTCTCTGTCAATCTTTGTAACTTAGGAATGTGACTCTTTCTTCATTGTTAGTTTACTAACACATACATTTTAAGCATTGTTCATGAGTTATTAATGGTGGTTTTGAAAACCATGGTTGAGGGTTTGAATGTATAATGTTGAGTATTGCTTTATCATGTCTTAAATTATGATTATACATATTTTGATAATGGTTTTACACATGTGGGTTCTTGAAAATTGTGATTTAAACTAAGGTGTCATGGTTAACCCTAACTTGATGCTTTTTGTCTTGAATAATGGTTTGACTATGGTGTGCCCTCAACCTGTTTATGAATATATCAATAAGAAGCATCTTTTCACATATGAATTATGGTTTGAACTAAGGCAATGACCTATGAATATTGATGATTTGTAAATGGTTTTATAATGGTCTTGTTGGTCATAAATTGACTTAAATCATAGCCTTGGTGGTTTAATTGGCTAAATGGGTTTGATTCTATAAAAACTTAAATTGAATTGATGTCTTTGTTTAGACAATGGGTTCAAGTCCCAAAGTTGATTAATAATGATTATGGCATATTGTACGCTTGCAAGTGGGATTGGTACGATGATACCAAAGGGATGCCTTTGGTAAGTAATTAGATTAATAGTTGTGTGCATGTGTGATGAATGATTTAATTGGGCTTTAAATCGGGCTGTGTAACCAGGCCGTGAAAGTGGTGTTCAAAGGACTAACACTAGAAAATGTGCTAGCCGGTGCGGGTGTCTATATGACTAAAAGGTTTGAGTCCCTCGAATGGATATATGAATGGGAGGTTCAAACCCCCTATATAGTATACATTTGTACTTAAGTTACTTTGATTTTGCCAGGAGGTTTGAGTCCCCGATAAAGGCATATACGATTATGGATATTCCATGGTTTGTGTGGCTACACGTACGAGGCCCTTCCAGCTAGGGAAGACCTGGGCCCATATATCCCGTGGATGCCTTGTTATATGACGGTTATGCTACACAACCCAAGTTAAAGTTTTTAAATGCATGCTAAACTCGGTTTCCTATCCAGACATGATATATATATATGTGATTGCATTTGATGATTTAACTTGGTTTTGAATAATGGCATTACTTTATTCCTCTACTCCATAGCTCTCAAACCGCTAACAGTCACTCCTTGTATCCCCATGCAATGTAGGTCCTGGTACTTTATTTACTCTTACTACACAGTGATCAGAAATTCAAGTGGTTCGTAAGTTGACATTGAAGTGGTATACTTTCATAATTCGGAAGGCTTCATTTTATTGTCTTTATTTCCCATGTCTTAGATCTTGTTTAGACTTCTTTTAACTATCACCTTGGATATTGGTTTTGGCTATTGTCGAGGGCATGTCCGAACATTTTATTAACTTCGGATTGTAAAGGATTTGTTTGATTACTGTGGACTTGGGTGTGTTGTTTTGATGGATTGTCTTAGACGTTTCATGAGTTATGATTAGTCTTGTTTTGCTCTAACTTCTTATATGCTCAAAATTCATCTGACACTTTAGGTTGTGGTGTTGACTAGGTTAGGTAAAGTGGGTGATCTCTGGTGCACATAGAACTTGGGATACCCATCATGACCAGGCACTAGTTTGAGTCATGAAAAGTATGTCCCAAATGACTATGCCATATATCATTTGACTCTAGCAAGAAAGAGGAAGCCTCAGCTTTCATCATTTCAACAACCACTACATCAAGTTTGAAAAGACTCTCATTTTGGTAGACCTTTCCTACATAATTTTCATTCTTGCTTATTACAAATTTTTCTGAAATAAACACATATTTAAACTCATTTTCAACGAAAAGTGTTGTCAATACTAAGTTTTTCCTAATACTAGAAACACAGGGAACATTGTTGAGAGTCAACATTTTGCCATAAGTCATTTTTAGGAATGTATTCCCACTTTCTTCAACTTTAGTTGTTAATTATTTTTCATGAAGATTACTTCTTTGGGACTAGTGGTATCATAAGTAGCAAAATCTTCTTCGTCCTCATAAACATGTCAAGTGGATCCTGAATCAAACCACCATTCATTTGGATATCCAACTAGACTGCTTTCGGTGATCATAGCACATAGATTTTCAATCTTTCTAGTTGTATTCAACATCTTTATTTGATCTCTTTTCTTGTTCTTATTTAGAACCTAATTATTTAGATTTTTGTGTCCAAAATACTTGTACATCTTATTATTTGGAGAATCATCCTTAACAGGATTTGCAACCATCGTTGATGATTTCTCATTCAACTCATTATCATCTTCTATCTTGAGATGAATCACAAGATCTTTCAAACCAGATAATTGATTTTTAATCATTATTTTTTTCTGGAATATGAGGATCTATACTTGTTAACATTTGCATTTCAAGTTTGGTCAACCAAAATGATATTATTTGCTGTCATTCTTTGAAGTTTGCACCAAAATATTTTTTTTTCAAATTTCTCTACCATTTCCATTACTAAAGAAATATCTGAACGACTTAATGACGCAACATTGGTTTCCATTGGGACAACACCATTCATAATCGAATCCATTTGTTGTTTAGTTTCATTCATTATTTTCTTGTGAATCTTTGATATACACTTCAGTATTTCAGAATACTAGTAATAAAGACTTTAATCTTTAACTAACTTCTTTATAGTCAATGTTGAAGTTTTTATATATTTAAATCATCAACCAAATGAACTTTAAAACCTGATGTAGTTTTAATGACATCAAATTCAAACAGAATGAAATTTTAAACTCAAAAATCCAATACAGAGATTTTAACGAATCAGTGAAGTTTTTATATTTTTTGAAGTCCACGTTGATTTCTTGATGAAGATTTTATGTTCTTCTAACCGAGGGAGTAGAAATCAAAGATTTTAGTCTTCATGAAATGAATCCCAATATATACTAAACAACTACTTGATTTATAAATGGTGATAAATTTTCTTAAGATTATTGTTTTCGAGTTTAGTAAAATCTATATTTTTTCAACAATACATCAAACACATGTTCAAATCAACATATGAACAATCAAAATGAAGTTTAAACTCTTTATTTACAACTTTGAACTTTTAACAATAAGCTCAACCCAACTTATGAAAAACCAAAAATAAAGTTCAAACTATTTTCTTGAAAATAGAAAAGACCAAATGTTAAGAACTTCAACACAAGTTCTACCAATTTATGAACTAAGCAAAGGTTAAGAACTTGAACACAAGTTCAACCAATTTATGAACTATCAACATAAAGTTTCAAGAACTTCAAACACAAGTTCAAACAGTTGAAGAACTATCAATATGAAGTTCAAACTATTTTCTGGAAAAATAGTAAAACCAACTTTAAGGAAAAGAGATGTAACAAAAAGATTAAAGTCCACTAAATTTACGGTAGTCCACTAAATTTACGGTGTGTCCTTAAGAAAATTATTCCCTACAAGTACCCGAGATTATGACCCAGTATAAACGAATCCCTTTGACAAAATAGTGGTACCTCAAATTCTGTCGAACTACGGACTCACTCAATAGGAGAAAATCACACTAGAGTTTTTTTCAAGAATGTAGAGTATTTTTTCTTCAAAATTTTATGTCTATATTTGAGAAAAAATCTGGTATTTATAGCCATTAAGGTGTTGCTTCATGAAGAGAAGCAATGGTTCAGAAAGGTGCACCTCTTCATAAAGGTGAAACTCTCCAGAAAAGGTACAACTCTTCAAAAATGTGACAACTCATTGGAAAGGTCATAACCATCCAAACAGAAAAGGTACTGATTCAAATTACATCCTTTCCCTTGATATATTTTCAAAAAAATACCTATTCATTTTTCATTCAAACCTCTAACAAACCCAACAATAGAACCCCAACAATGATAGAGAAAAAATTTGATTAAGAAATACAGCCTGAATTGCCAAGAGACTACTACAAAAATGATCTTTAACTATAATAAAAAAATACATTTAGTGGTAATATAAATAATCATAAAAACATTTACTGGCCATTAAGTTTTTTCTATTGTAAAAGGGGTATCTAAAGGATTTAGCGGTCATTCAAATAAGTGTCAGCGAAGAGAGTCTTCATTGACACTAAAAGTCATAGACTTTAACAACCATTGCAATGGCTACTAAATTCATTACCAAAATATCTCAGCCTACCCTTTAGCATCTATTACTATTGAAGCTAAATCAAATTTAATTATTTCTAACAATTTCCTACTTTAACGACTATATTTATTGACAATAAGATGCTATTAATTTCATTCCGAAATGGCTTAATAAGTTGAGCCAATGTAAATGCAATTGATCTATTACCTTGATTGATGATAATCAAAGATTAAAGAAACAAAGCAAGGGCTAAAGAGATCTATGCATGGATGCACTATTATATCAAAGTAAGAGTGAAAAAAGGAGAAGAAGTCACTACTTCTATAGAACCATATAACATTCAA
>JAPEIP010000013.1:156725476-156738251 GCA_026120095.1 Capsicum chinense | reverse complement strand
AAAGTTATCACAAGAGAGGGATTTCATAATTTGTGCTCTCAAAAAATCTTCAGTCTAAATTTTTCATACATATACATATACATGTAAATCAATTTAAGGGGGAAAGGTCTAAAGGCCAAATCATCAATATCTTTAAACATTCATAATGCCTAATAGAAATCATGGATATCAAAACCCCTTTATAAATTCATGTTTGATAAACTTAGAATCAAGATCAAGTGTTTCAACAAGCCCATGTAGTTTTTAGGATAAATCCACGTACCTTAAATTATGACTCTTGAAAGAACTCTTGCTTTAGGGATGTTATTCGAACTATTTATGGGTGTTTCTTGTAGCTCTCGGCCTGGGGATTTTGATTCTTAAAGAATTTTCAAAAAGTGATGGTTGAATCTTGAGGGATCTTGAAATCTTGGTTGAGACCCTAATGGTTGGTTCTTAAGAGATTTGAGAAAAATGACCATGTTTTGGTATTCCGTGTTATCGATGAAATTCGGGTGAGGGAGAATGACCAAAAATCCCCTAGACCCATTAGAAACTGATTTGGCGTGTAAAAAAATCCCGTAATGCGCAGGCCAACGCATCGCATCGACATCGCATCGGCTTACTGCCTCACACAAAAATTATATCGGATTTTAGCAAAATTGGTATCGTTGGAAAGCTAATTCAATTATCAAAAATTTGGTGGGTTTTGTGTTGGAAAATTCTATGTGTATCAATAGTTATACTCGTTTAAAGTAGAACCTCGTATAATCAAATATCAAACTTTGGATGAATGAATGACTCTTAGCTTGATTTTGCTCCACCAAGTGATTTTTATGAGAACTTTTCACCTCATAATCACTTCATACACTAGGAGAAGGATGACCCAAATAATTAGTCTTTACTGGAAAGAAGTGAACAAACTTAGTCATCCTATCAACGATGACCCAAATTGAATCAAACTGATGATGGGACCATAGAAAACCAGTAATGAAATTCGTTTAATCACTTCCCATTTCCACACTGGCAATTCAATCTGTAGAGATAACCCACCAAGCCTCAAGTTCTCTACCTTCACTTACTATAAAATTGGCCACATCCTTCTTCAAGTTATTCCACTAATAAATTTCTCTTAAGTCATGATACATCTTTATCAAACCAGGATGAATAATGTACCTCGACTCATGATCTTTAGCCAAAATCGTCTCTCACAACCCATCAACATCTGGAACACATAACCTACCTTGGCACCTTAAGATAACATCACCACTAATCTTGTAAACCATCACCTACTGGTGATCCACATCATTCTTGATCTGCATCAAGATGGGGACCTATTTCTCTTTTATCTCAGCACCAAAGTCTATGAAAAGAACTCCAAGATTAACCAAAGAGGGAATATCCTTTACCATTCCTTGTTTCTCCTCATCTATATTAGATAAGATTCCCATGGACAACCTACTAAGAGAATCAGCAACCACGTTAGCTTTACCTGGATAATAATGGATACTCATGTTGTAGTCTTTGAGAAACACATGCCATCTCTTTCTCCTGAGATTCAACTCCTTCTGGGTGAACACATACTGTAAACTCTTATGGTTCAAGAAGATGTCAACATGGACTCTATATAAATAGTGATGCCTAATCTTCAAAGCAAAGACCACAACCAACAACTCTAAATCATGAGTCAAATAGTTCTTCTCATGCACCTTTAGCTGCCTTGAAGTATATACAACCACCTTGTTATGATGCATCAACACACAACCCAGTTCCACCTGGGATACGTCATAATAAACAACAAAACCATTAGTACCCTCTGATAGAGTCAAAACTACAGCCGAAGTTTACTTATCCTTTAACTTCTTAAAACTACCATCACAAGCATCCAGCCATAAGAACTTTACCTTCTTCTGAGTCAACTTAGTCTACGGGGAAGCAATAGAAGAGAAGCTTTCCACAAACCTTCTATAATATCCAGTTAAACCTAAAAATCTCCAAATGTCGGTTGGATTCATACATCTAGGCCATATTTTAACCACCGTAACTTTTTATGGATCCATCATGATCCCTTCAGTAGAAATAACATGACCCAAATAGGTCACTACATTTAACTAGAACTGACACTTTGAGAACTTCACATATAATCATTGATCTTTCAAGGTTTGAATCATACGGAGAATATGATCGGCATGATCTGCCTCACTCTTAGAATACAATAAAATATCATTAATAAATACAATAATAAATAAATCCTAGAACTGATGGGATACCCAGTTCATAAGATCCATAAATATAGTCGGGGCATTTTTAAACCAAAGTACATTAAGTCAAAATGACCATATTGAGTTCAGAAAGCTGTCTTAGGGATTTCTATTTCCCTGATTTTCAACTGATGGCAACCCGACCGAAGATCAATCTTGGAAAAGTACTTAGCACCTTGAAGTTGATCAAAGAGATTATCAATCCTGAGAAGGATATACTGATTCTCCATAAACACCATGATGCACCTGACCACAAAGTCTACAAGAGGGATATGATAGAGCTAACTGATTCCCACTATCTTATGGTTGGGCAGCCTGTACCCTGGGACCTATACTATTCTAAAAATGAAAATCACCTGATGACTTTGAATAAGGAGCACTAGATGTAGAGTAGGAACTAGAATTACCCTCACTTCTTCTTAGACCATTTTCCATCATATCTACCATTCTACTATTGACATCCACCTAGATCCAAATATCAGAACTTCTTATTCTACCTTTAACTCATCTATGACTGCTTCTTCTTTTCCTCTTCCACTTATTGCATACACACCATAAGTATAAAGATGTCCATATCCTTGTTCAATAAGGTGGCCTTTCTTTCTTAGATTAAATCATTGGATAACTCGAAAGTAAACTTACTCATTCTAACCCTAATGCTAGACAATAATTTTTGAGCATATCGCAACAGCTTGTGAAACTTCAAGGCATACTCTTTTGCTGTCATTCTACCTTGATTTAAATTTATA
This sequence comes from Capsicum chinense, assembly GCA_026120095.1. Taxonomy (NCBI): domain Eukaryota; kingdom Viridiplantae; phylum Streptophyta; class Magnoliopsida; order Solanales; family Solanaceae; genus Capsicum; species Capsicum chinense. The sequence goes on along the minus strand of JAPEIP010000013.1, from coordinate 156,735,262 downwards.
AATTACTTAGTATTCGTCTCCCTCAACTCCTGAGGAAAAAAGTAATCAAGAAAAGCACTAGAGAAGTTATCCCATAAAGTGGACTCAGCATCATCACCCCTAGACTAGTCCAATTGCTCGTACCACTAACATTCTATATCTATCAACTGATAAGCAACAAACTCCACACCGTCCATATCTGTAGCACGTCTAACACAAAAATCTTTTCCATTTCATCAATGAAATTATGAGGATATTTCTCCAATTTAGAACTAGTAAATGTCGAAGGACTCAACCTCATATATTAGCCAACTCTAGTAACCTCAAAAGATATAGCAATAGAAGTAACACACTCAGTCGGAGGGGAAACCAACTGGGTAAGCAAATAGATTGACTGGTGAAACTCAACATTAGACATACCAGCTTGAGGTATTTGAGGAAGGCTAGGAGGAACTACTGAAACTCCACTAGGAAATTTAGAAGTAGCGACCCTAGATCAAGTCTGAACTCCTTGAGTAAGATGAGCTCCATCAACATTATCCTCGGTCAGGATAGAAGAGTTTCCACGAGGATGAGATGTTCGAGAAGACATAATCTAAAAAGCGAACATAGGGAAATTAGAGGAGATTTCAAGATCTTAAACTCTTTAGCCCAAAATAGAACAGCAAGAACGGGAAACATTCCTAAATGCCTTTTAGGCTCTCTCTTATAAGTGTGGCATGCTACACACCCATAAAAGAGACTATACTTTACATGGATTTGTGGACACCCAATGACACAAAACTTAGGCTCTAATACAAACTTTATCATGACTCGAACCAGGGCCAAGCCATAATGGGTATCTTAAGTCCAGCAAGGACCGGTGACCACCCCCTGCACCTAACCAAACAGAACACAATACCCCTAATATTGGATGAATTTTGAACACATAAAAAGATATCATAAGATAAGCTAGATAAATTTAAGTCATGTCTATAATTAATAATTGATAACCAACCAAAAATGGCCAACCAACATCACTACCTAAGTCAATAGTAATCCACAAAGCGTTCTAAACAAACAAAAATAAATAAAGTGTCAGGATATGCCCCCAACCCTGACAATGACAATGACAATATTAATGATAATGTGAACTCTCAATTCTAATCTATAAATGGAAACTAAAGAAATTTCCAAGTCTTCCAGAGAATGGAAGATCACTACTTCACCACCAACGTCCGACGAACTAAGCTGATCCACCTAACACTATGAAGAAAAAGTAGAAGCATCTCTAATGCTTTCATCATTTGGGTTTACAATATTCGGATATGGTTAGTGGATTGAGAACTTACATATAACTCAAGGGTAAGGTATAAAATAAAGCTAATTCAAATCCAATTCAAAATCATGTGAATATCATCATATACATAAATAAATAATATGTTGAGAAAGGGAACAAGGCTTAATATGTACTTTAAAACTTTAGACTGGATTGTTTATCTCAACCATTATAAAATAAGAAGGCACCCAGGGGTATATAGGACCAAATCTCCCCTAGCTGGAAGGGGCACAATGCGTGTAGCGCATAAACTAGAGGATGTACATATGTACCATGGGGGACTCGAACCACCTGTATTACCAAGGTGACTTAAGCACCCAATCATGTAACATAATATGGGGGACTCGAACCTCTCAATCATATAATAATAATAAGGAGGACTCAAACCACCCGGTTATTTAGACCCTCGAGTCGGCAACCACAGTTTCTAGTATTGGTCCCTCGGGACCTCTACTCTTATGACTCAGCTGTACAACCCTTATTAAAGCTCAATTAAATTATTTGTCTAACATTCTCATTTATTGAACCATGATACATATTTAGGCAAACACTGTTGGTATCTTTATACCAACTATACTTTCAAGGTAACATCTACATGCCAAACCAATTATCATTATCTAAGGGAAAATCACATCCCTCTTTGTTCAATTATACATTTGTTTGGGTTATTAAACAACCCCTTAAGGTTAAATTTAAAATCATTATGCTTCATTAACTTTTCATATTATGTGATAGCTCAAGAGTAGTTCAATGTGCATAATTATCATATTCATGACCAATACATAATATAGGGTTGGGATCATTTTCACTTCAATGATCAATATTCCCAAATTGGGGGAAATCATAATCCCGTAGTTTATTCGCCATACCCATGCACCCCACAAGTTCAAAATCGTGATTAAAGCATGAACAATTATATGTAAACAATGGGAAACATTGTTTATAAAATGAACATTCAAAACCCACAACCCATGTTCCAAACCAACATCAAAACCACATTAATAATAGTTAAATACACATGTTTTTAACAAAATAATAGTTGGGGAAGAGTAACATTCCTAAAAGATTCTCAATTATGGAGAGAAAACCTTGAATTGACCCCTTGATGCTCAACTTTGAGAAAAGACTAACTTGTTTTTCTTGAAACAATTTGAGAGAGTAAAGTGGCTTTTTGATTTGTTAAAGTGTTAATATAATTACCCAAAGGTGTCTTATGGACTTGGGGTCTAAGTGGGTAAAGAGGGAAATGTCCAAAGTGCCCTCAACTTAAAGCTAAAAAAAAATCACCATTGACTACGGGTCACTCTGCGACTCGTAACAAGACATTATGACTCATCACCATGAGTCATAGATATGACAGTGTCATTAGGAACACCTACCATTGACCCTACAAGTTTCATCCTATGACTTATTGGGGACCTTACGAATCATTGGGTCATAGTCATCACCAGGATAATAACACTCTGAACATACATTGGTTTTACTATGATTGGGACATCATGACTCGTAATGAGTCTATATGACTTTCTTGGGAGCCACTCATACTCAGAATAAAAAACATGGCCTCACATACTGGTTAGGCTACTATTTAGGTTCTTACGACACATAAAGACTCCCTACGACTTATTAGGGAAGTCATAATCAGGATAGTGAGGATAAATTTTAGAAATTTTCAAGGATCAAAAATCAGAGGTGTTGCACATAATGACTCCCAAAACCAATTACGTAATGGTGGACTGAGTCTCAGGTGCTTACGACTTTCGGTCACAAGTTACAAGGTCTGGTTATGACTCATAAAGTACCTTGTATGTCCTGACACCAAAAGATTTTCTAGTTTAATCTTGCAATCTCCTGCCCTACACATTAAACACAGTAGTTACCCTATAATAAAATAAGTACAAACATGGGTTGCCTTCCATAAAATGCTTGATTTAATGCTGTAGCACAACGTGGCTAGGTTGGATACTCAAATTTCACCATCTATCCCCATGGGTTTCCTCCCATGAAATGCTTGATTTATTATCATAGTACGACTCAGTTTCCTTGGTTACTCAAACTTCACCAAGGCTCAAATCATCAATCATTTTTACGTCTTTAGTGTTACCCATATAGTTCTTGACCCTGTGCCTATTCACTTCAACGGGGCTTCACCATAATGCTACAATTATATAGTACCCTATGGGAACCCCCTCACAATGGTGAATGACCCATACTACCTAGACTTCAACTTACATAGAAACAAGCAAAGTCTCGAATTATACAGCAACACTTGGTCACCTAGCTCAAATATTATTTTCTCAATTTCTTGATCATGATGCAGCTTCATTTCTTACTTATATAAAGCAAAACTCTCATAATCCCAGAGTTAAAATTCATCTAACTCATTTACCTTACTAATCCTCATCTTTGCTACATCATGCCACTCAAAATGCAGCTTCTTCAATTCACATAGTGCCTTGTGCTCAAGCTCAATAGGCAAGTGGCATGCCTTGCCAAATGCAAGTTGATATGGAGAGGAACCTATAGGGGGTTTATAAGTTGTCCAGTAGACCCATAATATATCATCCACCTTTCTTGACTAATCATTCCTGATGGCATTCACAATCCTTTCCAAAATAGACTTGATCTTTGTATTGGAGTCCTGAACCTGTCCGTTTGTCTGATGGTGATAAAGTACTTCCAAATTATGCTTTACTCCATATTTTTCAAACAAACTCTTGAATAAGCGATTGAAGAAATGCAACCTACCATCACTAATTATTGCACATTGAGTGTCAAATTGAGAAAAAAATATTTTTTTAGGAATGCGGTGACACTTATACCTTTATTATTTGGGAGCGCTACCGCTTCCACCTATTTGAACACATAGCCACTCACGACCAAAATATATTTCATGCCATAGGAGATCACGAACAACCTCATGAATTCCACACCCCATACATCAAACAACTCTAACTCTAGAATAGGGGTCATAGAGAGTTTATGGTGTCATGAAATATGACCTTGATGCTGGCATTGATCATAGGTTATCACAAAGTGATGAGCGTATTTGTATATTATTGGCTAGTATTTCCCATATTACAAGATTTTGTGGTTTGTGTGAGTCTTTCCATGGTGACCCCCAACAGGTGAAGCATGACAAGCCTCAAGAATACTCATCATCTCTTCCTCCAAGATGCATCCACAAATCATACCATCCACACAAATCCTGAATACATAAGGCTTACCCAAGAAAAATTTTCTTACCTCATACATAAATCTCTTCCACTACTGAAAGGAAAACTCTTTTGGGACAAGATCACTAGCCAAGTAATTGGCAAAATCAGCAAACCAGGGAATAAGGTCTTGTGATGCTGCCAAAATTTGATCATCTGAAAAAGTATCACCGATTTCAAGCCCATCCTCTATTTTCTACATTAGTTCTTTATCAAGTCTGGACAAGTGATCTACAACTTGATTTTCTGTGCCTTTTTGGATTTACCTTAAAATAAAAATCTTGTAATAAGAGAACCCAAAAAATCAATCTTGGCTTTGCATCTTTCTTCACCATTAGGTATCTCAATGCTTCATGGTTTGTATGAACAATAAACTTAGTCCCACACAGTAGGACAAAAACTTTCAAATGCAAAAACCACAGCTAGTAACTCTTTCTCGATAACAGTATAATTTTTTTGAGTAAGGTTTAAGGCCTTGTTAGCATAGTACACATGGTGAAGTACCTGTTTCTCGCCTTTGACCTAGGACAACACTTCAGTCCACACCGCTTACATCACACATGATCTCAAATGGTAGAGACCAGTCAGGGGACACTATAATAGGGGCTGACACCAACCTCTTCTTCAAGCACTCAAAAGCCTTTAGACATGCCTCATCAAAATCAAACTTTACCTCTTTCTCAAGAAGCTTGCAAAGAGGATTTGGCCTAAGAACTCCGAATATTCTTCATCAACATTGGTGGTGGCATCTTCTCAATTACTTCAATTTTTGACTTGTCCACCTCTATTCCCCATTTTGAGATCTTGTGCCCAAGTATAATTTCTTTTTTCACCATGAAATGGCACATTTTCCAGTGTAGCACCAAATTGAATTTCTCACATCAACATAGAGCATTAGCTAAGTGGATCAAATAACCATCAAGTGAATCACCAACCATTAAAAAATCATCCATAAATACCTCAATGGTGTCTTTCACCATATCAAAGAATATCAACATCATGCATATCTGGAAGGTGGTGGGAATGTTGCACAACCCAAATGACATTCTCTTAAATGTTAAAGTATTATATGGGCAAGTAGAGGTCATATTTTCTTGGTTTTTAGGAGCAATAATCATTTGATTGTAACCCAAATAACCATTAAGAAAACAATACCAGCCCCTCCCGCAAGTCTATCCAATATTTGGTCCATGGAAGGCATTGGGAAGTGGTTCTTTTGGGTCCATGTGTTTAACTTTCTATATTCCATGCACACTCTCCAACCTATGACTGGTCTTATTGGCATGAGCTCATTATTCTTATTTGGAACTACAGTAATTTTGCCTTTCTTTGGGATGCACTGAATAAGACTAATCTACTTGTTATCTGCAATAGGGAAAACCATGTCTGTGTCCAGCCACCTGATGATTTCTTTATTTGCTACCTCTTGCATAGAAAGATGCATTGATGCTCAATACTAGGGATGCAATCCGGTTCAACCTGTATCTTATGAGTACAAATACTCGGCAGAATACCTACAATATCTTCTATGGTGCACCCTATAGCTCTCTTGAACCTCTGTAATATTGATAACAATGCCTCTACCTTTGTCTCAACCAAGTCAGCTACAATAATTACTAGAAAAGTGGTACCGGCCCCAAAAAATGTATAGAACAAATGAGATGGGAGGTCCTTCAACTCAAATATTGATGACTCCTTAATTGATAGATGAATGAGAAGAGTGGTTCAATTTTTTAAATCCAAATCAAGATTCTTTAGAGCATAATTGTAAGAACCTCTCGCATATAGATCTTCTACCATCTCATTATATTCCTTAGTTTCATAACTATTAAAATTCATTATCACTGCTGCTAGTGCTTCAACACCCAGCCTCCTTAATTGGAGCAGTCACTACATCAACCTCGTCATCAATGATGTCTATCACCAACACAACTCTCATATTGTCTGGTTTCTATATCAACTGGCATAAATTTAATATTACCTATTCATCGTTGAGTTTGAACCTCATCTTTCCCAACTCCATATCAACTAACGCCCTGCCTATAGCTAGGAAGGGTCATCCTAAAATGATAGGGACTTAGAAGTCCACCTCACAATCAAGTATCATGAAATAGGATAGAAGTATAAATTACACTACCTTACCAACCCATCACAAAAAATACCAATCGGCTTTTCATGGTTCAGTCAGCCATCAACAATCTTATCAATATTGGTTTCGGTGCCTCCAACCCCAACTACTTAAACACAACCAGAGGCATAAGATTAATATTGTCTCCTAGATCACATAAAGCCCGAGCAAAGTTGAAGGACCCAATGGTACATAGAATTGTAAATGCTCTATGGTCCTCCTTCTTCTCTACCAATGGTCTAGAGGCAAAAACACTTCAGTCATAAACCTTGGTAGTAGGCTCATAGCTCACTATTCACTTCCTAATGACTTGATCTTTCATAGATTTTGCATAACCATGCATCTTCTTCAATGCCTCTACAAGTGGAACATTTACAAATAGCTTCTTAAACATTGACGAGAACTTCTAATACTTACCTTATTCCTACTTCTTGTTCAGGCTTTGAGGAAAAGTAGGAGGAGTTCTAAGAATTGTCTTCATAAAAGGTTCATCAACCTTACCCTTGCCTTTATCCTTTGTATCACTATACTCAACACCTGATGATTTTTCAGCTTCAACTTTAGGTGCTTCCTAAATATCAGCATTAACATTATCATTCTTTATCTCAATCCCAGTGAGGATGGGTGGATGCATGTTGGTCTTACCACTTAGAATAGTAATGGAATAAAAATAACTATCATTGTTTAGATTTTACACTGTATTACTGGGAATAGTGCCAGCTTCCTTTTATTTAATGTGGCCAAAATTTGGACAAATTACTACTCCAATAGTTTGATCGTTATGGAATGCGACTCCACTTTTTAATTCAGCCTTGATATGTCCGTCTTAATCTCCATATGGTAGATTTCCTGAATTTCTTGGCCTTTACTAACTTTGAAAACACTACTTCCATTCTAGACTCAGTATCTTGGCTACCTGGTGGAGCATATCTTTCACTTTTCTCTTTATAATTGTCTTTACACCTCCAATCATCTCATTCTCTTCTTTTATCTCGATACCAATCGCCATAATAGTTTTGATTTTGGTTTCCTTGCCCTTTCGCCTCAAAAACCTGCCACTTCTCAATCCAGGTACTTATCTTCCTTATCTACATTAGACTCATAAGCTTTGGAAGTAGATCCCTCTGCCCCCATTGTATTTATTTTTTTCAAAGTCATTACTTTAAATTATTTTGTAAGCATTCCAATATCTAGTATAAGTTGTACTACTTCCTGTGCTACTGAATCATCACCAAATTTTTAATCACTAGTGGCACCAATAGCATATGTACCAGTACCTCTATCTGCTTCCCAAGTGTGTCATCCTCAGCTAGTGATAGAAATTTCATCTAGCATTTCCTGAGCCATATCCCAGCAAAGACACATAAGTGCACCTCAAAATATTGTATCATCCATAGCCCTAGAACTTATATTCAGGGATCTATTGTCACGCCCTAACCAGGGCCTGTCTGTTATGGGTATCTCAAGTTCAACGAGGACTGGAGACCACCCCTGTACCTAACCATAGAATACAATACCCCAATGTCAGATAAATTTTAAACATATAACAAGATAGTATAAGACAAAATCAAAGACATAAGGATAAGTAAACAACCAAAAATTGTTTAACAAAACCAAGAAACATCACCATCCAAGTTCACAGTAATCCAATAAAAGCCTTCTAAACAAAACTGATATCAATAAAGTATCGGGAAATGCCTCTGACCCTGACAATGACATTATTAATAATGATGTAAAGTATCAATTCTAATCTATAATAAGAATTGATGAAGTGTCTAAGTCTTCCAAAGAATGAAATCTTACGACTTCACTACAATGAACTGACAAACTGATGAACCAAGCCGATCCACCTAACTCAGTGTAGGAAAAAAGCAAAAATATCTCTAATGCCTGTATCGCATAGGGATACAACATCTAGAGATGGTAAATGGATTGAGCACTATCATGTAACTCAAGGATAGGGGGTATAAAGTCATGGATAAAAATTCAAAACCAGTTCAAAATCCAATACACATAATTAAATGTAAATACATATTTATCATATGTCGGGGTAGGGAACAAGGCTAAGCATTCCCTTTAAAACTTTAGCATAGATTGTGTAGCTCAATTGTCATAATATAAGAAGTCACCCACGGTTTATATAGGCCCATCTATCACCGAGTTAGTAGGTCCCCAGTACGTGTGGCTGCATAAACCAGAGGGTATACATATGCACAATAGGAGACTCAAACATCTCAGGATATCAAAGTGAAACAAGCACCCAATCATATAATATAATATGGGGGACTCAAACCTTCCAATCATACTATAATAATAAGGGTGACTCGAACTACCCGATCATGTAGACCCCCGTATCGATAATTGCAATTTCTAGTATTGGTCCCTCAGAACCTCCACATTTACAACATAGCTACACAACCCTCATTAAAGCTCAATTAAATTATTTATCATACATTTCTATTCATTGAACCATGATATAAATTTAGACATACATTGTTGGTATTGTCATACCAACTACATTTGTAAGGAAACATCAATATGCCAAAACAATTTCATTATTTAGGGAAATTCACAGCCCCCTTAGTTCAATTATGCATTAGCTTAGGGAATTACAAGACCCTATAAGTTCAATTCAAAATAATTATGCTTCATTGACTTTTCATCTATTGCAATAGTTCAAGAGTAATTCAATGTGCATACTTTTTATATTCAAAACCAATTTCACAATATAGGTTTGAGGTCATTACCACTTTAAAAGTCCCAAGTTGAGGGAAATCAAAATCCCCTAGTTTATTGACCATGCCCATGCACCCCGCCAGTTCAAAACCATAATTAAAGCATGAACGATCATATGTAAACTATGGTAAAACATTATTCAAAAACAAACATGCAAAACCCTCAACCCATATTTCAAGACCATCATCAATACCTAAGAACAATACTTTAAAACATATGATTTTAACAAATTAGAAATTAGGGAATAGTAATATGCCTGAAATACCAAGTTTCATGGAAAGAATTCAACCCGTGATCCCTTGGATGACCTACTTCTTAGAAACCCTAACTATCTTGCTTGAGAGAAATTGAGAGAGTTCCAAGAGTATTTAACTATGTTATGAATGGGAAATAACACCCCCCCCCCCCTT
>JAPEIP010000013.1:156685114-156725376 GCA_026120095.1 Capsicum chinense | reverse complement strand
CCCCCCTTGAGTGCTTTGTAAATGTGAGATTTTAATTGGGTAAGAAGGGAATTGTCCAAAGTGCTCTCAAATTAAAAACTGAAATTTAGTCACCGATGTCTTTGGGTGACTATACGACTCATCACCATGATTCATAGTCAAGACAATTTCAAGGGCACACATACTGTTGACCCTATGACTCAAATAATATGACTTATAATGAGACCCTACTACTGTAGGGTCCAGTCATAGTCAACACAAAAACCATCTATGGTAAACACTAGACATCATATATTTTCACAAAATAACTCATAATAGGTCTTTAAGACTCACAGTGAGCCACTCGTAATCAGAGCTGAAGACTTAACCACACATAATACTTAGGCTATAATTTGATTCCAATGAATCATCATGGGTCTTTATAACTCATGACCCCAGTCGTAATCAGGACAGAAACTTAAGCTCCATTCATTGGACACCTTACAAATAGGGTTATATGACCTATCAATTCACCCTACGACCCATAGGGTGAGTCATATTGTGGCCATTAAGGATAAAATTTCAGAAATTCTTAGAGATCAAGACTTGGGATATTTCATTCTCCCCCCTTAGGATCATTAACCCTCGAATAATGGGTCAAGGCATCCCTTACAAGATTTAACACTAAAATGCACCCATACTTACCTTTAATAAAGATAGAAAACAAAGATATCAAGATTAGATATACCTTAAGCACGATTTTTCAAAATAAGGAATAGGAACGGATACTTGGACTTCATGTCATCCTCAACATCCCAAGTAGCTTCCTCAAACTTTTGGTTCCTCCAATGAACCTTTACCGAATCCATGTCCTTCATCCATAAATCTCTGCCAAAATTCCTCATAAGAAAAAGAAATCAAAATGCCCATACTTTCCAAAGGAAAAACCAATGAAGGATCACCCACGCACTTCCTCAACATTGACACGTGGAAGATCAGATTAATGGAGCTCAACCTAGAAAGAAACTCTAATTCATATGAAATATTACCAACCCTTTTCAAAACCAAATACGTACCAATATAATAGGAACTGAGCTTTCTCTTCTTCCCAAATCACATCACGCCCTTCATGGGAGACACCTTTAAGAATACCCAATCACCAATATTAAACTCCAACTACCTTCTCTTCACATCTGTGTAGAACTTTTGGTAACTTTGGGTAGTCTTAAGGCTATTTTGATTAACCTTCACCTTCTCTGTAGGTTGGTGAACCAAATCAGGTCCAAATGACATATTTTCACCAACCTCAAACCACCCAATAGGAGACCTACACATCCTAAAATACAAATCCTCAAATGAAGCCATACTAATGCTAGAGTGATAACTATTATTGTAGGCAAATTTATGAGGAGCAAGTGGCCAAACCAACTACCATCATAGTCAATCACATAAGATCTAAGCATATTCTCCAAATTTTAAATAGTTCTCTATGCTTGCCCATCGTGAAAAGTAGTGCTATGGGTCACCTTATTCCCCAAAACTCTTTGAATGGAATGCCAAAAGTGAGAAGAGAACTATATACCTCAATTAGAAATAATAGAAATGGGTGCACCATGCAACTTCTTGATATCTTGAATGAACAACTTGACATAATCCTTAGATGAGAAATTAATCCTCACTGGCAAAAATTGAGTGGACTTAGTGATTTTATCAATGATGGCCCAAATCAAATCAAACTAATAGCAGTACTGCAGAAGATCAGTAACGAAATCCATGTTAATTATTTCCTATTTCCACACAGGCACCTCAATTTCTTAAAACAATCTACTAGGCTTGAAGTGCTCCTCCTTCACTTGCTGACACAACATGTACTTTGACATATAATTGTCCACATCCCACTTTATATTAATTCACCAATAAATTTCCTTAAGATAATGATACATTTTTGTCAAACTAGGATAAATAGTATATCATAACTCATGAGCTTTAGCCAAAATTCTTTCTTGCAACCCATCAACATCAGGAACACATAACCTACCTTGGTACCTTAAGATACCATCACCACTAATCTTGAAAGCGATCACTTTCTACCTACCTACATTCTCATTAAGTTACATCAAGATAAGGTCCAACACTTGTTTCTCCTTTACCTTAGCACAAAGAGAAGACTTTACCACCTCTAGAAAAATCATACCACCATTCTCTAAATCTAAAAGATGGACTCTAAGATTAGCCAAATGATGAATATCCTTTACCAAATCCCGCTTCTTCTCATCTACATGAGAATAGTGACTCAAGTAAAACCTAATAAGAGAATCAACAACTATATTTGTAAGACCCTATAAAATTTCTAGTTCAATTTAATCCCATATAGCTTATAATAAGGGGCCCAAGACTTAGAAAAAAATTTGCTAAGTGTTAAGGCTTAGAATTATTTTGTTCCTTCATGATTAGATGATCTTTTTTTTTATCCTTACAACCTTAGAATGTTGATTTTTATGTTGATTCATGATCAGGGATGTCAATAGGTCATCTTAGGTGAGTTTTGGATTTTTTACACATTTTTAGAGACATGTTTGGATGTCCAAAATAGAGAGTTAATGAGATTAAGCCATGGCTCATTAGTAATCACGTTGACAACATCAATGTAGTGCATCAACAATCGCGTCAACACTATTAATGCGGTACATTGGGTATCACGTTGCTGGGCATAATTTTTTGAATTAGTTATGGGTTGTGGGGTCAATTAAGTCATTTTCCTCCCACATTAAACCCCTATAATATGAAATTCAGCCCCTCAATAGGAAAAACAATTCATTCTTCACAAAATCCTCTCAAGAAATAAGCCCTAGTTCATCAAGTTCAAGTCCAAGTTCAAAGAAATCCCCAACAATCTTCCTGAAATCAGCAATCAAGTTATGTTTGGTCTTCATCCTTGGGTATCCTTCCACCTTTGGAGTTCAAGAAACCTTTTTAAAACTTGAATTATGATTCTTATGTTATGAATTGATATATGTTCATATTGTGTTGTTGTATGGGTTTCAAGTTAAGATCTTTTACGAGTTCCATGAAATTATGTTAGCATGTGTGTTGAATTATGAATCTCTCATGTCAAAACCCTTAAATTCGCAAGTTGCATGTTGTAGTTATGATTCCTAATGTTATTATTTCTCATGTATAACAATCATGTACCCCAATTGTTAGATAAAATGTCTATATAAGTAAATTATGCATGGTAATATATTATTGTGTTAATAAAGTTATGATATAAGTTTATCAATTATGCTATCAAGTCGTGGGGGTATTCATTACCTAAAATATAGTTGTTTACCTAGTTGCAGTAGTTATAGAATAGTCCCTATAAAGGACAAGAATAGTAGTACTCAATTAGTTATCAGAACTCAGGGAACTAAATCAATTTAGTTAGTCAACATGATTAGGGTTAGTTCACTCAAGCCTAGTACAGTTTAGTGATCAGTTTAGTGTCGATCTAGTGGTGAGTAGGATCAGCATCGAGAGAACCTAGTGTTGGGGGTACTCTTGCCAACAGAGGGTTTGACCCTTAGTAGCAGTCCCTGGATTACAGTACTACATAGCTAATGTAGGGTAAGTCATCCTCCTGCTAGACTAGGGTTGACACAATTATATACATATTTCATGAGTCTTCCTACCAAATTAGGGATGACATAAGCATTATTAGTATCTAGTGGAAAGGTGTTAATACCCTTCCAACTGGGGTTATAGGTTTGACCCTAAATTAGTCTATAATTGGGGTATATCGGTTAGATGATAACTCCCACAGTTATAGTTTTAGTATTAAGTATTCAGTATTCAGTATTCAAACTCAAAATTCATTAAAGAACTCAAACTGTTCTATAGAACCATGGCTATCATTTTTCAGTTACTCAGTCATCAGAATTCAGTACTCAGTTTTAGTATAATCTCAGATATATAACGCATACCTATATGCACAATATTGCATATTTATCATGTTCAGCAGTTACAGTTTTATATGTACTCTCATCTAATTACTTTATGATGTTTACACAGTTAGTTATCATCTCATGCATATGAACCCATGTATATAATCCGTACCTCATTTACCATACCAGTACATTCCATGTACTGATCACTTACTCTCTTCTATACTATGATGTTTCATATCATAGGTTTAGATGCTCAAGTTCCTGATCGTACTTAGCAGCTCAGGATATCAATAATAATTATAGTGGTGAGTCCTTATATTTTAAGAATAGAGTTTATATACATCAGTATTTTAGAAGTTCAGTAGTTATTTTACTCGGAGTTAGTTGGGGTTTTTCCCATCAACTTCATATTCAAATAGTTAGAGGCTTTCAGACTAGAATAGTTATTTATTCAATTTTTGAATGTTATTATTAGTTACACTCAGATACTTATTTTATTATTCTGAGAACCTTATGGTATTTCTAGATTCTTTTGCACATGTTTGCATAATTATTGTTCAGTGCTCACAGTAGGTACCAGTCATGGGTTAGCTTATAGTCCTTTGAGATTATAAGCACCGTCTGATGCCTAGGGTGCAGTATCGGAGCATTACAAACTTATTATTAGAAACTAAGGTTCTAAAGTATCCTAGGGAGTAAAAGCTATGTCAATTAGAGTATGGTGCATGGGTGTGTAGCACACCATACAGAATGGCTTTAGCCGAACTTAAAGAACTAAAAGAGCAGTTGAAATACTTCCTAGACAAGGGATTTATTAGACCCAGTATTTCTCCGTAGGGCGCACCAGTTCTATTCGTGTGAAAAAAAATGATTCTCTCAAAATATGTATTAACTACCATCAGTTGAACAAAGCCATAGTCAAGAATAAGTACCCACTTCCTAGAATCGATGACTTATTTAACCAACTTCAGGGTGCCAGTCAATTTTCAAAGATAGAGCTCAGATCAAGCTATCATCAGCTCAGAGTATGAGAATGTGACATTCGAAAAACAACTTTCAGAACTTGGTATGGTCACTTCATATTTTTAGTCATGTTATTTGGTCTTACCAATGTCCCAGCAGCTTTCATGGACTTGATGAATCGAGTGTTCAATAAGTACTTGGATATGTTCATCATAGTCTTTATTGATGACATTCTTATCTAGTCCCATAATGAAAGTGATCATGAAGACCATCTCAAAATAGTATTACAGACTCTCACAGCCCATCAATTATTTGCCAAATTCAGTAAGTGTGAGTTTTTCCTAAGGTCAGTAGTATTCCTTAGTTATATTATTTTCAGTGATGGCATTAGAGTTGATCCTCAAAAGACCAAAGCAGTATGAAAATATCCTAGACCCATCTCTCCATCAGATATCAGGAGTTTTTTAGGTTTCGATGGCTATTATCGATGGTTTGTTGAAGTATTTTTATCTATTGCATCCCCTATGTCCAGATTGACTCAGAAGAAAGTCAAGTTTTAGTGGTCAGATTCTTGTGAGAAAAGTTTTTAGGATTTGAAGACTTGACTCACTACAGCCTCAGTTTTGACTTTGCTCGATGGTTCAGATGGATTTGTTAGGTATTGTGATACTTCTAGTGTCAGTTTGGGTTATGTCCTAATGTATAAGGGTAAGGTCATAGCCTATGCCTCTAGATAGCTTAAGCCCCATGAAAAGAATTACACCACCCATGATCTAGAGCTAGCAGTTGTTGTGTTTGCCTTATAGATTTGGAGTCACTATTTGTATGGGGTACATGTTGATGTATTTATGGACCACAAAGCTGACATTAGGTATTTTCTCATAAAGACTTAAACTTTCTTCAAATAAAAGTGGCTAGAGTTTTTGATTAAGTGGTTCACAAATTTAGGGTGATAGCTTTAAGCTGAAGGGGAGATGGCAGGGCAAGTAACCAAGTCAGGCTCTCAAATTCTAGTAGCAATATAGGGTACTATAGAACATTATTAAAAGGAGAAGATGCCTAAACCATCTATATCTTAGTTTAAAGTTTTGTACTTTAGTTATAATGATATCTACTCATGCCTTACATGTCAGCCCTATGATCATAACCCATATTCATGTACTTTCCATAGAATCGTGTATGCTTCTAGTTCCTAGTTTAAGGAGTTCCAGTTTGCTAGTAGTCCAAATCATATTCTATGAATTTATGAACTTCAAACCTAGGTCATGCAGCTCATGCCTCATGTATTCATGTTTTACAGTATGCTCAGTTCCCATGACTCATGCTACGCTTCTAGTGATCAGCAAAATTTAGATTATATCATGTATATGCTTATTTTAGATCTCTTGATAAATCCATGATATTTATATTCTATTTCTCAAGTCTTAGTTAAATGTCAAGTTTTGTATAGTGTTCATTCATGCTTCAGGTCCTCATGTTTTAGCTTTTCAGTGACCTCTCCTTATGAAATAATGTAGTGATGAGTAATTGCTTAGATGGGAGAGAATAAAAGTTTCATGTTAAGGAAAGATTATTACATGCTTTATTTACTCGAGGTTGTAGTTATGTTATGAAGATAGGCTGGAATGTCATATTGGTGTGTAAGTGTATAAATGCATTACACTTTGGTGGATGGCCAATAAGAGGTTGTATTTAGTTGTTGAAAGGGAAATTAAAGTTTTTCATGAGATAAGAAGTTGTGAAAATACAGGGTCTATTGAAATCATGATTTATATTAGTATTATAGTATTACGTGTTCATTTTGTAGTTTTGGGTAGGTTTGTACATAGTGGGAGAATTCAGTCCAGTTTAGACCTCAGTGGGTAGAGTTATAAGTGCCCATGTGAATATCTTTAGTAGTCTAAGGTGAAGTGCAGTATTAAGGTTAAAGGTATAGTTGAGAGAGTATTCGAGGAGTGTGTCTAAGCTTGAAAGTTAGTAGTTGCAGTGCATAAGGCGTAGTAGCTCTATCCTAGTTGATGTTTCATAGGCATGTGTTCCATATTATAGAATCTTAGCATTGTTGTGATTTCTTATCTAGGTGTCTTATTTAGACCATGCCCAAGATTCTCTGCTTTCTAATGTTTTTAGAACTTCTTAGGATGAGCATTGAAAAAATACGCCAGTTGAGTATAAGCTTTAAGTATAAGTTCGTCCATAAAGCTAGTAAATTAGTCTAGCAGGCAGACAAGTTCCTATGGTTTTATGTCTTCCGATCTAGTGTTACTATCTGAAGTTTCATGAATATGTCCTTTCTAAGAGATAGTAGTTCGTATGTGGTTAGATTGTGAATCTAGTTTAGCTTACGCATTATGAAATAGTTTTAGATTCTAGATATTTAGTCATGATTCAGTTCATAAGTGTCTAGTGCATCATCTCAATCTTTCCTTAGTAATTCAGCTAAGTTAATATCATTCGGGGGACGAACAATCCCAAGGGGGAGATGTAATACCCTCGAGCTTTTCATGTACTATATCTTTCATCTTTTCTTCACGAAACCAAATCCAGCCAGAGGTAATGGTTACTCATAAGTTGACTCCCTCATTCCTATCTAATTCATATGACCATTCTCATGTCATCGCATATACTCCAAAAAATCAATTCAGTTCATGATATTTAGTTTATATATCATGTTTTAGCCTCAGTTATGAACTCATGTTCCCATTCATGCACGTTCAGTAAAATTATCTCAGGTTCTTTGGTATACTCAGCCTATGGTAATAGCCTTCCTTAGATTTATGTTATTCCATGCTCAGTTATAGTTGCATAACACTTACATATCATTCATGCATTCATGAAACAGTTTAGTCATATGTCATGTTTCCAGAATTCAGTCATGCTTCAGTTATGCATGTCAGTGTAATTACAACTCCTCAGTTTCTCTCAGTTCAGTCAGTCTTATTCGAGGACAAATGGTCCCAAGGGGGAGATATTGTAAGACCCCATAAAAGTTCTAGTTCAATTCAGTCCCATATAGCTTGTAGTAAGGGGCCCAAACAAATAAAATTTTTTAGCTAAGTGTTAAGGCTAAAACTGATTTTTAGCCTTCGTAATTGGATGATCTTATTATCAATCCTTAAGACCTTAGAATGTTGATTTTTAAGTTGATTCATGATAAGGGATGTCAATAGGTCATCTTATGTGAGATTCAAATTTTTTAGATGTCGTTAGAGACGTGTTAGGATGTCTAAAATAGAGACTCGATGCGATGAGGAAATGACACGTCGTAATCGCATTGACAGCATCGATGTGGTATGTCAACAATCGCATCGACACCATCAACGCATTGTATTGGTATCGCATCACTGGGCACAATTTTCCTAATTAGTTACGGGTTTTGAGGTCAACTAAGTTATTTACCTCCCACATTAAACCCCCATAACATGGAATTCAGCCCCTCAATTGGCAAAATAAATTCGTTCTTGAAAAAATCTTCATAATAAATAAACACTAGTTCATCAAGTTCAAGTCCAAGTTCCAAGAAGTCCCCAACAATCTTCCCGAAATAAACAATCAAGGTATGTTAGGTGTTCATCCTTTGGTCTCCTTCCACCCTTGGAGTTCAAAAAACCTTTTTAAAACTTGAATTATGATTCCCACGACATGAATTAAACTATGTTCATGTTTTGTTGTTGTATGGGTTTCAAGTTAAGATCTTTTACGAGTTTCATGAAATTATGTTAGCATGTGTGTTAATTATGAATCTCTCATGTCAAAAACCTTGAATTCATAAGTTGCATGTTGAAGTTATGATACCCTATGTGATTATTTCTTATGTATAAAAATCATGTTCCCCAAGTGTTCGATAAAATGTCCATATGAGTAAATTATGAATGGTAATCTACTGTTGTGTTTCTAAAGTTGTGATATGAGTTTATCAATTATGCTATCGAGTCCTAGGGGTATTAATTACCCAAAATCTAGTAGTTTACCTAGTTGTAGTAGTTATAGAATAGTCCCAGTAAAGGTCAAGAATAGTAGTGCTCAGTCAGTTATCAGAATTCAACGAACTCAGTCAAGTTCAGTCAGTCAACACGATTAGGGTCAATTCAGTCAAGCCTAGTACAGTCTAGTGATCAATTCAGTGTTGATTCAGTTAGGAATAGGATTCAACATCAAACGAACCTAGGGATGGGGGCATTCCTTCTAGTAAAGGGTTTGACCCTTAGTAGCAGTCCCTGTGTTACAGAACTACATAGCATACGTAGGGTAAGTCGTCCTCCTGCCAGACTAGGGTTGATGAAATTATATAAATATTTCGTGATTCTTCCTGCCAGATTTGGTTTGACACAACATTGTTAGCAAGGTGATAACACCCTTCCAACTGGGGTTACAGGTTGGATTCCAAATCAGTCTATAATTAGGGTATGTTGGTTAGCTGATAACTCCCACAGCTATAGTTTCAGTATTCAGTATTTAGTCTTAGTATTCAGTAAAGAACTCAGACAGTTCTATAGAACAATGGCTATCAGTTATTATTACTCAGTCATCAGATTTAGAACTTAGTTTTAGTATAATCTCATATATATGACGCATACCTATATGCACAATATTGCATGTTTAGTATATTCAGCAGTTATAGTTTTCCATGTACTCTCATCCAGTTACTTCATGATGTTTATTCGTTCAGTTATCATCTCATGGATATGAACCCATGTATATCAGCCTTGCCTCACCTAGCATACCAGTACATTCCACATACTGATCACATACTTTCTTTTGTGCTATGATGTTTCATATCATAGGTTTGAATACTCAGGTCCCTGACCGCACTTAGCAGCTTAGGCTATCAGCAGCAGTTATAGTGGTGGGTCCTCATATTTTGAGGAAAGAGTTTATCTACTTAAGTATTTCAACAGTTCAGTAGTTATTTCAGTCGGAGTTAGTTGGGGGTTTGTCCCATCAACTCTATATTCAGACAGTCAGAGGCTTTCAAACTAGCATAGTCAGTTATTTAGTTTTTGGATATTATGATCAGTTACACTCATTTACTTATTTTAGTATTTTGAGAACATTTTGGCATTTCCAGATCTATTCCTCATATGTTTTCATGATTATTATCTAGGGCTCACAGCAGGTACTAGTCATGGGTTAGCTTGTAGTCCTTCGGGATTATAAGCACCATATAACACCCAGGGTGCAGTCTCGGGGCATTATAATATTAGCTTTACCTGGATGATAGTGGAGACTCATGTCATAGTTCTTTAGCAACTCAAGCCACCTTCTTTGCCTGAGATTTAGCTCCTTCTAAGTGAACACGTATTGTAGGCTTTTATGATCAGAATAAATATCTATATGGAGCCCATACAAATAATGTCGCATAATCTTCGCTGCGAATACCATAGCTAACAATTTCAAATCATGAGTTAGATAATTCATCTCATGAACCTTAAATTGTATAGAAACATATGTAATCACCTTGCCACGCTACATCAACACATAACTCAGTCCCATTTGAGACACATCAAATAGATAAAAAAATTATCCATACCCTCGGGTAGGGATAAAATTGGAGCCAAAGTCAACTTATCCTTTAATTTCTTGAAAATACCTTCCCAAGCTTCCGACCACAAGAACTTTACCTTTTTTTGAGTCAACCTAGTCAATGAGGTAGAAATAGAAAAGAAGATCACCACAAACTTTCTGTAATAACTGTCTAAAACCAAGAAGATTCAAATATTAGTTGGAGTCATAGATCTAGGCCATTTCTTAACCACCATAACTTTCTGTGGATCCACTAAAATCCCTTCAATAGAAACAAATTAACCAAGATAAGTCATATCATTCAAGCAGAACTCATACTTAGAAAATTTAGCATCAACTACTACTCCTTAAGGGTCTGCAACACTAAATAAAGGTTATTGCCATGATCTGCCTCAATCTTTGAATATAGAAAAATATCATCAATGAACACAACGACAAACAAGTCTAAAAATTGGTGAAAAACCTAATTTATAAGATCCATAAATGTTGTCAGGGCATTATTCAAACCAAAAGACATCACCAAAAACTCAAAACGACCATATTGGATTTGAAAAGGAGTCTTAGGGATATTCGTCTCCCTAATCTTCAAGTGATGGTTCCAAACCAAAGATCAATATTAAAAAAGAACTTAAGACCCTGAAACTGATCAAATAGATCATCGATCCTTAGAAAGGGATACTTATTCTTTATTGTCACCTTATTTAATTGCCAATAATCTATGCACATCCGAAGGGACCCATTCTTCTTACGTAAGAATAAAATTGAAGCACCCCGAGGAGAAATACTAGGGCGGATAAAAACCTTATCCAAAAGATCTTTCAACTGCTCATTGAGTTTTTTTGACTTAGCGGAGCCATTCTATAAGGAGGGATAAAAATACAACAAGTGCTCTAAAGAATATCAATCCAAAATTCAATTTCCCTATCAGGAGAAACACCAGGAAAATTATTAAGGAACACCTTTGGGAATTCACAGACCACAGGGACAGTCTGAAAGGAAAGACCTTTGGATCTAGAATCCTTAACATTCACTAAGTGATAGAGACACCTCTTAGAAAACAATTTTCGGGCTCTAAGATAAAAAATGAACCTTCCCTCAGGAACTAGGGAACTACCATCCTATTCTATCATCGGCTCATTAGGGAATTGGAAACTAACCCTTCAAGTCCGACAATCAAGGAAAACATAGCACTAGTGCAATCAATCTATCCTCAAAATCACATTAAAGTCTAACATGTCCAATTCTATCAGATCCACAAAGGTCTTCCTACCATAAACTAATATCACACAACCCCTATAGACCCTTCTATCCACAATAGAGTCATCCACCAGGGTGAAAATAGAGAAGGGATCTAGAATACACTCAGGGTCAAAATTATAATGGATAGCCATATAAGGGGTCACAAAGAGAGGGTAGACCTGGGATCAAGTAGACAATATTAACCACGAGAGAAAAGTTTGAGCATACCAATAACAACATCAGGGGATGCCTCAAAATCCTTGTGAGTAGTAAGAGCGCATAGACAGTTTTATCCAGTGTCGGAGCCAGAAGCAGAAGTATCACCCTTTAGTGTAGGAGTTGATGAATTAGCAATAGAAATCTTATTTTCTCTAGAAAAAACCCTAGAAGGACAAACCCTCTACATATGACTGATCTACCCATATTTAAAGTACTTGTTCCTCTTCTATTCATAAACACCATGTTGCACCTGACCATAAAATCTATAAGAGGGATATAATGGAGCTGATTGAGCCCCACTAGCCTAAGGCTGGGAACCCTATATCCTTGGACCCAGACTATTCTAAAATTGATGATTATCCGATGAATTTAGATAAGGAGAACTAGCATAGAGTAGGAACCAAAATTGCCTCACTTTTTCTTGGACCATTTTCCATAATCTCCACTACTCTGCTTCTGACCTCTACCCTAAGCAAATACTGAAACTTCTTACTCGACCATTCACTCATTTCCCCTTGCTTTTTTTCCTTCTCAACCTGGTGCATGTACACCACCAACCTGGAGATGTTCATGTTTTTGTTCAATAGAGAAACTTTCCATTCCAATACCAATTCATAGGACAATCCTAAAGAAAACTTCCTTATTCTAGCCCTCATGATATAGACCAATTCTAGAGAATATCATGATAGCTGATGAAACTTCAAGGTATACTCCTTTACTATCATCCTTCTTTGCTTCAAATTCATGAATTCCTCAGCCTTTACCTCCCTTAACTCCTTAGGAAAGAAGTGATCAAAAAAGCACTAGAGAAGTCATCCCACAAACTAGACTCAGCATCATCACCTCTAGACTAGTCCTATTCCTTATACCACTGATATGTCATAGCTTTTAACTGGTAAGCGATGAACTCCATACCCTCCACATTAGTAGTATGTATCACACGAAAAATATTTTCTATCCTATTAATAAAATTTTTAGGTTCTTTATCAATTTTAAAACCAGTGAAATTCAAAAAACTCAACCTTATAAATTGGCCAACTCTAGTAACCTCAAAGGATGGAGTAATAAAAGAAATATGCTCAGTCTAAGAGGCCGCCAACTAAGTAATAAAATAAATTTACTGGCCAAACTCAGCATTAGACACGCCATCTTAAGGTACTCGAGAAGGTCTAGGGGGAACCAGAGAAACTCCACTAGGACAATCAGAAGAATCGGCCCTAGATCAGGTCTGAACTCCTTAAGTAGGACAAGCTTTATTGTAACGGCTCGAGTTTTTGGTCCTTAAAAAATTTTTAAGTCCTAAGATTTTTTCCTAGAAATGACTCATTTAATGAGTTGTAATATGTCTAGACGGTCAGGTGACCCTACTCAAAAGGTATCCAGTGAAAGGTGTATGAGTTGTTGTCTAGGGTAAAACTTGGGGATACGAGTCGTAATGAATCATAAAAGGTTATTAGGAGGGAATTGTAACCAAATAAAAACTTTAGTGGCTAAGTTCTGCTCAGAGTACAAGTAGTTTACCATGAGCCATAAGGACTTGTTACGAGTCATTGGGTGCAAATCATAGAATACGTAATGTTTACCCAATTAGGTTCTATGTTAGCTACAAATGGACCCTACGAGTCATAGGGTATCATTATGAGTTATACCAGTGAGTCATAGGGTTAACTGTGTTTGGGATCCTAGAAATTGCCATGGTTATGACTCGTGGTGACTAGTCATAAGGAGTGGCTATGAGTCACTGATTGTCCTGTAGTCAAGGGTGATACTTTTCCAGCTTTTAATTTAAGGGAATTTTGGATATTTCCCTCTTAACAAAAATAAAACCCATATCATATAAACCCTTTACGGTGTCACTAGTACTCAAAAACAAATTTAGTAACTTCTCAAAAACTCCAAAAGGCTCTCTAAATTACCTCAAGCAAGTCAAGTAAGGATTTCTTTAAGTTAGTCATCCAAGGGCTTAAGGGTCAATTTCTCTCTAAATTTCTTGGTTTCTAAAGCATGTTACTCTTCCCTCATTGTCAATTTGTTAAAAACATATGTTTTAAAGTATTGTTCATGAGATGGTTATGATGGTTCTGAAATAAGGGTTGAGGTTTTTTGAATGTTTATGAATTAAACAATGTTTCTCATGGTTTATATATAATTTTCATGCTTTAATTATGGTTTGAACATGTGGGTAAATGGAAATGGTGAATGAACTAGGGGATTGAGATCCCCAAACTTGTGACTTTTGAAGTAGTTATGACCCTAACTGCATAATGTAAAATTGGTTTTTAATTATAAAAATATGGAAATTTGTAAAATCAAACTAGTGTTGAATTATTTCATAATATAAAGTGATATTTCAAATACAATGGTATGATTTAATGAAAAAAGGGAGTCGGTGTTTTCCCCACCTTGTATTAATGAACAAAGGGATTTATTTTCCCTAAGTTAATGAAAATTATTTTGGCATATTGTTTTTACCTTTTAAATGTAGTTAGTATGACAATACCAACAATAGATGCCTTAATATGGAATATGGTTTAATGAATGAGAATGTATAATATTTATTTTAATTGGGGTCTAATAAGGGTTGTGTAGCTGAGTCAT
The DNA here is from genome assembly GCA_026120095.1 of Capsicum chinense. Taxonomy (NCBI): domain Eukaryota; kingdom Viridiplantae; phylum Streptophyta; class Magnoliopsida; order Solanales; family Solanaceae; genus Capsicum; species Capsicum chinense. The sequence continues at coordinate 156,710,950 of JAPEIP010000013.1, read as the reverse complement.
GAAAGTGGCAGTCCAAGTGATCGATACTAGAAACTGCATTTGATGATGCCAGGGTAAAAGTGACCAGGGAAGTTTGAGTCCCCCTCATTATTATTTCATGATTAGGGAGGTTTGACTCCCCCATAAATTATAATGTGATCGGGTTCTTAAGTTACCTTAGTATATGATTAGGAGGTTCGAGTCGCCTGTGCATATATATGATATTATTCTCTAATTCATAGGCTACATGCACTGAGGCCCGACCAGGGGGTAAGAATTGGGGCCCATATAGCCCGTGGGTACATATTATGATAGTTGAGCTACATAATCCAAAATAAAGATTTAAAATACATATTAAGCCATGTTTCGTATCTGGGCATGTGATATATATGTGTCTATGCATTTGTTTGAATAATGTTAAACTATTGATCATGTTATTATATTATCCTTATCTCTGCTTTACATACAAACATTCACCTTGCTAATCATCTTTGGATGTTGCATCCCTATGTAATGCAGGAATTGGTCATACTTCTACTTCTTTTGCTCAGTGATTAGGATTTGGGATCAGCTTTTAAGTTGACATGGAAGTGGTGATCTTCCATACATCAAAAGTCTACATTTCATGATTTGTTCTCTTTTGTCACAAACTGTTTAGATTTTCTTTGGCTATAGTTAGGGACATGTCCCAAAAATTTATTGATATCAATTTTTGTTCATTGCTTAGAAGGTTTTTTTTTGGACTACTATGGTTATTAGGCGGTGTCAGTCAATTTTTTTGTCGTCATTAGTCGATGGTTATAGACTTATTTTGAATATCCTTAAGATTATCGGATGTTATCTTATTATATGTTTGAAATTCATTCGACATTAGGGTGTGTTATTATTGGTTCAGTTTGGTGTAGGGGGTGATTTGGACTTGAAATACCTGTTATGGCCAGGCCCAAGTTTAGGTCATGACAGATATGGTATCAGAGCCTAGGTTTGGTGTCATTAGGTTTCTAACAAAATCGTGTCAAGTAGAGTCTTATTTATGGGTGTGTATTTGACCACACTTATTAATGGAGGCTATGCAGTATTTAGGAATATTTACCTTTCTTGTTATTCTATTTCAACCTATAAAGTCTAAGGTCTTGAATCTTCTCTAATTCCTATGTGTTCGCTTCTCAAATCAAGCCTCTCAAAAGTTATGAGTATCGCAGAAACTCTTATATCCCATTTAAGTACAATATGGATGGAACTTGCCAACTCTAGGAGTTTAGACCTGGTCTAGGGTTGCTGCTTCTGATTTTCCTAAAGGAGCTCCACCAGGTCCCCCTATCCCTCCTTAGGCACCTTAAGTTAATATATCTAATGCTGATTTTTGCTAGTTGATTTATTTGCTTAGCCAGTTGGTGGCCTCCCAGACTGAGTGTGTTGCTTTAGTTGCTCCACTATCTGAGGCCACTAGGGTTAGCCAATTTATAAGGTTGAGTACTCCTATTTTCACTAGCTCTAAAGTTGAGGAAAATTCTCAAAACTATATTAATAAGATAGAAAAGATCTTCTGTGTGATACATGCTACGAACGTGGAAAGTGTATAGTTCACTACTTATCAATTGAAAGATGTATCATACTAATGGTATAAGGAGTGAGACCAGTCTAAGGGTGATGATACTGAGTCCTCTTTGTGGGATCATTTTTCTAGTTCTTTCATTGAATGCTTCTTTCCTTAGGAGTTGAGAGAGGCGAATGATGAGAAATTTGTGAATCTAAATCAAGGTAGGATGTCAGTAAAGGATATTCCCTTGAAATTTCATTAGTTGTCGCATTATGCTTCTGAATTGGTATCTAGCATGAGGGCTAGAATGAGGAAGTTTGTTATGGGGTTGTCTCATCAGTTGGTCTTGGAAAGCAAGGCTACCTTAGTGAACAAGGATATGGACATCTCTAGACTTATAGTGTATATGTAATAAGTGGAAGAATAAAATAAGATGCAAAAGAAGATGAGTGAGAGGTAAAATAAGAAGTTTTACTATTTGGATTAGGGTGGAGGTCAATAGCAAAGTGGTAGAGACGATAGGAAATGGTCTAAGAAGAAGTGCGGCAATTTTGGTTCCTACTCTACAGCTAATGCTCCTTATTCGAAGTCATCAAGTGACCATTTCTCTTAGTAAGATATTGGGTTTAGAGCACTAGGATCCTAATCATAGGCTCATGGGGCTCAGTCAGCTTCAGTATATCCTTCTTGTAGATATTTTGGTCTGGTGCATCATGCTTTTTATGAGGAAGAAAGGAACAAGTTCTTTAAATTTTGTCAAATAGGTCACTATAGAGGGATTGTTCATCTAAGGTTGCTTTTAGGTTGATTAAGTTCCTATTGTTACTTCATCCACTCCAGCACCAAAGGGTACTACTTCTACTTCTGGGACCAACACTGTTCAAAATCGTCTATATGCTCTTGCTACTCACCAAAAATTTTAAGGCATCCCCCTATGTTGTTATTGCTATTATTAAACTCTTTTATCATGATATATATTGTCTACTTGATCTCAGGTCTACTCTCTCTTATGTGTCCCCTTGATGGCTATCTATTTTTCTTTGATCTTAAATGTATTTTGGACCCTTTTTTGGTATACACCCGAGTGGGTAACTCCATTATGGCTAAAAGGATATATAGAGGTTATGTGATGTCAGTTCATGGTGGAGAGACCTTGGTGGATCTAATATAATTGGACATGTTGAACTATGATGTTATTTTGGTGATGGATTGATTTTTCATGTTATGCTTCTCTTGATTTCAAACCCAAAGGGTCAGTTTCCATTTCCCAAATAAGCCAGTAATGGAATGGTAAGGTAGTTCCTTAGTGACCAAGGGCAGTTTTATCGCATATCTTGGAGCCCTAGAATTGGTTTCTAACAAGCGCCTCTATCACCTAGTATATGTTAAGGATTCTAGCTCCAAAGGTCCTTCTTTATAGACTGTCCCTGTGGTATGTGAATTTTTTGAGGTGTTCCCTGATGATCTTCCTTGTACTCCTCCCAATAGGGAAATTGATTTTAAGATCGATCTTCTTTTGTACACTCGTTCTATTTCTATCCCTCCTTATAGGATGGCTCCAGATGAGTTGAAAGATCTTAAGTGATAGTTGAAAGATCTTCTTGACAAGGGTTTTATCTGCCCTAGTGTGTCTCCGTAGGGTGCTCTAGTTCTTTTCATATGTAAGAAGGCTAGTTACCTTTGAATGTGTATTGATTAACGCCAACTAAATAAAGTAACCATGAAGAATAAGTATCTACTGTCGAGGATTGATGATCTTTTTTATTAGCTTCAAGGTGCTATTTCTTTTCATAAATTGATCTTCAGTTTGGGTACCATCAGTTGAAGATTAGGGAGGTGCATATCCCTAAGACTGACTTTCAAACACATTATGGTCATTTTGAGTTTCAGTGATGTCCTTTAGTTTTACCAATGCCCCGGCCACATTTATGAATCTTATGAATAGGGTTTCCCGTCAGTTCTTGGACTTTTTTGTTATTGTCTTTATCGATGATATTTTGGTGTATTCCAAAAGTGAGGAAGATCATGTCAATCACCTTCGCCTTATGTTGTAGACCCTAAAGGATCAGCATTTTGTATGCAAATTTCTCTAAGTATGAGTACTGGTTGAAGGTTATGACATATTTATGTCATATTGTTTCTAGTGAAGGATCATAATGGATCCATAAAAGTTTGCACTGGTTAAGAAGTGGCATAGACCTATGATTCAATCCGATATTCGAAGCTTCTTAGATTTAGCCATCTACTATAGAAGGTTTGTAGAGAGTTTCTCTTTTATTGTGTCCCCATTGACTAAGTTGACTCAAAACAAGGTGAAATTCTTATGGTCCACTGCTCGTGAGGATAATTTTGAGAAGTTGAAGGATAAGTTAACTTTGGCTCTAGTCTTGACTTTGGCTGAAGGCATTAATAGTTTTGTAATCTATTGTGATACATCCCGAGTGAGATTGGTTTGTGTGTTGATACAGCATGTAAAGGTGGTTGCTTATGCTTCTAGGCAGTTGAAAGTTCATGAGAATACTTATACGACCCATGATTTGGAATTACTAGCTGTGGTGTTTGCATTGAAAATCTGATGGCACTATTTGTATGGGGTTTATATTGATATTTATTTTGATCATAAGAGCCCACAATCGTGTTCACCCAGAAAGAAATGAATCACAGGCAACGGAGGTGGCTTGAGTTGCTAAAGGATTATGACATGAGTCTTTACTATCATTTAGGTAAAGCTAACGTGGTTGTTGATGCTCTTAGTAGGTTTTCCATGGAAAGCTTATCTCATGTGGATGAGGAAAAGTGGGATTTAATGGAGGATATTTACTGTTTGACTAATCTCGGAGTTTATCTCTTGGATTTTGAGTATAAGGGTTTGATTGTTCAAAAGGTGGCAAAGTTATCTCTTGATACTGAGATAAAGGAGAAGCAAGTATTGGATCCTATCATGATTCAAATCAAGAATGATATAGGTAGACAGAAAGTGATTGTTTTTGATATTGGTGGTGATGGTATCTTAAGGTATAAGGCAGATTATGTGCTCCCGATGTTGATGGGTTGCAAGGAAGAATTTTGGCTGAAGCTCATGAGTTATGTTATACTATTCATCCTGACCTAACAAAAATATATCATGATCCTAAAGAGATTTATTGGTGGAATAATATGAAGAGGGATATGGCCAATATTGTGGCTAAGTACATGGTTTGTCAACAAGTGAAGGTATAGCACTCGAGGCCCGGTGGGTTAATTCAAAAGATTGAGTTGCCGGTGTGGAAATGAGAGATCATTAATATGGATTTTGTTACCAGTATTCCGCAGTATTGTCAGCAATTTTATTCGATATGGATCATCATTGATAGGATGACTAATTTTCTTACTTCTTTCTAGTGAGGACTAATTTTTCTTCTGAATATTATGCCAAGTTGTTCATTGAGTGTATTGTGAAGTTGCATGGCACTCCATTTTCCATCATATATGATTGGGGTACTCAGCTCTCAGCTCACTTTTGGAGGTCGTTCCAGCAAGCTTTGGGGACTAAAGTGACCTTTAGTACCGCTTTCTACCCGCAGATGGATGGAAAAGAAGAAAGGAAAATTTAGGTCTTGGAAGACATTTTTTTGGCTTGTGTGTTTGATTTTGGTGATAGTTGGGTTAACCACCTGTCTCTAATAGAATGTACCTACAAAAATAGTTACCACTCTAGTATTGGTATGGCTCTATTTGAGGCCTTATATGGTTTGAGGTGTAAATCTCCTATTGAGTAGTTTAAGGTTGGTGAAAATAAGTTGTTTGGACCATGGAGAAGGTGAAGGTGATTTAGGATAGACTTAAGTACGTACAAAGTTGCCAAAAGTCTACGCAGATGTGAGGCAAGGGAAGTCAGAATTCAGTATTGAAGAATGAGTATTCTTCAAGGTGTCTCCTATGAAAGGAGATAATACGGTTAGTAAGGCGGCAAATATTAGTCCCTGTTATGTTGGTTTGTACTTGGTTTTGAATAAGGTTGGTAATATTGCCTATGAATTGGAGTTACCTTCTAGTTTGAGCTTCATTCATTCGGTGTTCATGTTTTAATATAGAGGAAGTGGGTAGGTGATCCTTTGGTGGTTTTTGATTTAGAGGAGGTGGGTGTCTAGGATTCCTTATCCTACGAGGAGGTCCTGGCTAAAATTTTGGATCGTCAAGTCTGTCAATTGTGGACGAAGTATATGGCTTTAGTAAAGATTCTTTGGAGGAACCAAATACTTAAAGAAGCTACTTGGGAATCCAAGGAGGACATGAATTCCAAGTATTCTTTCTTGTTTCCCGTTCTGAATAATCGTTCTTAAGGTATGTTTATTCCTTAACATCTTTATTTTCTGACTTTGTAAAAGGAAAGAGTGATTTCCTTGGCATCTTTGTTTTTAGTCTTTGTTAAAGGTAAAATTAGGGTTAGGTGGAGCCAATCGTTCCAATAAATACCTTGTCCTATCATTCGAGGATGAATGATCCTAAGGGGGGACTATGTAACGCCCTAAGTTTTTGGTCCTCAAATATTTTTTGAGTCCTGAGCTTTCTGCCCTAGCAATGACTAACCTGATGAGCCATAACATACTTGATAGGCTAGGTTACCCTAGTCGTAAGGAATCCAATGAATGGTGTATGAGTTTCCATCTTGGGTATGACTTAGGGATACGAGTCGTAAAGACTCATAACTAGTCGTTGGGAGGGAATCGTAACCAAATTAGAAAATTTAGTGGCAAAGTTAAGTTCTGAGTAAGAAAGGCATGCCATGGGCTGTAAGGACTTGTTACGGGTCATTGAATGCAAATTTGTAGGATGTCCAGTGTTTATCCAATTGGTTTGTGTGTTGACTGCGACTGGACTTTATGAGTCGTAGGGTCTCATTATGAGTTATACCAGTGAGTCGTAGAGTCAACAGTGTATGGAGGTCCTAGAGACTATCTTGGTTACGACTCATGGTGAGGAGTCGTAAGGAGTGGCTATGAGTCATTGATTGACACCTAGTCAAGGGAGACAAATTGCCATCTTTTAAGTTAAGGGCATTCTGGACATTTCCCCTCTTACCTAAATTAAAACCCACATCTTATAATCCCTTTAAGGTGTCATTAGCACTCTAAAACAAATCAAGTAACTTCTCAAACACTCCAAAAGGCTCTCTAAATTCCCTCAAGCAAGTCGAGCTAGGGTTTCATCAACTTAGTCATCTAAGGTCTCAAGGGTTTATTTCTTTCAAAATTTCTTAGTGTTTAAGGCATGTTACTCTCCCTCATTTTCAATTTTTTTAAAGTATTGTTTATGAGATGTTTATGATGGTTTTGAAACAAGGGTTGAGATTTTTTGAATGTTTATGAATTGAAAAATGTTTCTCATGGTTTATATATGATTTTTGTGCTTTAATTATGGCTTTGAACATATAGATGAATGGGTACGGTGAATAAATTAGAAAATTGTGATTTTCCCAAACTTGTGACTTTTTAAGTGGTTAGTACCCTAACCCCATAATGTGAAATTGGTTTTTAATTATGAGAAATGTTAGAATATGTATAATTGAAATAGTCTTGAACTATTGCATGGTATAAAGAGGCATTTGAAATACAATGGTATGATTTAATGAACAAAGGGAGTTGTTATTCCCAAGTTAATTGAAATTGTTTTGGCATGTTGTTATTACCTTGCAAGTTTAGTTGGTATGACGATACCAACAATGTATGCCTTATTGTGGAATATGGTTCAATGAATGGGAATGTGTGATACTTGTTTTAATTGGGCTCTAATAAGAATTGTGTAGCTGAGTCGTCAAAGCATAGGTTGAGTGAATGATACTGTAAAGTGTGTTTGCCGACGCGAGGGTCAAAGTAACCAGGGAGGTTCGAGTCCTCCTCATTATTATTTCATTATTAGGGAGGTTTGAGTCCTTTGAAAATTATTATGTGATTGGGTGCTTAAGTCACCTTTGTATATGATTGGGAGGTTCGATTCCCCCGTGCATATATATGATATTATTCTCTAGTTTATGCGGTTATACGCACTGGGGCCCGACCAGGGGGTGAGAGGTAGGACCCATATAACCGTGGGTACATGTTATGACGATTTGGTTATACAATCTAGGATAATGTTTTAAAATGCATGTTAAGCCTTGTTCCCTGAGTTACATGCTAGCATTCACCCTACTAACTATCTTCAGACATTATATCCCTATATGATGTAGGAATTGGTAATACTTCTACTCCTTCTTCTCATTGATTAGGATTCGGGATCAACTCGTGAGTTGACATGAAAGCGGTTAGTTTCCATACATCGGAAGTCTACATTTCATGTTTTGTTCTCTTATTTCACAGAGTGTTTAGATTTGCTTTGGCTATAGTAGGGGGAATATCCCAATACTTTATTTATATTCAATTTTGGTTCATTGTTTAAAAGGCTTTGTCTGGCTACTATGGTTATTAGATGGTGTCGATCGGTTGTTTGGCTGTCATTGGTCAATGGTCATAGAATTTTTTAAATTACCATAAGATTGGCGCACGTTATCTTTAATATGTTCAGAATTCATCTAATATTAGGGAGTGTTCTGGTTAGTTCGGTTAGGAGAAGGGGGTGATCTCCGGTCTACGTGGGTCTTGAGATACCCATTATGTTTAGGCCCTAGTTTAGGTTGTGACATCTTTCCGTATTGTCCTCAGATGGGAAAGTAAAGTTTCCACGAACAGTAGATCTTCTGGGAGGCATAATCTAAGCATAAAACAAATGGGGATTAGAGGAGATTTGTAAGACCCTAGATCGGGCCTGAACTCTTTCAGTAGGATGAGCTTTATCCACATTATCCTCAAAGGGGACAGAAGAGTTTTCATGAATATCAGATCTTCTGGAAGGTTTGATCTGAAAAGCAAACATACGAGGATTAGAGGAGATTTTTATGACCTTAGACTCTATAGCTCTAAATAGAACAAAAAGAAAGGAAAACATTCCTAATGCCTCATAGCCTCTCCATTATAAGTGTGGCGCACTACAAACCCCTAAAAGCGACTCTACTTGGAACGACTTTGTGGACACCCAATAACACCAAACTTAGGCTATGATACCAACTTTTTCATGACCCAAAACAAGTCCTAGCCGTGATGGTTTCCTCAAATCCAAAAAATACCGAAGACCACCCCATGCACCTAACCAACAGAACATAATACCCTAATATTGGATGAATTCCAAACATATAACAAGATAGTATAAGATAAACTTAAAGACTTTAGGATAAGTCAATAACTGACAATTGGCTAAAAAACCAAGCTCATCACCACCCAATTCCTTAGTAATCCAACCAAGCCTTCTAAACAAAATCAAAATTAATAAAGTATCAGGACATATCCCTAACCCTGACAATGACAATGACAATGTTAATGATAATGTAAACTCTCAATTCTAATCTTTGATAAGAACTTATTAAATGCCTATGTCTTTCAGCAAATAGAAGCTCACCACTTCACCATAACGAATAGACGAACTGACGAACTAAGCTGACCCACATAACTCTTTAAAGAAAAAGTAAAAGTATCTATGGTGCCTACATCGTGTGGGGATACAGAGTCTGAAGATGGTTAGTGGGATAAGAATTAGCATATAACACAGGGATAGGGATAAAACAATTTCACTGATAACAATTCAAAACCAGTTCAAAATAAAATATACATAATCAAATGCAAATACATATACATCACGTACCGGAGTATGGAACAAGTCTTAGCATGCCCTTTAAAACTTTAGCTTGGATTGTGTAGCTAAACCGTCATTACATAAGAAGGCACCCACAGACTATATGGGCCCAGCTCTCCCCAAAATAGTAGGTCCCCAGTGCATGTGGCCGAATGAACCAGAGGGTATACATATGCACTATGGGGGACTTCAACCTCCCAGCATTCAAGGTGACACAACCACCCAATCATATCGTATAATGTGGGGGACTCAAACCTCCCAATTATTTAATAATAAGGGAGACTCAAACCACCCGGTCATGTAGAACCTCGCCTCAGCACATATGGTTTCCAGTATTGGTCCCTTGTGACCTCAACTTTCATGACTCAGCTACACAACTCTCATTAAAATCTAATTAAATCATTTGTTACACCTTCCTATTCATTGAACCATGATACACATTTAGGCATACATTGTTGGTATCATCATACCAAATAAACTTGCAAGGTAACATCAACATGTCGAAATAATTTTTTTTTAAATTCATAGCCCCCTTGGTTTAATTATACGTTATCTTGGGGAATTACACGACCCCATAAGGTTCAATTCAAAATAATTATGCTTCACTGACTTTTCACATTATGCAATAGTTTAAGAGTAGTTCAATGTGCATACTTTTCATATTCAAAACCAATTTCACAATATGGGGTTGGGGTCATTACCTCTTCAAAAGTCATAAGTTCGGGGAAATCACAATCCTCTAGTTTATTCACCATACCGATGCACCCCACCAATTCAAAACCATAATTAAAGCATGAATGATCATACGTAAACCATTGGAAAATATTTTTCAAAAGCCCTCAACCCATGTTTCAAAACCATAATCAATACCATATGAACAATACTTTAAAACATATGCTTTTAATAAATTAGCAATTAGGGAAAAGTAACATGCTTGAAATACCAAGTTTCAAGGAAAGAATTCAACCCTTGAGCCCTTGGATGACCTACTTCTTGGAAACCCTAAGTATCTTTCGTGAGAGAAATTGAGACTAAGTGATTTATGAACATGGGGTTTTAATTTGGTAAGAAGAGAATTGTCCAAAGTGCCCTTAAATTAAAAGCTAAAATTTGGTCTCCAGTATCTACGGGTCACGATATAACTTATTGGGATTCGTTATGACTCATCACCACAAGTCGTAGCTGAGAGAATTTCATGGGCATAACACTGTTGACCCTATGACTAAACTAATACAACTCGTAATAGGACCCTATAACTTGTGAGATCCACTTATAGTCAACACAGAAATCATTTTAGGTAAATACTAGACATCCTACAATTTGCACAAAATAACTCATAGCAGGTCCTTACGACTCGTAGAGCCACTCCTACTCATAGAAGAAGATGTAATCGCACACACTAGTTAGGCTATGATTTAAGTCCATCAACTTCTCATGGGTCTTTATGACTCATGACCCCTATCCATAATGAGGATAACAACTCAAGCACCATTCATTGAAAACCTTACAATTAGGGTCATATGACCCGTCAAGACACCCTACGACTCGTATGGTGAGTCGTAGTCAGGGCAGTGAGGATAAAGTTTTTGAAATTATCAAACATCAATACCTGGGGTGTTTCATCTATAAAAAAATATCTCCAACAAGTTAGACCGTGAAATCTGGTGATTAGGTACCATGATTAACTTCTTTTTGAATTGTAACCATGCTTCATACATGGATTCTGAAGGCAACTTCTAGAAGTTATAAATCTCATCTTTTTGTTGTACCATCCTAGAAGAAGGAAAGAATTGTTTCATAAACTATCTACGCAGCTCGTTCTAAGTTGTTATTGATCCTCTAGGAAGCTCCCCTAACCACAATGATGCTTCTCCAATCAACGGGAATAGGAACTACCCAATATTAATTCTTTCTGATCCACCAAAAGAATGTTATACAAGTATAGAGCCCAGTAAAATTGGCAAGATACATGTTTGCATTATATGTTGACAATCTCGAAAACTCACCCTTTAAATTTAGCAGTTGAATCATTACACTAGTACTATCAAACATAACATTAGGAGTTAGAGCAGGAGGAATAATGGTCTAGGCCTATTTGGATCACTTGAGCTCTGCCACCACGCGCTCTATTTGGATCATCATAGAGAATTGCTCAATGATCAGTTACTAGTCTAGGCCTAGCTTGCTCTACCTATTGAGCCAACCTGGCTTCCTCAGTTTCTATTCTCTTTTGCTCAGCTGTCTCTAATAACATCAAATCCATCTGTCTATTATCAATATTTTGTGGTTCACCTGGAGTAGGGGGAGGTATAGCAATAGGGTTATCTCGAACCTTTTTTGGAACACTATCACGAATATGCTCTGTTTTATCTTTTTTTAACTTAAAGGGTTGGAAAACATTGATTTTGACTTTTTAATCTATTTCAAAACTTTAGAGAAAAATTTAGAAACAATCTAAAGAATCACAGAGTCACCAATTAATTTTTAAAAAAAAGAAATTAAGAAAACTTTAAAGAGAAACGTAGGTCTTAAAACAAAAAAAGACTTAGACTTTTAAGAAAATCCCGGGTAAGAGGTTCTTATTAATATTTTAGGAAGGTTTTTAAGCACCTAAAATGTCCACTAACTTATGGTTATTCGGACTATTTGAAAATGATTCTTCTAACTAACTTCTAAAAGAAAAATTATTTGTTGAAAAGAAATTGATTAAGGAATGTTTTTTTAGGTTTATGCAATATCAGTTTTTTATCAAATTTGTAGGGAATTTAACTAGTTCTAAGAAAATTAAAGTCAAATAGTAAATAAGCATAGAAAAGGGGGAAAAGGGGAGAAATAAGTGGTTTAGTCTCTTAAGCCCAAATCTATCAACCCTGTCCTAATCTAATTGGGCTTTTGGTCAATCTTCACCTGTCCTAAACTACCTTTTTGGACCTTTTGGCCCATAATCGACTTCACTTGTATTAGTTTACAACTTTGGCTTTGAGACCCAAATAAATGAATGACGAAATGAATAAAGACAAGTATAGGAACAATAAGAAAAATAAGACTTTTCAAGTCTCTTATCTACTTTAAAAATGGGATTTGACTCACTAGCAACACTTATTTATCCAAAATCATGCAAATTTGGCAGGCTCGAGGAGACGACTCAGAAGAAAAACAAACTATGTTGGCCCATCATCGAAATACACATGGGAAGAGTACATGTAGGACTCAAACATAATGTTCCGAATTCATTTCACATGAACTAAAGAAAATAATAAGGATTAATCATCATTTTTATAAATTGTAGGAAGAAGACAAAAAAATCAATGGACCAAACAAATGTCATACCAGGTTAGACGTAAATAGAGTGGATCAATAATAAAAAATGATAACCCATATTATTTGACGCAATCAATCTAGCCTAAATGAGTTCAATCACCATTAAGATGAAACAATTTGAAGCAAATAACCAATAAAGGCCACAACCATTCACATATAATGCTATAATAGCAAGGAACCAGTGTTGTCTAAATATTCCAAATCAATAACTTTCAAGAGTGAGAACTAGTCATGACAAAGATGTCCAATCCTAAGTCCTGACTTAAATTATCTAGACTTCTTATGAAGAAAATAGTAATTCTTCTTTGGATTTTAACCACCGAAGAGGTGAGGTAGAAGTATAAAGAGAATAAAAAATTCTAATGCAGTCATAAAATCAAGATAACTCATATTTCTAAAGAAATTCAATGCATGAGAGATAGGCAAATTGACAATCTTGGATCTAGGAGCACCCAAGAGAATCTGAACTGATTTGTTCAAAGTTTTTCGTTGAGCATTACTAGTCTCCATCCTTTCATATCCATAGCTAAATAAATTACATAAACAAACCATAAAGCAACCGAGGGCTATGAGAAATAGACCAAATATTTAAAAATGATTATTATGATCATGTAATGAGAATTTTAAATCAAGACTTTAAATCTTGCCAAGAAAAACATTAGGCCAAAGTCAAACTTTAGATTGAATCAAAAATAAGTGCTAAAGAAGAGTCACATTTATTATCTTTTTAATTACATACAGAAGTGAAATAATGCCATGCTTATTCTTAAAAAATCATTCATGCCAAGGAAGTGTTAAAGCTAAAAACTTTTAATATAAATACAAAGGTAAACAACTAGACATCAAGTAGTCCTTGGGTCGTTCTGTCATGCTGCTTTAATAGAAGAACCAACTAATAAGCTCAACTTATCTTAATCTATTCAAATAGTCCTTCGAGAATCCTTAACGCAAAGAACCCACTCAATTTCCAGTCTTCAAGGATTTCAAAGAATCAAGCGAGAATAGAATATCGATAATAAGTTGATTTTTATCCTTAAACATTGTTATGCTCCAAAACACATAAAGATGTCATTTTTAAACATTTTTATAATAATTAGATAAAGGCAAAAATTTAGAGCACTGAAAAACATTCACATAACTATTATAAAATTTCATATAAATCCTATGGCTTCGAGGCCTTCTACAGTAGCTAATTCTCGGCAAGCAACACTCTAACCATGGCACTATAAAGAAAGAGATAAAGAAAAGAAAAATAATAACAGAAATTAAAATGAAAAGAAGCATTTACCTATTTTAAGGTACCAATCAAGACAACGAGCTAGCATCGGGATTTCGAGCATCACCAGAAAAGCTCCACAGCTGCTCCAACAATTTTGATAACTTTTTGTAAGAATATTTTTTATGAAAAAAAATATTTTAAGAGCCTTGTGACTAGACTTCAAGACATGGTTGCTTTTTCTCCCAAATGAGTTATTTATAGAATGAATTTTAGGAACCCAATTCCATTTCCACTAATGTGGGACAAAAGGGAATAGGGGTTATTTAGAGGTTTTGAAAAAAAGGATAAGGGAGAAGTGGTTGTTCGTACTGTACTGTACCCAATTTGAAATTCGAATTATTGAAAGAAATAATGGTTTTGCTAAGTTATTATGGTTGTACGATTCGTTGCCACTGGAATCACGGATCAACTTTCACTAATGTTGAATCGTTGAATGGGTTGGGTTCTATCTATATTGGGTCGGAGCTATTCATATTGCAGCTGCTGTTATAATCAGCTTTTAGATGTTGTTGAGAGTTTGTACGCTACTTTGGATGCTTTTATGATGTAGTTGTCTATTATTGTAAGCTATTTCCTGGAATTAAAGAAGTAAATAAGATAGTAGGCTGGGTCTTGGGATGTTGATTTGGGTTGGGAAGTATTGCTGCAATGTTAGATTGGTCGTGTTTTATTGTTGGTTTTTGTTGGTTGATGAGCAAGGAAAAAGGGAATTAGGCCAGTGGGTCGTGTCTATTGGGCCTGTGTCATTGTATGAAGCGGGCTGCTGAGGGTAGTTAGTTATTGCGTTGGTGACGAGTTAAATTAGAATGGGGAATTAATGATGGGTAGATTATATTTTTGGTGGGTTATTTAAAAAATAACCCCAATTAGTTTTGGAGTTAGTCAATTTTATTTAATTACTGACCAAATTGAAAAATCAATTGGTCAATTGCACTGCAATTGTGGCCAATTTTATTTCAATTATGGCCAAATCTAACAAATTGACTAAATTCAATTAAATTCGATATGAATTAATACCTCGTTTAACCTCGGGCTTCTTGATTTGATAAAACCAAACAAGTATTTCTCCAAATAAATTATTTTAAGAATAAATTATATTTAAATCAAGATTATAACCATTTGAATTTATTTTCAAGATAAGCCCCTTGATTAAAATTTGATATTCCATAAATATTTAAGTAACCAAATTATATAATTTCGTATAATTGAATACGATAATATATAATCGCTACTTAAAATAATAAAATTACACAGATAAATACTTTGAAATGTTTTTATTCGGATGAAATAAATGTTGTAATTTTATTCAAAAATTAAAGAAACTCAAAATAAACTCAGTCGTGGAGGGCAAAAATTAGGTGTCAAAAATTGTCCCCTCTCTTTGGGTAGGGTGGATGCAAGTAACCCTAGGCAAAGGGAGGTTGACGTTCTTAATTTTTGTCCAATCAATAATTTTTTCTGAAAGAGGTTGATTTTCGCATGAGTTTAGAGTTATGGTCGGACCTCGGTATCAGGTTTGCTACATATCTCAGGTTATATGAGAATTTATGCTACTTGTAGTTCATACAACTTGATTTAAAGTATGATTTTTAAAAATTTCACAAGCTATCTTAGTTTTAGTGTTTTTGATAAAACCAAAAAGTTGGAGAAGAAAGGGATTGAGGGAAGTTTGGAATCCAATTGATTTTTCTACATAGATTCCAGTCTACATATCCCTGAGACTCAAGGAATTAGACTGCTTGTAGTTCGTCTTAATCGGTAGAAAAGATAGTCTTTTACTTCTGACGATCTTTGGCTCAAGATGAGTGATAAGTTAATTGAGCTGCGTAAAATAGGCTTGAAACATCTTAACCATGAATGTGGGATCCTTCACATCCATAGACAATAACTTACCTGGACATAATTTCTAAAACTCTTGGTTCCCTATCACTCGAATTTGAAAGAAAGATAAGTTTACCCTCGGTATAAGTTTAGAAATATCCCAAAGGTGAAGCTGAAACTAAAATATCCCAAAATACCCATATGTCTTCTAACAGAGGTGTGGTTTGATGGTGTTGGTGATCATTATTTAGATCGCGTCCAAAGAGTTTGACGTCCCTCTCTAGACTATGTCCCGTTTGCTGCTAAGAAAGATTTCCACATTGTGCTGCATCCTTTTTGGAGTCGTCCACACGTATGGTTTTAATTTTAAGGGTTTCATCCTGTCGGATGCTCTGAATAATATCTCAAACAAAAATTGTTAGTAATAAGCACAATTCACGAAAAGGGTGTATAGTTTTTTACCATATCTCCACGTGAGTTGTTTCCTAAAGAGTGAAGTCATCCTTTTATGTGCCTATTTTTCAATAAATAACTTAAAACAACAACCTTCTTTGCTGTTGCATAAGTATCTTGTTCATTAAGTGAATATGTCTTCAAAGTGGGGTGGCCCTTTTAGATACCAACGATACTTTATGCAGAATGGTCCCTATAACCATGTTATTTTTTGCTGATGAGGCAACTATTTTTGTTACCTATATTACTTGTTGTATGCGGAATGATAACCTCTTTATTTATTGACAATGATTCTTTGCATATGACCTCAGGTAAGTCCTGCGCATCTTTTGTATCGATATGACTTATAGGTTTTCCTTGAATTGGCAATCTTTGGATAATATTACATGTTATTTGAGGTTGGATACGAGGTGACTTACAGATATCCTTTGAATTTCTAGCTTTCAGGTAATCCCACATATCATCCGACCTTGGATAAGAGATGGCTTACAAATATCCCTCCAATCGCTAGCTCTCTGGTATTCCAACATATCATCCGACCTTAGATACAATATGACTTATAGATATCTCTCAAATTGTTAGTCTTTTGGGTAATCCTGTACATAATCGGTCTTTGGATATGACGCGACTTATATAGAATCCTTAGACTTATCAATTTAATAATCTCACATATTTTCTGGTAAGGATTTAGTGGTGACTTATGGATAACCTTTGGACTATCAATTTTTGGATAACCTTGCACACTATCTGATTAGGATTTTGTTACAGCTTACGGATGACCTATGGACTATCAACTCATAGGAAATCTTGCACACTATCTTATTTCAAATAATATGACTTATAGATGATCCCTAAATTGTTAATTTCTAGAAAATCGCATATATCATCCATCTTCAGATAGTGACTTAAAGGCATCTCTTCAAATCACGTTATCTTGATGCATTAAGATGTTGATTCATAAAATGATAAGATATCCTTGATGCCAGCATTTGTGTCTCGCATGTCAAAATAAATTAAATGTTGATGACATCCTCAATGCCAGTATTTGCATCTCGTATGTCAATAAATATTAAATGCTAATGATATCCCCAACACTAGTGTTTATGGCTCGCGTGTCAATAGATATTAAATATTAATGATATCCTTAATGCCAGTATTTTTGTCTTGCGTGTTAATAGATATTAAATAGCCCTCTTGACGATGGCATAAAATGGTCCTCTCAACAATAATATAAAATGTCCCTCTCAACAATGGCATGAAATGGCTCCCTCGGTAATGAGATGATATGAAATGGCCCTCTCGGTAATGTAATGATATGAAATAATTCTTTTGGTTATTTGAAAATAGTTTTACCTGAGTTCGTTTGTCTGCATTTTTCTTTCTACATGTACCTGTACTCATGGTAGACAGTTGTAGGCATAATGTCGCTCTCACTGGCGACCACAGTTAAGATTAATAATAGTTTAATGATGAATACTGAGCATCTTGATTTGAATGACTTATTCCACTATTAATCTTGTCTTTTTGAAGAAATAATTAAATAGCAAATCCATCAGATGAAAGTAAATAGGGCAAGGTCCTTATCACATTCTTTCTATTTATCATCATTCCCCTCGATTTGTTCGTCTAACCCTTAGCATGACATGACATTGACAGGTTTTTAATTACAGCTACTAAAACAAACTAATTAGATGATAACAAGATGACAAAAGACCATAATATAATCATAGTTCAAAATAACATCTTAAATAAAGGGAAACCTTTTTTCGAAAAAAAAAATACAAACTATGGCTCATGACCCATGCAAATGTGGGCCTATGCCTTTTTGAAAGTAGTAAAACACAAAAAGAAAATTTGAGATATAAAAGGATGGATCACGGTGCCTCCTCTAAATCATCACCGATTTTTAAAACTACAAGTAATTTTCCTTTCATTTACCATGATGGGCAATAAGTTATAAGTAGAGTGGAGGTATAGTTTTATAAAGCCTCTCTCGGTTCCATCTTCCTCACCCTACCAGACTTCGCGAAGTCCTCTGGTATAGATTTCCATCCCTTAAACAAATTTCCTATCCCATCCCCAAGACCATCATCTTTTGATATCTCGCGCACAAAAAATGTATGGTCAAGGAGTGGCAACGGTCTGGATAGACTCATCTTTCACTTATCTTTAGTCTCATCTTCCTTTCTTAGTGCTTATTCTATCCCACGCTTAGGTACTTTTTCTGGGACCATAATGGGCTCAATGATTCCTTTCAAATTCTTACCCAAGACACTCAAGGCAGGCACAACTCTTTTCCATTTCTTCTGTCTTTTTTAGATTTTTTAAATGCACCTTAGTAACAATCTTGATAGATACCCATTCACCTTCTATTTTGATTATGCTAACTATGGCTTTTCTATGATTAGGCAATGGATTACTGGTGACATTTGGTGTCGATGCTTGAAGAGTGATGATCTTCTGATCAATCAAGCATTAGATCTTGTGTTTTAGGTTGATACAATCTTCAGTATTATGCCTGGCTGATCCTGGATGATAAGAACAGACTTGATCGGCTTAAAGAAATTGGAATTGAGATTGGTAGGTTTTGATGGAATATACTGTAAATAACCATCTTTTATCAATCTTTCAAAGAGCTGGGTAAGACTTTCATCCAATAAAGTGAATTTTCTAGGAGGTTTCTATTTGAGGTTTAGATATGGGGGGTTATATTGGTTTGGATTTGTGGGTGGAGGTACTTGATGATAGTTTGGAGGTTCTTGGACGTTTATTTGGTTGTTTAGAAGGGTAGCTTGAACATGAGACTGATAATTTGGCTGTAGAACTTGGTACTTGGGTGAAATATTTGGAACTGGAGCTTGGTATTGGGGTTGGATATTTGGAAATGGAGCTTGACATTGGGATTGGATATTTGGAAGTAGATCTTGGTACTAGGATTGGCACAGAATACAGGATAAAAACTTAGTGACAGTGGTAAGGAAAGAATATTCATAGGCTTTAATTTCTTCTTTAATTTATCAACAGAATTAGTAGAGACCACAGTCATATCATTTCTTTTCTTCTTTGAGAACGTAGACGATACAGATGATGTTGAGGTTTTGATAATTTTTCCTGTTCAGATGCATTTCTCTAATGATTCCCAAATCTTTACCAAATCTGCAAAAGTTTCTTGGACCGTGGATACCATCCTAGTACAGAATTCTCCATCCTGAGTGTGAGATAAAACCAATACCATTTCTTTCTCAGACATGGGAGGCTATACTTTAGAAGCTTTTTTTCTCTAATAGAAGGCATAGTCTCAGAAACACTCATTATTTTTCTGCTTGATCCGGTCTAGTGAGTATCGGTCAGGGACTATTTCAACGTTAAATGAAAATTTATCAAGAAAATTTTTAGCCAATGCCCTTCAGCTAGACCATCTTTTAAGTTCTTGAGGCATGAACCAGTCTAAGGCTTCGCCGCTTAAGCTTTGGATGAATAGACACACAAATAATGCCTCATTTCTTCCTACCACAACCATTTGATCATAATACCTTCTTAGATGGGCCATTGGATTTTTGATACCATTGAACACTTCAAATTTAGGGACCCTATACCCTTCTGGTAGATCTACTCTAGGGTATAGATCTACTCTAGGTTGTACACATAGATCATCGTACCCTAAATCATAATTATTGCCTGCCCCATGAGCTTTATTGATTCTCATAATCTCTACAAGCATGACCAATAACTTCTTTTCATGCTTAATCCTCCACTTCTTTTCCTTCTTCTCATAAAGATCTACCTTAGGATTGGGAAAGTGATTGTAGATGTCAGGGGATATGATGACATGAGAAGGATTTGGAAGGGTAACTTGATTTTGAGGATGAAAAGAGATTGTATGGTAGAGAGGGAAGACATTTTGGAAATCGATAGCACTTTGCGGAGTTTGAAAATAGTTTGGTGGAATCTGAGAGAGATTTTATGGATTTGGAAATAAATTTTATTAATTTGGAGATGGATTTTGTGGATTTAGGAGAGGATTTTATGGATTTGGGAGCGGATTTTAAGGATTTGGGATCGGGTTTTATGGGTTTGAAAATGGGTTTGGGGTATTTGGTAATGAATTTTACGGATTTAGAGGCGGATTTTTTGGGATTAGGGATGGATTTTGTGGATGGTAAGCATCGGGGTTATTTTCATGATTGGTGTTTTGGACAAGTTGAGGAGTGGAGGTGGACGATATGTTATTTTTATGGTCCCAGAGAATAGGTGTACTGAGGGAAGAAATTTGGAGTGGAGTCCAGTGTCCTCTAGGAGTGGGAGCATTGATGGTTATGGCCAAATTAGCCAAATCTCTAGTACGATTCAGCTCCTCTTAAAGCATTTCCAATTTTCTCGCGAGTT
The DNA here is from genome assembly GCA_026120095.1 of Capsicum chinense. NCBI lineage: Eukaryota > Viridiplantae > Streptophyta > Magnoliopsida > Solanales > Solanaceae > Capsicum > Capsicum chinense. Next base: position 156,690,470 of record JAPEIP010000013.1, on the reverse strand, counting down.
CAGCAATCATCTCGCTGTGTTCCACTATCACATTGTTCCTGATGGTCAACGTATTACCTTCCTCACTTTCAGTCATTTTGAATAATGGTCAGCGGATGGGATAGTATGAACTTTTGACCGGGTGAAGTAAGGATGTTCTGCCAGTTTATTTCAACACGGAGTAGTTTTATGTTATTGTAAAGTAAAATAACTCAAAGGCAGATGTGTTACTTCCTATATATGATAAATAATCCAAGATATTTGACAAGAATTAACCACATAGAATCATTTGCCTCATAGAAAAATTGATCTACGAGAGCATAGCAGATAAATTTTTCTTTGATTCAAACAAACGCACATAAACACATAAGGAAGTATATCACATAATAACATTATAATAAATGCATATCCTAGTTGGTTGACCATTTTGAGCTAAGGGTTGGCCTAACGTATTTGAAGGAAGTATATGTTTTTTAAAACCAATCCATTATCCCCGAAAAACCTCTATAGGTATACATAAATGCATAAATGCTTACAAAAGTTGCACAAAAAAGATACAATCTTTAGGGAAAGGGGAAATATCATGAGAAAAAGAACAATGTCCCGCGTAGGGGGACAGGAAATACTAGTTCCTAAATGCTAATATATCGGCCTTCACCCTCTTAGCTTTGTCCACTTCTTGTCATTTGCGATATCTATTGATAAATCAAGCAATTTTCATATAATTGTGCTCTAGATCATTATTCTGGAAAATCACGCAACCATTCAAATCGATCAACTTCTTACCTGGTTGCTTCAATTCTTCCCTCAATCATTGTATGATTGAGGAATCCTTACACGAAAGTAAACAAAGAAAACATTCCCCTAACCCTAAAAGGATAATGGATTGTATTAAACAAATGTATCTTTCCTCAACACATATATATATATAGTTTGTCTGTAATTGACTCGGGGTCAATAGACGTGGGGCAAGTTTTCTAATGGGCCCAATACCTCCTCGACTATTAGGTCATCCTAGGCTCATACCTCTCTAATGGTTTTGCTCTATCATAGGTGTCTGGAGTGGGTTTGGACATAGGTTCCCTAGAGGACAACTTGGGTTTGAAAATACGAACAGCCTCCGACTTCCTAACGTGACGGTAAACCATCGTATTCCCAACACTTGATTTGGAGTTGAACAACATGGGCCGGGACATCCACGAAACACCAAAACAATTTAATAATCATCATACGGGATTATTCCATGAAACGCAATAGTTAATTTCACAGAATTTAAACATATAAGCAAGTAAATAGTTTGAACAGTTACTCAAAAGATAAATTCAAATATTTGGTTAGAACCTAGTAAAATTCCCTAGCAGAATCGGCATTTTTTTTTTATCCCGCTTTAACTCAAAGTGTTCGAAAACATTGATTTTGACTTTTGAAACTTTTTTGAAACTTTAAAGAAAAATTTTCAAAACAATCTAAGAAATCACAGAGTCGCCACTTAATGTTTGAAAAAAAGAAATTAAGAAAACTTTAAAGAGAAACCTAGGTCTTAAAAGAGTAAAAGACTTAGACTTTTAAGAAAATCCTGAGTAAGAGGTTCTTATTAACATTTTAGAAAGGTTTTTGAGGCACCTAAAATGTCCGCTAACTTGCAGTTATCCAGAATATTTGAAAATGATTATTTTGACTAACTTATAAAAGAAAAATTAATTGCTGAAAAGAAATTGATTAAGGAATATTTTATGAGGTTTATGGCAAAATCAATTTTTAAAAACTTTGTGGGGAATTTAACTAGTTCTAAGCAAATTAAAGTCAAATTGCAAATAAGTATAGAAAAATGGGAAAAGGGGGAGAAATAAGTGATTTAGGCTCTTAAGCGTAAATCTATCAACCCTATCCTAATCTAATTGGGCTTTTCGCCCATCTACACCTGTCTTAATCTAAACATTGGGCTTCAACCCATAACCTATCCTAAACTACCTTTTTAGACCTTTTGGCTCATAATCGACTTCACATATATTAGTTTACAACTTTGGCTTCGAGACCCAAATAAATGAATAAATGAATGACGAAATGAATAAAGACAAGTATAGCAACAATAAGAAAAATGAGACTTTTCAAGTCTCTTGTCTACTTTAACAACGGTCTTTGACCGATCGGCAACACTTCTTTCTCCAAAATCATGCTAATTTGATGAGCTAGAGGAGATGATTCAGAAAGGAAGCAGAATATGTTGGCCCATCATCGAAATGCACATGGGAAGAGTTCATGTAGGACTCAAACATAATTTTTTTAATTTGTTTCACATGTACGAAAGAAAATAATAAGGATTAATCATCATTTTTATAAATTAGAGGAAGAAAACAAATGAATCAATAGACCGAACAAATGTCGAACCAGGTTAGACATAAATAGAGTGGATCAATAATAAAAAAATGATAACCCATATAATTTAACACAATCAATCTAGCTTAAATGAGTTCAATCACCATTAAGACAAAACGATTTGAAGCAAATAACCAATAAAGGCTACAATTTCTAGAACCTTTCACATATAATGCAACAATAGCAAGGAATAAGTATTTGTCTAAACATTCCAAATCAAGAACTTTCAAGAGTAAGAACTAGTAATGACAAAGATGTCCCATTATAAGTCCTGGATTAGATGATCTAGACTTCTAACCAAAAAAAACATTTTTTTCTTTGACTTTTAAACACCCAAGAGGTGAGGTAGGAGTATAAAAACAACAAAATATGCTAATGTAGTCATAAAATCAAGCGAACTCTTATTTCTAAAAAAAATTCAATGCATAAGAGATAGGCAAATTGACAATCTGGGATCTGGGAGCACCCAAGAGAATCTGAAATGATTTGTTCAAAGTTTCTTAATACACTTTTAAAATTTATTCAATACGTGATAGATACAGTTATAGCAGAGATGTCTTCCCCTATTGATGCACTTCTTCTAAAGTTTGTTAGTCCACTTAATCAAAATCAAGTCATTTTATCATTTCCAATAGTCAATGTTTTCCTAATTTTTTTGATGCAAGTGTTGCCGCACATCAAGCTGCAAAAACACCATCTTAGAGGATTAGACATAAATCAAAGATATTCAAGTCACCGTACTTAAAAATTTAGGTTTCAGTCCAAAATGCAATCAAACCAAGCCTTTAGCTTTAATGAAAATATGCATTTGATGGGTTCAAAAACTTTGACAATATGTCATTTGGATTAATTGAGTTTTACAGAAAATAGATAGAGAAAGGTTTATTATAATATCATGCTAACTAGTAAGCTTTTTAAAGTGTTACAGCCAATTTTAGTCACATAATTTACTATTCACTTTTTTGGTTTTTTATAGTACTAAATTTTAAGAATGTCAAGAAAATGAAAAATGACCACTATAGATTCAAAGCAGCAGGTTTGGGTTTCGGAGAACTTGATTTCGTTGTTACTTATCCACAATTCAAAAACTGATTCTGCTTGATATCATAATTCAACACATGCTAGATGATGAGGTAAACATTAAATTTTTTATAGTTTGATAAATATTTTTTCAATATATTATCTTGTGAAATGACTACATAGTCTTTTATGTTTATGTGATCGGACATATATAACCCTGATATATACAAACTTTCCTAATTACACAATATTGTTATGTGATGTGTTGATTATATATGTGTTGTAAAAACCATATAAATTAATGTAATTGAACAACATGTTATGTATATTTTTTATTATGTTGTGTATATGGTCTTCATATACATTAATAGGTATAAAGGTTCTATTACGTATATGTTACACACTATTATGTATATGGCCATCATATACTTTTATATATATGTCTTTTCCTCGTGTATTTACATATATGAAATTGAAACAATACTATTATGTATATGATCATTTCAAATGAATTAATGTACATGTCTTGAATATATATTAATATGTTCATATGTATTACCTTGTTTGCAATTTTACCTAGTCTTTTTACCATTCACTGATCTGCATTATATTGATGTGATCTTCTATCACTTATATAAGAAATTCAAGAAACAAAATGCTCAATAATATCGATACACAACTATAAACTGCTTGTTCAAAACTTACATAAAAAAATATACCATAGGTATTATCCAAATACGTCTAATACAGTACTCTCTATACAAGAGGATTGTGCACAATCATGTATTGTTGCATAGAATGAAGAGTCCATAACTAAAATTATCAAATAATTTTGCATACCAGCAGGTTTACCATGGCATCTTGTTGATGAGGTATACCTCCATGAAAATTATGATGAATAGTTTCACTTGGTGTTAGCTATTATTGAACTCAAGGAAAGATATTTACATGAGTATGACTCACTGTTGAAGCCAATGTATAGAAATACTTTGCCTGAGATTCATAAGTTGGTATTGATATTTCCTACATACTTGTTTGACAGTGATTTTCTTGACAAAGCTCAATGTAGAAACTAGGCAAACCTCAAAGCATACAAGGATAAGATGAGCCAATGGACACAGATTGTGAACCAACACCCATTCGAAGTTGAATATGTGAAAAACATTACGCAACAAGAAAGTGAAAGTTTGTAAGTATATTTTTTTATTTTAATTATGTATGAAAACATGTTCTTCCTTATATTATGTTTGAACATTTTTTGTTAATTCAAGTTTCTTTTACTATTTAGCTATTGTGGAGTGGTCATAGCTAGGTATATAGAGTACTTAGGTGTAGAAATTGCAGTGACTTTAGATGGTTTTGATGTAGAATCTCATCGATTGAGAAACGCGTCACTCTTATGAAATTACGGAGTGGTCAAGACAAAGAAAAACAATGTTAATGACAATGAAGATCCTCCAAGACCAAGGCCAAATTGTGTTTCACCACTTCATGAATCAGAAGTAGTTAACATAGAATAGATTTAAAGATCCCATAGTTGAAGAATATTTTTTGAAATAAATATTTAATGTAGAATGTTGGTCCTGTTGTGTGTGGAAACATGAAAACTTAAAGACTTAGTGTTTTGGGATGTACAAAATGACCATAACATATTAACTAATGTTTTGTTATTTCTCTGTTTCAGTGATGCATGTTATGCTTTTGGTGTAATTAACTTATTATTAAGCTATGCTTATGTAATACCCCGAGTCTGTACCCTAGATGCTACTCGGTGCTTACGACCCTGAAAGACCACAAGCTAACTCATGACTAATAGCTGCTGTGAGCACTGAAATATGATATTATAATAAATGCAGAATAATAGGCTGAAATTCCATAAGGTTCAAAATATCTGAAATACTGATAAATTATATCATCTAAAATAACAATTTGTAAAACTAAACACTATTTGAAAACTAGTCTAAAACGCCTCTAACTGAAA
>JAPEIP010000013.1:156663934-156685014 GCA_026120095.1 Capsicum chinense | reverse complement strand
AAGAAATTCAAGAAACAAAATGCTCAATAATATCGATACACAACTATAAACTGCTTGTTCAAAACTTACATAAAAAAATATACCATAGGTATTATCCAAATACGTCTAATACAGTACTCTCTATACAAGAGGATTGTGCACAATCATGTATTGTTGCATAGAATGAAGAGTCCATAACTAAAATTATCAAATAATTTTGCATACCAGCAGGTTTACCATGGCATCTTGTTGATGAGGTATACCTCCATGAAAATTATGATGAATAGTTTCACTTGGTGTTAGCTATTATTGAACTCAAGGAAAGATATTTACATGAGTATGACTCACTGTTGAAGCCAATGTATAGAAATACTTTGCCTGAGATTCATAAGTTGGTATTGATATTTCCTACATACTTGTTTGACAGTGATTTTCTTGACAAAGCTCAATGTAGAAACTAGGCAAACCTCAAAGCATACAAGGATAAGATGAGCCAATGGACACAGATTGTGAACCAACACCCATTCGAAGTTGAATATGTGAAAAACATTACGCAACAAGAAAGTGAAAGTTTGTAAGTATATTTTTTTATTTTAATTATGTATGAAAACATGTTCTTCCTTATATTATGTTTGAACATTTTTTGTTAATTCAAGTTTCTTTTACTATTTAGCTATTGTGGAGTGGTCATAGCTAGGTATATAGAGTACTTAGGTGTAGAAATTGCAGTGACTTTAGATGGTTTTGATGTAGAATCTCATCGATTGAGAAACGCGTCACTCTTATGAAATTACGGAGTGGTCAAGACAAAGAAAAACAATGTTAATGACAATGAAGATCCTCCAAGACCAAGGCCAAATTGTGTTTCACCACTTCATGAATCAGAAGTAGTTAACATAGAATAGATTTAAAGATCCCATAGTTGAAGAATATTTTTTGAAATAAATATTTAATGTAGAATGTTGGTCCTGTTGTGTGTGGAAACATGAAAACTTAAAGACTTAGTGTTTTGGGATGTACAAAATGACCATAACATATTAACTAATGTTTTGTTATTTCTCTGTTTCAGTGATGCATGTTATGCTTTTGGTGTAATTAACTTATTATTAAGCTATGCTTATGTAATACCCCGAGTCTGTACCCTAGATGCTACTCGGTGCTTACGACCCTGAAAGACCACAAGCTAACTCATGACTAATAGCTGCTGTGAGCACTGAAATATGATATTATAATAAATGCAGAATAATAGGCTGAAATTCCATAAGGTTCAAAATATCTGAAATACTGATAAATTATATCATCTAAAATAACAATTTGTAAAACTAAACACTATTTGAAAACTAGTCTAAAACGCCTCTAACTGAAACTGTCTAAAAGTGGAGTTGATGGGAAAATCCCCTAACAAACACCATCTACTGAAATACTGAGTCTACTAAAATAATAAAATAAAAGAATATCCTCGAATGATGAGGAATCACTGCTAATCTACTACTGCTGGCTGAATCTGAGTCTATCTATCCGCGATTGGGAACTTGAGTGTTTGAACCTATGATATGAGACATCATAGCACAAAGAAAGAGTATGCGTCAGTACGTGGAATGTACTAGTATGTTAGATGAAGTAAGGCTGAATGCAAGGGTTCATATGCATGAACAATAACTGACTGTATGATATAGAATAACTAAACATGAGAGTACATGGATAACTAATACTGCTGTAAATACTGAGTATGCACTAATGTTCATATAAATAAGTACTGTGACTAAGCTTGTATGAAGCTAAGCCCTGAGTTCTGATACTGAGTAACTGATATCTAAAGTTACTAATAACTGAGTTACTAATACTGATTGACTGTATCTGACAGTCCTAATTCTGTAGAACTAAATTGAGTTCTATTCTAAAGGCTAAGATTGTGGGAGTTATCATCTAACTGACATACCATAAATAAGATAATACAACTGAGTTGGGGTCCAACCTGTGACCCCAGTTTGAAGGATGTCAGTATCGTGCCATAGGTAAAGACACTAAAGAGTTACCCTCATCTGACAGGTACTCTAATGAGAATGGTGGAACCCTCATCTAGCAAGTTAAAACACCTCATAAACTCTCAACTGGGAGGTATGATGTCTCAACCTATGCTATCTATGTAGTTTTGGAATGCAAGGATTGTTTCTGGAGATCACACCCTCTACTAGCAGGTGAGCCCCCATTCTTGGATTCACTCGGTGCTAAATCCTACTCCCAACTAAAAGACACTAAACTAAGTATACTGAATTGGACTGGACTGAATATTGAGTTTTTCTTAGTTATATAACCGACTGAGTTCTATTGAGTTCTATAACTAACTAAGAGTACTACTGATTATGACATGACAGAGATTTTATAACTGACACAGTGTAATGCCCCATATTTTCCTAGCCTAGATTAACCCTCAGTACATGGGTTATCCTAAATAAAAATTTTAGAATACTCCTTAATTTTTAGATTTGAACCTTTCATTTCGTAGGAAATTTAATTATTTTTCCAACGATATACAATTTGCCTAAATCCGACAACCGAGTAAGAAGTTATGGTGATTTTAAGTTTTAGTCGTTAAACATCATCATTTAGGCCAGTAGCGCATTACGGAGTGTGTTAAAATAGCAATTGCCAATTTTTAGTGTTGCTTCACTGTATTGGCATGTCACACCATAGATCCAATTCACAATTGTCAATTTTTAGTGACCAACGTGATTCCACCACGTCGCCATGCACTTCCAGTTCACAAACAAAGTGGCAACGTGATTGTACCGCATCGTGCCACCATGAAATTTTCTAGTTGTCATATTCCAGTGACACAACGCGATAGCGCCGCATCACACCAGGGGTCTAGATCAGGAAAATTTCACAAAAACTTAAAGTTGCGGCCAGGGTTAAAACAGTCTTTTTCCATGATTTTATTCTGCCCAGATTTGGGATTTAAGCCATAAAAACATATAGACCCCTTCATTATTCACTTTTCCCTCAAAATTAAAAGATAATTCTCTCTCATGAAAGCAACCCTAGCTCTCAAGAATCAATGTCAATTCAAAGAATCTCTCCAAGAAATCTAAGAACTCATCAAATTAAGGTATGATAATGTTCATCCATGGATCCTTACCTTCCATGGAGCCCAAGCATCCCTTCTCAAAATACAAGATTTATGATTTATGATTTTTATTTTTTAATTAGATTAAATTCATGTTCATGATGATGTTTGAGTTTTAATCCATGATTTAGATTACAAGTTCCAAGAATTGATTCTAGTATGCATTAAATCACATGATACTCATGGTAAACCCTTCAATTTGCAAGTTGATTGTTGTAACCATGTTAACCCTAAGTGTTTATGATCTAATAAACCAAGTATGCTTCTTATGTGTGTGATAAATTATCTATGAAAATGAAATAATTCCCTTTCTAGCATGCTAATAGGTATTCCCAATATGTATAAGTTAATGCATTACAAGTGTTTGATGAAATGTCTCTGTGAATGAATTATGACCAAGTCAAAATCGTTATGTTATTCAAGATTATTCTTTGTCTTACTTTCATGCAATCGAGTCCTGGGGGTATTTAATACCCAGCAATTTAGTTGTTTACCCAGAGCCAGTATCAGTTATGTATAATATCAGTCATGTCATGATTACTACTCCGCTCAGTCAGTTACAGAACACAGTCAAACTCAGTCAGTCACAGAACTTAGGAAAAACTCAGTAATCTCAGTATCAGTCCAGTTCATTCCAGTTAATCAGTTTTATGTCTTTCAGTTGGGAGTAGGATTCAGCACCTAGTGAACCCAAGGATGGGGGCTCACCTGCCAGCAGAGGGTTTGATCCTTAGAAGCAATCCTTGCGTTCCAAAACTATGTAGCCAGCATATGTTAAGACATCAAATCTGCCAGTTGAGGGTTGATAAGGTACTCTACCTGCCAGTAGGGGTACCACTAATCTCGTATAGGTAACCTGCCAGTAGAGGGTCACTTTTTAGCTTGTCTTTACTCGTGGCACGGTACTGACACCCTTCCAATTGGGGTTACAGGTTTGACCCTTATTAGTTCAGATTGGGGTATGTTAGTTAGATAATTATCTCCCATAGTTTTAGTTTCGGTCTCAGTCTTCAGAATAGAACTCAGTTCAATTCTACAGAATCAGAACTGTCAGATACAGTCACTTAGTTAATAGTAATTCAAATTATTAGTGATCCCAGATTATCAGTATACTCAATTATTAGTTATTAGATTCAGTTCCAGTATACTCAATCGCAATATGAACTGTACATTCAGTAGTTACAGATCCTCTATGTATGATAATCCAGCTCTTGCATATTATTTAGTTAGTTATTGTTCATGCATATGAACTCATGCATTCAGTCGTACCTTATTTAGCATACCAGTACATTCCCACGTACTGATTGCATACCCATTTCTTGTGCTATGATGTTTTATATCATAAGTTCGAGCGTTCAGGTTCTTAACTGTGCTTACCAGATTTAGCCAGTAGTAGCAGATTTAGCAGTGAGTCCTCATCTATTGAGGATATGCTTTCATTTTAGTACTTTAGCATAGAAATATTTTGGTAGATGGATTTAATTGGGGGATTGTCCCACCAACTCCACTTTCAGACAAATTCAGTTAAAGGCTTTTCAGACTAGATTCAGACAGTATTTAGATTCAGATGTTATTATTCATTATCAGTATTTTAGATGTTTTGAACCTTATGGCATTTCAGCATGTTATTCCATATTTATTTCAGTATTACTTGTCCAGTGCTCACAGCAGATATCATTCATGGGTTAGCTTGTGGTCCTTCGGGATCGTAAGCACCGTATGACGATTAAGGGTAGTCGTGAGTCATTATAAACTGGCTTTAGGTAAAAATCTAAATTGTCGAGTATTAAATACCCCCAGGACTCGATAGCATAAAAGAAAGGCATAGCATAATCTTGAAATACATTACGATGTACACTTGTCCATAATTCTTTCATAAAGGCATTTTATCAAACACTTGTAATGTATTAACTTGTACATGAATGGGGAATACATGCTATCATGTTATAATGGTACTATTGCATTCACATAGGCATATTATCAAACACATGGGGAGGCATAACTGAATCATTAAATCATAAACACTTAGGGTTGACATGGTTTCAATAATTAACTTGCAAATTGAAGGGTTTATCATGAATATCATGTAAATCAACACATACTAGGATCAATTCTTGGAACTTATAATTTAAATCATGGATTAAAACTCAACAATAACATGAACATGAATTCAATTCAATTTCAAGCATGTAATTCATAAATCAACAATCGTTTAGTTTTAAAAAAGGATTTGTGGACTCTATGGGTGAAAGGAACCCATAGCTTAATTTTTGAGTTTCTTGAAGTTCTTGGTGAATTCCTTAAGATTGCTCTTGTTTTCTTCAATCTAGGATTTATAGTTTTGAGAGAGAATACTTTTAATTTGGGGATAAATCTCGTATCGATGCATGTTAAAATCTTGGGAAAAGACTATTTTAGCCTTGGACAAAATATTTAATTCCCATAGAAATTTTCCAAAATAGGCATCTGGTACGACGCGGCACTATCACGTCGTGTCTCTGGAAATTTCCAACTGGGAAAATACATGGTGGCGTGAAGTGGTGGTATCACATTGCCACTTTTGTTGGGACCTAAAAGTTCACCGCGATGTGGTGGAATCGCATTGGTACACTGGAAATAGATAATTATGAAAATAAGATATGGAGTGATACACCGGTATCATGGTACCTCACTAGAAACTAACAATTGCCTTTTTGACATACTTCATGATGCGTTACTATCCTGAATGACGGTGTTTAATGACTGAAACTTAAAATAGCCATAACTTCTTACCCTGTTATCGAATTTAGGTGAATGTTATATCGTTGGAAAGCTAATTTAATTTTCTATGCAATGGAAGGCTCTAAACTGAAAAATACTATGTGTTTCAAAAATTTCATATTGGATAACTCATGAATTGAGAATTAAATTAAGCTTTAGAAATATGGGGTATTACAATATCTCTCCCTTGGGAACATTCATTCTTGAATAAAACTGATTAAGCTGAGACACTAATAGACTAAGTTTACACACTGAACATGCATATTTAATGCATGTCTACATGACTGACCTGTTAACAAACTAAGCTCTTACACTGAAAATGCATATCTGATGCATGGAATTTATGACTTAAGCTACTGACAAGCAGGGTTTTCATACAGAACATGCATATTTGATGCATGAGTACATGACTGAACTAATTCATGAATGCTTGACTAAATATACAATGGTAATGGATACCAAGTTATAATTATATATGAACATGAAACTGAGTAAAGCTAAGGAAGACTGTTACCTTAAGTTGGATTTGAGGTTGCGGAGAAGAGGTGAGGATAGTTGGTCTGCATATCTGCTTCTGCTTCCCAAGTAGCTCCCTCAACAGACTGATTTCACCAAAGAACTTTGAGTAAGGGAACTTCTTTGTTCCTCAGTCTGTGAATCTGATAATCGAGGATCTAGACTGGAACCTCTTTGAAAAAGAGATCATTCTGACTACTTACATCCTCTAAGGGAACTATGACTGTTGGGCCACCAATGTATTTCTTTAGTAAGGAGACGTGGAATACTGGATGTACTGAGGCTAGATCTGAAGGCAACTCAAGCTCATAAGCTACCTTTCCAAAACAGCTGAGAATTCTATAAGGACAGATATATCGGGGACTGGGCTTTCCTTTTTTGCCAAACCTCTTTACTTTTTTAATGGGAGAGATTTTCAAGAACATAAAATCACCAATCTTAATCTCGAGATCCTTTCTCTTCACATCTGCGTACAACTTCTGTCAGCTTTGGGCAGACCTAAGTCTTTCTCTAATTAACTGAACCTTCTCTAAGTCACCAAACACTAGGTCAAGTCCTACTACTATGGCCTCACCTACCTCAAACCAATCAATTAGAGATCTGCATCTCTTACCGTAGAAAGCTTCAAACAGAGCCATTTGAATACTGGAATAATAGCTTTTATTGTATAAAAACTTAATCAAAGGCAAGTTGTCATCCTAACTACCCTTAAAATGGACAACGCATGCACTTAGTATCTTCTAGAGTCTGAATAGTCATTTCTACTTGACCATATATCTGAGGGTAGAAGGTTGTACTGAGGTGAACTTAGGTACCAAGACCATTTTGGAATGCTTTCCAAAAATAGGAGGTAAACTGGGTACCTCTATCTGAGATAATAGATACTGAAACTTTGTGTAACCTGACCAACTCCCTGAAATAGAGTTTGGCGTAGTCCTTGGTTGAATAAGAAGTATGAACTGGCAAGAAATGAGCTGATTTGGTCATCATGTCTATGATAACCCATATAAAATCATGTTGGCAATGAGTATGATGCAAACCTATCACAAAGTCCATGTTTACTTCTTCCTATTTCTATGTGGGAATACTGAACTCCTGCATGGACTCACTAGGTTTCTGGTGCTCAATATTAACTTGTTGGAATGTAGAGAACTTATCTACAAACTCTACAATATCCCTCTTCATCCCACACCTCCAATAGATCTCCCGCAGATCACGGTACATCCTTGTGTCCCCTAGATGAATAAAGTAACAGGCACCATGCGCTTCTACAAGAATTCATTGCCTCAAGTCATATACACCTGGCATACATAAACGACCCTGGCAATGAAATACACTATCTCCCCCTTGGGAGGAAACCTCTACTTTCTAATCTCTGACTGACTCTTTCAACTTAACAAGACTGGGATCTCTATCCTGCTTTTCCTTCACCTCAAAAACTAGAGGGAATTCAAAACTATTCTGAACCCACATACTACCTTTTGTTGAATCGACTAAGCAGACACCTAGTCGGGTAAGTTGATGAACTTCCTGAACTAACTTCTTCTTACTGTCCTCAACATAAGCAACATTACCTATAGACAATCTACTGAGAGCATCAGCCACTACATTGGCTTTTCCCGAATGATAAAGAATACTAATATCATAATATTTCAATAACTCTAACCACCTTCTCTAATGTAAATTCAAATCTTTCTGAGAAAAGACATATTGAAAGCTCTTATGATCTGTGAACACATCTACATGCACCTCATACAAGTAATACCTCTAAATCTGTAAGGCAAACACTACAGTTGCTAACTCAAGATCATGCGTCGGATAATTCTTGTCATTAGGATTAAGCTGTCTAGAGGTGTAGGCTATGACCTTATCTCTTTGCATGAGGACACAACCCAAACCTACTCTAGATTTGCCACAGTATATAACAAACCCATCTAATCCATCTAGTAGTGTCAAAACTGAGGCTGAGGTGAGTCGAGTCTTCAACTCCTAAAAAATCTTCTCGCAAGAATCTGACCACTGAAACTAGACTTTCATCTAAGTCAATCTGCACATGAGGATGCAATAGATGAAAAACCTTCAACAAACCAACAGTAATAGCCAGTTAAACCCAAGAAAATCCTAATATCTGATAGAGATGTTGTTCTACGCTAGTTTTCGCTTTGGTATTTTAAGAATCAACTCTAATGCCATTACTAGAAATAATATGCCCAATGAATGCTATTGACCTTAGCCAAAATTTGCACTTACTAAATTTGGTAAATAATTGATGAGTTCTGAGAGTCTGAAGTATAATTCTGAGATGATCTGTATGATCATTCTCACTACGAGAATAGACAAGAATATCATCGATGAAGACTATAATGATCATGTCTAAGTACTACTTGAACACTCGGCTCATCATGTCGATAAAGGCTGCTGGGGCATTAGTAAAACCAAAGGATATGACTAGAAACTCAAAGTGACCATACCGAGTTGTGAAAGCTATTTTTAGAATGTCAGATTATCTGACTTTGAGATGATGATAGACTGAACTAAGGTCTATCTTAGAAAATTAACTGGCTCCCTAATGTTGGTCAAACAAGTCATCAATTCTGTGAAGTAGATATTTATTCTTGATTATGACTTTACTTAACTGACAGTAGTCAATACACATTCTGAGAAAATCATCTTTCTTACTTATGAATAGAACTGTGCGCCCTTCGAGGAGATGTTGGGTCTAATAAATCCTATATCTAGGTGATCTTTCAACTATTTTTTTTAAATCTTTGAGTTTTGTTGGATCCATTCTGTATGGAGGAATAGATATGGGTTGAGTATCTTGAAGAAGATCTATTTCAAAGTTAATTTCCCTAATGGGAGGAAATCTAGAAAGATCTTTGGGAAACACATTTGAGAATTCATTTACTAGTAGAACTGACTCAAGACTGAGAGTTTTTGAGTTAGATTCTTTGACTCGCACAAAATGATAGACATATCCCTTGGATATCATTTTTCTCGCTCTAAGGTATGAAATGAACTGACCCTTAAGAATTATGGTACTACCTTTCCATTCAAGGACTGGTGTATTTGGAAACTAAAAATGAACAATTTTGTTTCTATAATCAACTGAGGCATAGTATGAATAGAGCCAATCTATGCCGAGAATGACATCAAAATTTGTCATCTCTAGCTCTACAAGGTCTACTGAAATTACTTTTTGAGATATCATAACCGGATAGTTCTTGTATTCCCGTTGGGATATGATATATTTACCCACTAGGGTAGAAACTGAGAAAGGCTCTGCTAGGATTTTTGGACTAACTCTGAAGTTAACAGCTATATAAGAAATTACAAAAGATAAAGAAGCTCCCAGATCTAGAAAGGCATAACATGTAAATAAAAGATCTGTAATGTACCAGTGACCACATCAGGATAATTTTCATGATCTTGTCTGGACTTGGTACCACATCAAGATAATTTTCCTGATCTTGTCTGGATTGAAGTGCATAAAGCCTATTTGGGCGTTTCCTACTGTGGCACTGTAAGTAGCAACCTGCTAATTCAGGAAGCCTAACTGAGCTGAAGAACGAGTATGATGACCCTGAGAATCTAACTGAGGACAATCTCTAACTCTGTCACCTGTCTTACCACACTCGAAACAAATATCATTGCCAGATCTACAGACACCCTTATGGTTTCTGTTATATGTCTAACTAAGAGGATTTGTTCGAGTACTGCTGACACTTTTCTGAGATTTAGAGCTTGGTGCCCTATCATTGTTACTATTTTTTAACTTAGGTACTAGAGCACTGGATGAGTACGGAGCTAGAACAGAAGATTTTGGATAAAATTGAGAACGGTTACCGCCCTCTAAATTAGGTTAATTGAAATCGAAGCTACCTATTCTAGCTCTCTTGTTCTGCCTCTCTCTCTCTGATTTTAGCCTTTTTTATCTGTTGAGCATGGTCCATGAACCTGGATATGTCTATACCCTTAATCAACATTGTTGTTCTGCACACTTTAACCACACTATCTGACACCCCAAATACAAACTTGCTCATTCTAGACCTACTGTCTACTACTACATAGGGAACATACCTAGCTAACTAAGTAAACTTGAGGGAATACTCTTTCACACTCATACTACCTTGCCTGAGGTTGATAAACTCTAACACCTTTGATTCTCTCAGCTCTAAGGGAAAGAATCTCTCTAGGAAAGCAGTAGCAAACTCTTCCAATTCTATGGGCTCTTCTTCCGTGCCCCTTTCTACCTTCCACTACTTAAACCACGTTTGAGCCTCATCTTGTAGCTGATAGGTAGATAACTCAGCACTCTCACTGTAAGTCACTCCCATAATATTTGGAACTTTCTGAACCAGATCGAGAAAATCCTGTGGATCCTCTTTTGACTTAGATCTTGAGAATAGGGGATGATTTATTCTGGTGAAGTCCCAAATCCTGGCTACAGCAGTATTGGCCACTGGATTAGCCGGAACAATAGCTAGTCATTTCATTCATATTTAGCTTCTACAGAGCTAGCTAAAGTAGTGAATATATTCTGAATTCTGCATGAGAGACATGCTCATCCAGTGGATCTGCCTGAACAGGCTGAGTTGCTGACTAATTTCTGGTTCTCCTTTCGTTTGTCCTTTTGGGAGGCATGTTCTATAAAAATAAAGGAAGAAATGGATTAGACTGACAATTTAACTTGAGCACATGCTCAATAACATGACATTAATACTGAAAGAAGGGAAACTATTTCCTAAAACATCTCATAGCCTCATGTCCATAAGTGTGGAGCACTACACACCCATGCACAAGACTCTACTAGATACGACTTTCAGACTTTCTAGGACATTGTTGAACCTTAGGCTCTGATACCAATTTTGTAGTGCCTCAAGTTTGTACCCTAGATACTACATGGTGCTTACGACCCTAAAAGACCATAAGCTAACATATGACCAATATCTACTATGAGCACTAAAATATGATAATGCAATAAATACAGAATAATAGGCTAAAATTCCATAAGGAAATATCTAAAATATTGATAAATTATATCATCTAAAATAACAATTTGTAAAATTGAACACTATCTGAAAACTAGTTTGAAAAGCCTCTAACTGAAACTGTCTGAAAGTGGGGTTAATGGAACTAACTCCATTTACTGAAATACTGATTCTATTGAAATAATGAAATAAAATAATATCCTCAAATTATAAGGACTCACTACTAATCTACTGCTGTTGGCTGAATTTGAGTCTATCTATGCGCGATCAAGAACCTGAGCGTCCGAACCTATTATATGAGACATCATAGCGCAAAGAAAGATTATGCTTCAGTACGTGGAATATATTGGTATGCTGGATGAGGTAAGGCTGAATGAAAAGGTTCATATGCATGAACAATAACTGACTGTATGATAAAGAGTAACTAAACATGAGAGTACATGGATAACTGATACTGCTATAAATACTGAGTATGGACTAATTTACGTATAAATAAATACTATGACTAAGCTTGTTTGAAGCTATGTCTTGAGTTCTGATATTGAGTAACTGATATTTGAAGTTACTCATAACTGAGTTAATGATACTAATTGATTGTATCTGACAATCCTAATTTTGTAGAACTGAACTAAGTTCTATTTTGAAAACTGAGACTGAGATTGTGGGAGGTATGCCCTAAATAAGATAAGATAACTGAGTTGGGGTCCAACCTGTGACCCCAGTTGGAAGGGTGTCAGTACCGTACCATGGGTAAAGACACTGAAGAGTTACCCTTATCTGACAGGTACTCTAATGAGAATGGTGGAACCTTTTTTTAGCAGGTTAAAACACCTTATCAACCCGTAACTGGCAGGTTTAATGTCTCAACCTACGCTGGCTAAGTAGTTCAGGAATACAAGAAATATTATAGAGACCACACCCACTACTGGCAGGTGAGCCCCCATCTTTTGGTTCACTCGGTGTTGAATCCTACTCCCAACTGAAAGACATTGAACTGAGTATACTGAACTGGACTGGACTGAATACTAATTTTACTAAGTTTTCTTGAGTTCTATAACTGACTGAGTTCTACTGAGTTCTGTAACTGACTGAGAGTACTACTAATCATGACATGACAGATATTTTATAACTGATACTGGCTCGAAGTAACAGCTAAATTGTTGGGTATTCAATACCCCCAAGACTCGATAGCATAAAAGAAAGGCATAGCATAATATTGAAATACATAACAATGTACACTTGTCCATAATTTATTCATAAAGGCATTTTATCAAACACTTGTAATGTATTAACTTGTACATGAATGGGGAATACATGCTATCATGTTATAATGACACTATTTCATTCACATAGGCATATGATCAAGCACATGGGGAGGCATAACTAAATCATTAAATCATAAACACTTAAGGTTGACATGGTTAAACAATCAACTTGCAAATTGAAGGGTTTATCATGAATATCATGTGAATCAACACATACTAGGATCTATTCTTGGAACTTATAGTTTAAATCATGGATTAAAACTCAATAATAGCATGAACATGAATTCAATTCAATTTTAAACATGTAATTCATAAATCAACAATCTTGTAGTTTTAAAAAAGGATTTGTGAACTCTATGGGTGAAAGGAACCCATAGATGAATACCTAACATACCTTAATTTGTGAGTTTCTTGAAGTTCTTGGTGAATCCTTTGAGATTACTCTTATTTTCTTGAAGCTAGGGTTTGTAGTTTTGAGAGAGAATACTTTTAATTTGGGGATAAATCCCATATCTGTGCATGTTAAAATCATGGGAAAAAACTATTTTAGCCCTGGATGAAACATTTAATTCCGGTCGAAATTTACCAAAATAGGCATCTGGCATGACGCAACGCTATCGCGCCATGTCTCTGGAAATTTCCAACTTGAAAAATGCATGGTGGTGTGATACAGTGGTGGTGCATTGCTACTTTGGTTGGGATATGGAGGTTTACCGTGATGCGGTGGAATCTCATTGGTATACTGGTAATGGACAATTGTGAAAATAAGTTGTGGCGCGATGCGCCGGTATCACGGTACCTCACTGGAAACTGACAATTGCGATTTTGACATACTCCGCAATGCGCTACTGGCCAGAATAATTGTGTTTAACAACTGAAACTTAAAATACCCATGACTTCTTACCCGATTTTCCAATTTAGGCGAATTTTATATCGTTGGAAAGATAATTCAATTTCCTACGGAATGGCTAGATCTAAATTAAAAAATATTGAGCGTTTCAAAAATTTCATATTGGATAACTCATGAACTAAGATTTAAGTTAAGCTTGAGAAATATGGGGTATTACAGTTTATGTGTCGATCATACATAGCACTGATATGCATATGCGTTGAATGAATTTATTATGTGTTTTATACAACATGTACAATTTATATTGCTATGACGTGTTGATTATATGTGCAGTACAAAACGATCATAACATATTAAGTTATGTTTTGTTATTTCTCTCTTTTAGTGATGCATGTTATACTTTTGGTGTGATTAACTTATTATTAAGCTATGTATATGTGTCCATCGTACATAGCACTGATATGCATATGTGTTGAATGAATTTGTTATGTATTTTATAAAACATATGCAATTTATATTTCTATGATGTGTTGATTACATCAACTGTTCATTTACATAACAATTTATTAAATTATTACGTATAAGAATTACATAGACATTAAACTATTATGTATATCACCTTCACATACACAAATATGTTATGCATAAGGACTACATATACATTAACCTGTAATGTATATGAACATCATATACATTCATTTTTCATGTATTTGAACTTCATATACATTAACCCGTTATGTACAAATAAGATCTGTTAAGTATTTAAACATTATTTTGTTATTTATTGATTAATCTATTATTTTATACATTAATCTAATACGTATTTGAACTTCATATACAAAGCTGTAATGAATATGTTGTTCATAAACATTACTATAAATGAAGAGGTTACAATGAATTATTTTGATATGTATGCAGTTTATATGGCTATTATGTGTTGATTACATGTGCATTTAATATACATAACAATTCATTAATTTATTATGTATAAGAACTACATATACATTAATATGTTATATGACCTTCAAAAACACTAATTGGTTGTGTATTTGAACTTCATACACATTAAATTTTTTGTATATGAAGTTCAAATACAATAAACTGCTCATTTGAGTGGACACATTAATCTGTTATGTACATGAAGTACAAATACATTAAACTGCTATGTATGTGATATTCATTTATGATGTACCAGCAGATTGTAGCCATACTAGTTTTATGATTAATAATGATTAATACAAAAAACACTGCTATGTATATATGTACTACAGAACATGAAACAATCCATTCATAAAACTAATAGTAGTAAAACTAGAATATACGTAACATAATATACATAACAGGATTCATTACCAAGATACACAACAAGCAAATATTATTCAAAGGAAATTTCAGATATAGCAAATTAATGTAAAAAGTACAAATTCATATGACAGGAATAACGGAATTCAAAGTCATTACATGACATCGGGTAATGGCGAATTAACATTCTTCTAAGAAAATGAAACTAAAATTGACAATGGTAAATGGTTCGTTAATGTCATGACCCAAACCAGGGTCTGGTTCTAACGGGTATCTCAAGCCTACCAAGAACCGGAGACCACCCCCTTTGCCTAAACACACAGATATAGCACACCTACCAGTGGCTAAAATCCAAGCATATAACAAGATAGAAAGATTATAAAAATCAAGGATGATTAAGAGCATCAACATCAATACCCAAACACAGTAAAATCCATAAAGCCTCAACAAATCTGTAAGACAATCTAGGATATGTCCGCGACTCTAAAATGACAATGATAATGTGAAATCTTAAATTCTAGTCTATGATAGGAAGCTGATCATATGACCAAGTCTTCCAAATAATAGAAGTTCACTGCTTCACCACAATGACCAACGAACCAAGATGATCCACCTAACACTATGAAAGAAAAGTATAAGTATATCTGGTGTCTGTGTCACACAGATATAGAGCGCCTGAAGATGGTTAGTGGGTTGAACACTAGCATGTAACTCAAGGGTAGAGGATAGTATAATGTCATGATCAACATTTCAAAATCATTTAAAGTTAGTACACATAATCATATTTATATACCATATCGTGCCAAAATATGGAAAAAGGGTTAACATGAAGTAAAACATTATCTTAGACTATGTAGCTCAACCATCATAACAGGCATCCAGGGGCTATATGGGTTCAGCTCCCCTAATTGAAAGGGCCTCAGTACGTGTTAGCCATACTAACTGGATGTATCAAGTAAGACCAGGGAATTCCCCAACCCCACATCATTCCAAGATATAAATATATTAATAGTGTGAACCATGCCCAGTCATCAAGACCAAACCTCACATCGGCAAACATAAGTTTCCAATCAAGTCATCCAAGACCCACACCTTTACGGCTTAATTTAAAGTAATTTTTGCATAACTCATCTATTAACCAATGAACCAACCGTTAAGTCACACGATGGGTATTATCATACCCTTACACTTGCAAGCTTATCTCTATGTCATAACAATCACATTAACTTAGGAGAATGCCTCGACCCCCATTGTTCATTAAATTAAAACGTAGCCAAAAAGGCCTTCAAAACCATGTCCATTGTTTTACTTTTTATGAAATACAATAACATAGGTGAGTAAGTCACACTAGGTTACAATTTCACAATTCAAAACCATTTACATAAGCGGGTTGAGGGAACACAATTATTTAAAAACTTATTCCAAATTTCATGAAACCAATTTGGGGAAAACCATGGCCCCTTAGTTTATTCATCATTCCCGTTCACCCCACAAGTTTAAAACCATTAATAAAGAATAAAAAAGGAATAATAAATCATGGAAAAACAATTGAAGAATCAACCGAGTCAAAACCCTCAACCACATCAAAACTCACATTTAAAACCATCCAATTAAACCATTTAAATACATATTTTTCATAAAGTAATAATTGAGGAAGAGAAAAATTCCTGAAATACCAAAATTTATGGAGAAAAATCAACCCTTGTGCCCTTAGATGACCAGATTCTTAGAAACCCTAAGTATTTTAACCTTGGAAAGTTTAGAGAGAAGAGTGTGTGTTTTGATTGTGTTATGAATGAGAAATAACCCCCTTGAGTGCTTTATGGATGTGAGGTCTAAGTAAGGGAAAAGGGTAATTGACCAGAATTCCCTTATTGAAAAGACTAAAAATTGACCGAACAGTTACTACGGGTGACCTTACGACTCATATGGTCACCTTATGACTTGTAAGGTCCCACTTGTAGTCTGGACAGTATCCACAATCACCAACACTAACATGGCTATGAGTTTTTATGACTCGTACTCAGTCATTATGACCATTATGGTCCAGTCATTATCAAACCAAATATGATTGGACATCACACTAGTTAGGCTACAGAAGACATCATACGACTCATTTAGAGTCTTTACGACTCGATAGGAACCACTCATACTCAAGATAGAAAAGTTATCCACACACACTGGTCAAGATATGATTAGGTTCCTATGACCTATAATGAATCGTTATGACTCATAAAAAGAGTCATAGTAAGGGCAGTGAAGATAAAATTTTAGAAATTTTCAAGGACCAAAAATTTAGAATGATGCATTCTCACCCCATTTGGATCATTCATCCTCGAATGACAGGACAAGGCATTTATTAGCACGATTTGACTACGAACACAGCCACTTACATAAAAGGTAAAAAACAAAGATGTTAAGGAATACACATACCTTATGCACGATTATCCAAAGTGGGAAACAAGAATGGGTATTTGGACTTCATATTCTCTTTGGCTTTCCAAGTATCTTCTTCACTTTTTTAATTCCTTCATAGAACCTTTACCGATGTTGCATCCCTTGCTTGCAACCAGCAAACTTGTCGATCCAAGGTCTCAATTAAGACCTCCACACATAATAAGGAATCCAAAACACTAACTCTTTATAAAGGAATAAACAAGAAAGGATCACCTGCGCACTTTTCATGGGAGATGCCTTCAAGAAGACCAAATCATCAACATCAAACTCTAAATCTCTTTTCCTTACATCTACATAGGACTTTTGGTGACCTTGGGCGGTCTTAAGCCTACCCCGTATTATCTTTATCTTCTCCATAGCTTAGTGAACTAAGTCAAGACCATACAACCTATTCTCTCCAACCTCAAATCACCTAATATGAGTCCTACATCTCCTACCATAAAAGCCTCAAATAGAGCCATCCCAGTACTAGAATGTTAGATATTATTATAAGCAAATTCTATAAGTGGCAAATGGTCAACCCAATGACCACCAAAATCAATCACACAAGACCTTAGCATATCCTCCAAAGTCAGTGTTGTGTTTTCCACTTGTCCATCCATCTGAAGGTGAAAAGAGATGCTAAGGTTCACCTTAGTCCCCAAACCTCTCTGAAAGAATGCTAAAAGTAGGATAAGACCTGAGTACATCAATCAGATATGATGGAAATTGGAGCAACATACAACTTCACAATCTCCTCAATGAAGATCTTAGCATAATCCACCACCAACTAGATAGTCTTCACTAGCAAGAACTAAGCGGGCATAGTCATCCTATCTATGATTACCCAAATAGAATCAAAATAATGGCGAGACCATGGAAAACTAGTAATAAAATCCAAATTAATCACTTCCTATTTCCAAGCGGTCAATTCAATCTCTTGAGACAACCCACCAGGCCTCAAGTGCTCCAACTTCACTTTCTGACAAACCAAACACTTAGCCACAAAGTTGGCCACATCCCTATCCAAATTATTCCACCAATAAATTTATTTCAAATCATGGTACATCTTTGTCAAACCTAGATGAACATTGTAACTTAACTCATGAGCCTCTGCCAATATCCTCTCTCACAGCCCATCAATATCAGGAACACATAATCTATCTTAGTATCTCAAGATACCAACACCACCAATCTCAAAAATTATTACCTTCTAGCGACCCGCATCATCCTTGATTTACATCAAGATAGGGTCTAAGACTTATTTTACCTCAACCTCATCACCAAGAGATGACTTTACCACCTCTTATACAATCACACCAGCATCTTGAGAGTCCAAGAGATAAACTCTAAAATTAGACAAATAGTAATATCCTTCGCAACCTTAGGTTCTCCTCATCAATATGAGACAAGTTTCCCATAGATAATCTACTAAGAGTATCACCAACCACGTTAACTTTACCTGGATGATAGTGAAGACTCATGTCGTAGTCCTTGTGGAACTTAAGCTATATCCTTTTACAAAGATTAAACATTTTTTGGATGAAAACATACTACAAACGCCTTATCATAATCCAAACTAGGGCCTAGCCATAACGAGTATCTTAAGTCTATCATGGATCGGAGACCACCCCTGTACCTAACCAAAAAAACATAATATCCCTAATATTGGATAAATTCCGAACAAATAACAAGATAGCATAAGGATAAAATTAATGATATATAAATCATGTCTATAAACAACAACTAATAACTGCCTAAACAACCTATCAACATCACCTAAGTATACAGTAATCCAATAAACTTCTAACAAAAAAGTTAAAAACCATTTTTGGTCAGGACATGTTCCCAATTCTAATAATAATAATGAAATATTAATGATAATGAAAACTCAATTCAAATCTATGAAAAGAACTGATGAAATGTATAAGTCTTCCATGGAATAAAAGCTCACCACTTTCATCACAATAAACCAATAATTGAGGCAATTAATCTAACTATGTACAAAAAAGTGGTGGTATATTCGGTGCCTATATCGTGTAGGGATACAACCTCCGGAGATGGTTAGTAGGTTAAACATAAGCATGTAACTCAGGGATAAGGATAACGTAATGTAGTGACCAATATTTCAAAATCATTTAAATCCAATGCACATAATCAAATACTTATACATATGTATCACATATCGGGATAGGGACAAGGATTAACATGTATATTAAAATTTTAGCCTGGATTGTGTAGCCCAACTATCATAATATAAGAAGGAACCCAGGGCCTAAATAGGCCTAGCTCTCCCCCAATTGTAAGGCCTTATTGTATGTGGTCGTACGAACCAGAGGGTATTCATATGCACTATAGAGGACTCAAACCTCCTGACATGTCAAGTGACACAAGAACCAAGTCTTGTAATGTAATATAGGGGACTCAAACCTCCTAATCAAATGATATAATAAAGGGGACTTCAACTAGCTGATCATATAGACCGCCACGTCGGCAACCACGGTTTCTAGTGTTGTTCCATTGGGACCTCCACTATCACGACATAAATACAAAACCCTCATTAAAGCCTAATTAATTCATTTATCACATATTCCTATTCATTGAACCATGATACATATTTAGGCATATATTATTGGTATCATTGTACCAGCTATAGTTGCAAGGTAATATCAACATGTTGAAACAACTTTATTATTTAGAGAAATTCATAGGCCCTTGGTTCAATTATACATTAGCTTGGGGAATTACATAACCCATAAGGTTCAATTCAAAATCATTACGCTTGAATAACCTTTCATATCATGAAATAATTCAAGAGTAGACAATGTGCATTTTTTCATACTCAGAGGTCATAACCACATCAATAGACACAAGTTAAGGGAAATCACATTACCCTAGTTTATTCACCATACACATACACCCCATAGGTTTAAAATCCATATTTGATACATAGATAATCATGTGTAAACCATGAGAAAATATTGTTCAAAAGCAAATATTCAAAACCCTCAACACATATTTCAAAACCAATATCAATACCATATGAACAATACTTTAAAACATATACTTTTAACAAATTAGCAATTAGGGAAGAGTAACATGCCTGAAATACCAAGTTTCATGAAAAGAATTCAAACCTTGAGCCCTTGGATGACCTACTTCTTGGAAACCCTAAAATCTTACTTAAGGAGATTTAGAGAGAATAAAGAGAGTATGTGATATGTTAATATGTTGAAAGAATACCACAATGGTGTTTTATGGATGTGGGGTATCAGTGGTTAAAGTAGAATATGTACAAAGTGCCCTCAACTTAAAAGCTGGAAAAGTGTTGCTTGTGACTATGGGTCACACGTTGACTCATAAAAACACTTTACAACTCATCACTATAAGTTGTAACCAAGACAATGACAGGGGCACCCATACTATTAACCCTATGACTTATATCACACCACTCATATCATGACCCTATGACTCATAGGGTCCAAGTCATATCCAAGATAGAACTACTTGAGCCTTCACGTGTCAACCAAAAAGTTGCACCGAACGACTAGTAATGGGTCCTTACAACTTGTAGTGAGCCACTCATAATCAGAGCAAAACTTATCTACACACACACGATTTAGGTTATCATTTAAGGCTAATGACTCATCATTGGTCTTTATGGCTCATATCCCTAATCATACTCAGGAAAGCAACATTGGCACCATTCACTGGACACCTTACGACTAGGGTCATATGGCCAATCATAAAACCCTATGACTTGTAGGGTGAGTCATAGTCAGGAAAGTAAAGATAAAATTTTAGAAATTTTAAGGGACCAAAATCAGAGGTGTTACATTCTCTTCCCCCCCCCC
>JAPEIP010000013.1:156624397-156663834 GCA_026120095.1 Capsicum chinense | reverse complement strand
CAACCCTCACCCCGCCCAAGATCATTTGTCATTGAATGATAGGTCAAGGTATATGTTAGCACAATTTAACACAGAAACACTCTCTCACTTACCTTTAATAAAGATACAAACAAAGATATCAAGGAATTGAAAATTTTCTTTAAGAAAGTAAGAAAACAAAGATTCTAAGGAATATACATACCTTAAGCCCGATTATTCAAAGCAGGGAAAATAAGTGGGTACTTGGACTTTACGTCCTACTCAGTTTCCCAAGTGGTTTGCTTAACCTTTTGGTTCCTCAAAATAATCTTTACCGATGCCACATCCTTTGTCTGTAATCTATAGATCTCAATTGGGACTTTCTCATAAGACAAGGAAAGGAACGACCGTTGAAGGATCACCCACACATCTTAACATCAAAACATGAAACACTAGATGAATAGAGCTCAAACTAAAAAGCAACTCTAATTCATAATCAACATTACTAACCCTAGTCAAAACCAAGTACAGACTGACATAATGGGGACTAAGCTTCCTTTTTCTTCCAAACCGCATCACTCTTTTCATGGGAGACACCTTAAGGAACACCCAATCACCAGCATTAAATTTAAATTTCCTTTACCTTACATCCGTAAAGGACTTTTGAAAACTTTGGGCAGTCTTAAGACTATCCAAAATCACTTTCATTATAATACCTCGTACTATTCTTAGCTTAGTTCAGCTTTTAGTTGTATGCATAAGGGTCTAAAGGCCTGAAAATTTCACTAAGTATTGGGGAGTTAGTCATTTTTAAGGATTCTAAACTTGGAAGATTTTTAACTTGGTCGTCTCGACCCCAAAATATTTGTTTTTTAGTTAATTCATGTTTAGGGATGTAAGGAGTATGTATCGAAGAAGTTTTGGATTTTTTAAACAAGATTTGGGTCATGTTTAGATCATGAAACTAGTCGGTTACCGTGATAATCCCGCGATGAAACATTAGTACCAATGGTATACAGATCATATCACAGTAAAGAAAATGCACTATCGAGATAAGACTGAATCGAGGTAATTTTATTACGTCTAGTTACGAATTTAAATATCAGAGGAGCAATTCGGTATTTTACCCCTCAACCAAATCATTCATAACACGACTTGGGCATCAGTTAGAGCATAATTCTTCCCTTCTTCTTTAATTATCCTCCTAAGAAAACCATTTTCTTTATCTAAGAACATAAATTCAATTCATTTATCCCCAAGAAATTAAGAATTCAAGTTCCCCAAGTTCAAGAACCTTTAAGAAAGCATCAAGATTGGTGTTTCTCTTTTAAGTTAAAAGTTTAAGGTATGTGGGGTGTTTATTCATGGGTTCCTTTCACCCATGGAGACTAAAAACCCTCTTTTCAATTAAAGAATGGATTTTTCTTTTATTATGGTATTTTATATTGCTTAAGATGGGTTTAAATTCATGTTTTCATGGTGATTTTAATTTAATTCAGCCCATGTATGGTTCCATGCAAGATTTTTATTTCCTCATGCTATCAATTTGAGTTTCTCGTGCTTTATTCAAGTGAATTACCTGTTAAATCTATAACTTTATGACTTTAGCCAAGTAATCATGTTGATTTCCCCTATTTAAAGCATTCTCATATTTAAATTCATGATCCCCACATGTTTGATGGAATGTTTATGCTTATGGGTTCTGAATCATGATCTTTCACTATAATTTAAGCTTCTTATTTCATTCAGTGATCATTCAGTGTTAGTGGCTTATGAATACCCGATACCTAAGTACTTTTACATGAATTTAGATCATTTTAGTAATGGTTCAGTTAAACCATGAATTCTATTATTTACTTAGTTGATGTAATCATGATGAACATTATAAGTTATGAAATCATGTTCAGTTAAGTTTAATTCAGTCCAGTCCAGTATCAGTGTTATTCAGTTGGGAGTAACCCTTAGCACCGAGTGAACATAGGGATGGTGTCTCCCCCATCAGCTAGGCATGAAGCACTACTAGCAATCCCTAAGGTCTAGACCTACAGAGGCACCATAGATTTTGAAGCTCCCCCCTTAGTTAGGCATGACACCCTCATCCTATAGGATATCAGCCTTGTGGATCCACATCGTCAGTCAGTATTAGTACCTTTGGCAAGGTACCAACACCCTTCCAACTGGGGTTACAAGTTGGACCACGATAGCCTAGATTCAGGCTTGTCAGCTATAGCTAGCACCCACAGTATCAGTATAGTATTCAGTGTATCATTAGTTCAAATTTTCTTAACTAAGTGTACAGGCTTTTAGATATTCAGTTTTATAGCATTTAGTCTTTAAGATTACAAATTATCTCAGGAATATAACAGATATACACTTAGTATTACAGTCTCAAATATTTATATGTTTATGCATTCATGCACAGTTGCCTCATGTATTTCCGCCATGTCCTCATCTCATATACCATACATTCAAAGTACTAACCACATACTCTTCTTTGCACTATGATGTCTTATATCATAAGTTTGGAAACTCAGTTTCCCAAACATAGTTAGACAGCCAATGCTACTCAACAGCCATTGTGGTGAGTCCTCATCCATCGGTAACATATAATCTCTCATTCAATACTTTAGTATTTTATTATGTTCAATCAGTCGAAGTTAATTGGGTGCTTATCCCATCAAATCCTCAGTCATTTAGAGGCTTTTCAAATAATTACATAGTCAGTTAGACTGTTTTAACTTATCAATCTTTTTAGTGTTTGCATGTGTTTTAAATAGACAGCTAGATTTTTGGTATTTTCATCAGACTTGTGGTTAAACCTTATTTTTAGTATTTAGATTAGTATTACATCCAGCAAACTATCTTCCGCACACATATATTATTGTTATTTTATTCAGTGCGCATAGCAGGTACCAGCTCATGGTTAGCTTGTGGTCATTTGTGACTGTAAGCACCGTTGTCATGACTAGGGGGTAGCCTCAGGTCATGACAAAACTTGATATCAGATCCTACGGTTTTATAGTGTCCTGGGGTGTCTAAAAGTCAAATTAAGTAGAGTCTTATGCATGGGTGTGAAGCACGCCACTATTATGACAATAGGCTACGAAATATTTTAGGAAAAGTTTCCCTTCTTTCAATATTCATGTCGAGTGAATGAGCATGAGATCTATTTGAACTCTCTTTCTGATGCATCCTTTATTCCATTTATAGACCATACCTCCCAGAAAAAGAACAAAAAAAGGCATGGGGACTAGCCTATACCTCCACATGTATAGAAAATCCCCTAAATGAGCTTGTTTGTTACGCTGAATTCAGAGTTATTTTCACTACCTTAGCTCATTCAATAACGGCTTAGAACAACCATAAAACTATTTCGCTAGTTAATCTAGTGGCAAATATGACTACAGCTAAGATTTAAGATTTCACTTAAATGAGCCCCCCTCTCATTTCTGGGATCCAAATCTGAGGAGGATCCATAGGAATTTCTTGATATGTTCAGAAGGTGACTAATATCATGGGTGTCACTTTAAGTTAGAGTATAGAGTTGGTTGTATATCAATTGAAGGATGTAGCTCACACCTAGTTTAAGTAGTGGAAGAAGGACCATGGTGTTGATGTAGGTCCTGTTGAGTGGGAGAAGTTTGCCATGGTTTTCTTAGACAGGTCCTTTACATTAGAGTTGAGGGAAGCTAAGGTGTAGGATTTTATAAATTTGATGTAAGGAAGTATGAGTGTGAATGAGTACTCTTTTAAGTTCACTCAGTTGGCAAAGTATGCTCGTTCGATGGTGGCTGATAAAGGCATAGAATGAGTAAGTTCATGTATAGTGTAGTTGATAGTGTGGTTAAGGAGTGTAGGACTGCCATGTTGATTAAGGAGAAGGTGTGCTTCATTATCAGGAAAAGTTATATGTTCTATGTGTTGATGGTTTGAGGTAGCAAATTTTGGCGGAAGCATATGATGCATAATATTTCTTTCATCCAGGAGACACTAAGATGTACTGTAGCTTGCGGGAAATCTATTGGTGGATGGTTTGAAAAAGATCATTGTAGAATTTGTAGCTAAGTGTTCAAACTGTCAGCAAGTTAAAGTTGAGAACTAGAGGCCTAGTGGTACATTACAAGACTTCAATATCCCCACTTGGAAGTGAGAAGTGGTGTACATGGATTTTGTGATGGGTTTGTCTCATACGCGTCATCAGCATGATTTGATTTGGGTTATTGTAGATAGAATGACCAAATCAGCTTATTTCTTGCCAGTTCATACTTTGTATTCAACTAAAGATTATGCCAGGCTTTATATTAGAAAATTGGTTAAGTTTCATGGAGTTCCTTTTAATAATTCTCAAATTACACTCTTGAATGGGTGTAAGCGATTGTTGTCAATATAAAACCCAACTAGGTTGGGGTCAAATCCCTTGGGGAATAGGGTTTGAACTTCGATTTGTTTACAAAAGACTTTACTGGTAGTTTGCTGTTTTCGAAAGATGGGGGTTTAAGTTCACAGTGTGTTTAATATCACTTTCAATACTTTAGTGTTTGTAATCAAGTTAAATAGGAAACCAGAGCTATGTTCACCAAGGGTTTCAGGAATTGACAGATACTAGGTAATGCTAGAGATTCTCAGAATGAGTAGAACAGCATAATATCCCTGACGATTATACTATCTAACTTATCTCTCGACCTCACCAGACAATTTATTATCTAATTCTCTCGAACTTAGATAACTTATTAATTTCCAATAGAATGTTATCTCAAGTAGATTAATCCAGTTACGGCATTAATCATTAAACAGAAGGTTGGTAGCTTCTGAGTCCCTATTGATAATTCACGTCCTTTAGTTTATTTCTCCGTTAGAAGCAAATAAAACCTAAGGCATAATCTAATGTTTGCAACCACTAGATATCAGTTCAAACAACAGAATTTAAAGATGTTCTACTACTCTTTGAATTCGTTAAACACCTAGCATCATATCAAACCCTAATCCATGGATCCCATAACCCCAGCTAATGGAATTAGTCGCTCATGATTTGATGGATGAACTCACAAGTTGAATTCATAATGATAAGGATAACTTATGATTATATGGAAAACAACAAGTAGTTTATTCTATTGAATCACCAGGTAGAAACCCCAAAATAGTTGATAAAAATAAGAAAAATAATTGATGTAAGAAAGCAATGTTACGTACCTCCCTTCCCTAGGTTAAGGTCTGATAGATAATAACAGATCATCCTTAAAGGTCATTTTATAGTCAACCCTAAATAAGGAAATAAAATTAATATTTAAGATTTTCTGCAGGATAGGTGACGGCATTCTTGATGGCGCGTCATACTATGACGGCGTGTGCAGTATGCTGTTAAGGTTTCCAGTGAATTACTATCTTCTGGTCTTTCAGACAGTGAATCTGAGGATGTGTTAAATATGTGATGTCCCATGAAAAATGTCATTACATCTTTACTGGGAATCAGCATAATCTGCCTCAGTTGACGGCCACTTTGACGGCCTATCCCATTGTTGACGGCGCGTTCCAAACGTCATCACATTTTATCCCAATTTTTTAGGTTCTTTCTAACTTAACGGTGACTTTGATAGTCTGTCATATGTTCTGACGGTGCGTCAAAAAGGTCATCAACTTCACTATAGCTTATTTGCATCAGATTTTAGCTGATTTCTTCTTCCTTTCTTTGGCTTCCTCCCCGATCACTTGTGTCTGCATTACAATAGTAAAAGCAATCAAAAATAATAAAATTTTCTTAAGACTTCACAAATACTCTGGGTTAAAGGCCTTAAATGTGTTCGCTATTGCGCACACATCAACACCTTCAACTTAAAGCAATTGTTTGTCCTCAAGCAACTTAATCTAAGTAAGAAAGCACATATCACATTCAGCACCCATAGCTCAAAACAAATTTATTCTTTCAAAGCCAAACCATTGGGCATATCATTGAAAATAATACTGTAACACAAAGAAATCAAGTGGCAGCATCAATTGTTGGCCACGATAACCATTCATATATCAATACCACATATTCTAAACAAGCAAGTAGTTAGTGACGATACTCGTGTGCCCTCACAAACAAAATCCCCCTCTCCTTATACAAGAAGTCCAGCCATACAAATTAGGGTTTATCACAAGACTTTCACTCTCACAAGAAAGTTCCACTCAAAGTATACCAAGTACTATAGGATTTCCCTTATTTTCGTTACCAGACCTCAAATAGGCCATTCAGGATCACTATAGGACTTCTTTTAGGCCTGTACTATGGTTTGGGGCTGGTATGGTACTCAAGGTTATTTAGAGTGATTATGCTTCCTTGACACTATACTTCATTCTTGGTCTCACTAATGATCCTCTTTCGTTTCTCCTCTTCTTTTGATTATCCACATTCAAGTTGGGTGCTGTAACAACCCTTTTTTCTTAACATTATTACCATTAATAGCACCCATCTCTAGTTTATTCTCTTTTAATCGACCCTTTTTCATGCTCCTCATTTTACACCATGCACCTCTATAGTAGCCACCCTCAACTTAGGCTTCTTACCTAAATCAAGGTGCTCAGTGTCCAAGGAAGCCTAGGGGTAAATATGTTTATTGCGATATTAATGGGAAGGTGAAAGGTGTCATACAAAAAAAAGGTCAAATTAAGCTCTAAACAAGGATCAAAAGGGATTTATACATATAGGGAAGGATATTTAGGCTAAAAGAAGTTAATCAACGATGGCCTATGATCCTATCATGAATTCTATCTCAAGATCATGGAAAAACTAACTAGGCAAGTTCTGGATTTGGCATCCAAAGGGAAACAAGTAATAGCTCACATACAGCTGGCACACAAGTATATCACATATTACCACTTATCTAGTTTATTCCATTGTTCAGTAATGATCATCAAACAGCAATAATTAATGCCACAACAAGAGCAACAATGGTCACAAGTAAATGTAATCTGTATAGTTTATCAAGCAAGGCATTGAAAGGATGGATAAGTGGTGAGCCAAATATGTCACTGCCTTTTGTGGCCCCCTTCTCTCCTTTTTTTTTTCTTAAACTATTTTACAACAATAAAATACCAACCAAACTCAACTTAGAACTAAGGCAAAAGACTAGATTAAGAGTTAGAGTATACCTGAACTGGTTTGTTTTTAGGGATCATGGGTTACTTCCCATGCAGCGCTTGATTTATTATCGTGGCATGACTCACGTGTCTCGATTACCTCCGACTTCATCGAGACAGCTAATGGTGATGTTTTTCACTGATTCTTCTGGGCCAATGTAAAGCTGGACCCATTGCCCATTTACCTTGAATGTATTTCCATCTTCATTTTCAAGTTCCACCACTGCGGATGAATGTACTTGATTTACCTTAAAGGACCTAACCACTTAGATTTCAGCTTCCCTGGGAACAATTTGAGCCTAGAATTAAATAGAAATACCAAGTCCCCTTTATTGAACTCTTGTTTCTCTATTTTCCAGTTTTGGTACTTTTTTATCTTTTTTTATACAAATCTGCTCGTTCATATGCCCTGAGATGGAATTCATCCATTTCATTCAGTTGCCCCAGTCGCATCTCTGTTGTTTTCTTCCAATTCAAATTCAACCTCTTGAGCACCCATAAAACCTTGTGTTCCATCTCTATTGGCAAATGACACATTTTTCCATACGCCAGCTGAAATGGTAACATTCCAATGGGTGTCTTAAAAGTAGTTCAGTATGCCCACAAGGCATCATCAAGTTTTTGGGCCTAGTTTTTTTGGCTAGCATTGACTATCTTTGCTAGGATAGCCTTAACTTCACGATTCGACAACTCCACTTGACCACTGGATTGTGGGTGGTATGGAGTAGCCACTTTGTGTTGTTTCACTCCATATTTTGCCAGGGCTTCTCAAAATAATTTATTGCAAAAGTGAGATCCTCCATCGCTTATCATAGTATGTGGTACTCCGAAGAGAGAGAAGATATTCTTTTTGATAAAAGCAACAAATCTGTTTCCCTCGTTGTCAGCCAAATCAACATCTTCGACCCATTTAGATAGATAGTCAGCAGCAACCAGAATATACTTCATTCCATAAGAACTTACAAATGGACCTATGAAGTGAATGCCCCAGACATCAAATAATTCCACATCAAGCATCTTAGTCAATGGCATTTCATGCATTTTAGATATTCATCCCTACCTCTAACATTGATCACATTTCTGCACAAACTCGTGGGCATCTTTAAATAATGTTGGCCAATAATAGCCATTCTGCAACACCTTTCTGGTCGTTCGGTCACCTGCATGGTGACCCCCAACTAGGGAAGCATGGCATGCTTCTAGTATGCACAGTACATCTACTTTGGGTACGCATCTCCGTATGATGCTGTCTGCACACCGCCGAAAAAGATAAGGCTCATCCCAAAAGTAGTGTGTTACATCATGCAAGAACTTCTTCCTTTGGTGGAATGAAAGATTATCTGGGATGATCTCACTCACAATATAGTTTCCATAGTTCGCATACCAGGGCAGTGATTCCACAGTAGTTGCCAGGATCTCCTCATCAAGAAATGCATCATTTAACTTGGTTTCATCGTTGACTTCCTATTCACCTTCCATTCTAGATAAATGGTCTGCAACCTAATTTTCACAATGTTTTCTATCTTTGACTTCGAAGTCAAACTCTTATAGTAGCAACACCCATCAAATAAGCCTCGGTTTAGCATCCTTCTTGGCCATTAAGTACAGCAATGCCGTATGGTCAGTATGGACTACCACTTTAGTCCTGAGCAGATAGGATCTGAATTTCTCGAAAGCATACACCACCACTAGCAGTTCCTATTCAGTTACTATGTAATTCTTTTATGCTCCATTCAGTGCTTTGCGGGAATAATATATCGGGTGAAATAGTTTATCCCTCCTTTGTCACAATACAACTCCCAGTGCAACCCCACTTGCATCACACATTATTTCAAATAGTTTTTTCCAGTCAGGCGTAATAATAATAGGGGCTTCAATCAACTTCTTTTTAAGGCACTCAAATTCCTTCAGGCATTCATCAGCAAAGAGAAATTTCACTTCCTTCTCCAACAGCCTGCAAAGTGGATTTGCAACTTTTGATAAGTCTTTTATGAATCTCCGATAGAACCTTGCATGACCAAGAAAACTATGCACTCCCTTTCCTACAATGGGGGACGATAATTTTTTTATAACTTCAACCTTTGCTCAATCAACTTTAATCCTTTTTTCAAAAATTTTGTGGCCCAGCACAATACCCTCCTTTACCATAAAATGACATTTTTCCCAGTTAAGCACTAGATTAAATTCAACACATCTATGCAAGGCCACATTCATATTCTCCAGACACATTTCAAATAAATCACCTACCACAGAGAAATCATCCATGAATACCTCTATGGTGTCTTCTACCATGTCAAAGAAGATAGACATCATGCAACATTGAAAAGTAGCGGGTCCATTGCATAGCCCAAATGGCATACTCTTAAATGCAAATGTGTCGTATGGGCATGTGAATGTCGTCTTCTCTTGATCATTCGAAGCAATGAAGATTTGGTTATATCCAGAATAACCATCCAGGAAGCAATACCACCCCCTACCATCTAATTAATCCAGCATTTGGTCCATAAAAGGCATTGGGAAATAATTCTTCAGCGTACAAGATTTTAACTTACGGTAGTCCAAGCAGACTCTCCACCCGATCACTGGTCTGAGTGGAATCATCTCATTCTTCTCATTAGCAACCACTGTCATTCCTTCTTTTTTAGGCACACATTGAACTGGACTCACCCATTTGCTGTCAGAAATAGGGTAAACCACTCCTGCATCAAACCACTTAATAATCTCCTTTTTAACCACCTCTTGCATTGTTGGGTTAAGACGACACTGATGCTCAATGGTAGAAGTACAATCCTCTTCTAGTTGGATTTTATGCGTATAGATGCCAGGAGAAATGTCAATAATGTCTGTGATAGTCCATCCGATTGCTCTCTTGTGCCTCTAAAGTACTGAAATAAGTGCATTTACCCATTGTTCTTCTAAATCAGCTGCAATAATAATAGGTAGCATGTTCCTCTTTCCCAGAAACACATACCTTAAGTGACCAGGTAGCTCCATCAATTCCAATATCGGGGGTGATTCAATAGATGGCTTGGCTGGTGGTATTGGTCAATTTCTTAGATCAAGGTCAAGCTTTTTAGGGGCATAAGAATATGAGCCCAGGCCAGTCAGGGCACAAACTGTCTCTTCATACCCCTTGATGCCTTCATTATCATAGTTCACCACAATCGCAGCTAAGGGTTCAATAACAAGTTGCTCAGTTCTAACCACATCTTGTTCGTCCCCAAAATACACATCAACTACTGAGAACACACTCATTTCCTCATGATTCTTTATTGATTTGCCCACATCAAACCATACCTCTTCGTCATTCACCCTGAATAAGAGCTCATTCGCTCTCAAATTAATCAACACACTTTCAGTTGTAAGAAAAAGTCAACCCAACATTATGGGCACCTCGAAGTCCACCTCATAGTCTAGAATGACGAAGTCTGCAGGAAATATGAAAGTTGAGACCTTAACCAATACATCATACAGAATGCCAATAGGTTATTTTACTGATCTGTCGGCCATCACCAGCCTCATGTTAGTTGGTGTGGGACTCCACAGGCCTAACTTTTCATAAATATTCAAAGGCATCAGGTTGACGCTCACTCCCAAAACACATAGTGCTTTAGTGAATTCTATGATTCCAATTGTTCAGGGAATAGTGACTGCACCTGGATCCAACTTTTTTTGTGTCAAGGTCCTTGTGGAAATAGCACAACAATGGTGGAGTTCTACTTCTAGTTCACAACTCACCGCTCATTTCTCGTTAACAAGGTCTTTCATGAATTTTCCATATCCTAGCATTTGCTCAAGTGCTTTGATCAAAGGCACATTTATAGTCAATTACTTGAGCATTGCTAGGAACTTACTAGATTTTGCATCATTCGCCTTCTTTCTCAGCTGTTGAGGAAAGGGAGATGGTGGCCTTGGGATGGGTTTCAACACCACTTCCTCATCCTTCTCCTTGTCTGACATATCAATAGAATTATCTGGCTTCTCAGACTCCTCTGGGTATTGTTCTGCTGGTTCCTCTGCAACTTCTTCAATATTCATAGATTTTCCCACAGAAGGGCTAGATAATATCTTACCACTCCTAGTAGTAATCACCAGACATAAACCTTCTGTCTTTTGATCCTGAACCATTTTTGTAAAAGAAGTACCACTTCTTCCCTGGTTTAGTGTTGATAAAATGTGACTAATCTGTTGCTCTAACTGCCGAATCAAAGTTGAATGTGAACTAACCAACTGACTCATAGTGTAAAATTCACTCCTCATACTGGTCAATACTGCGTTGATAGCCTCTACTCCTTTTAATAGTTCTTTCATCATACCTTCCATAAGTCACTTTCCCAAACTAGTTGCAGCCGCTTCTTGATCTTCGGCATGAACATACAACCCACCTCTGTCATTTCTGCTTCTTCAGTTTTCTTGCTCCCTATTTCTGTGATTAGGATTGCCATACCCATTCCGACCTTGATTCCCTTGGCTAATGCCTCAAAAATCCCCTCGATTAGTAACATAGTTAGTTTCTTCTTCAGGTATCAGATCGACACGGTCTCAAATCATTATAGTCCTTACCTTTTTCGTCCTTCCTAACTCTAAATACTTGGTGAGTAGGTCCATTTGAGTCTTTAGATGGGCTATATCATGATCCTTCTCCTTATCTCTTCTGCGCTGTTCATCATTCATTCCAATAGGAATGGTTGGACTTGCCACCACAGAATCGCTGGTGTACCAAACCCAACTTAGTTTGGTCATCCTATTTAGCATATCAGCAGCATCTTGAAATGACAGAGCAACAAATGACCCGCCAGTAGCATTATCTACCATTAGCTTTGTCATAGAGTTAAAAGATCTGTACAAAGTCTCTATCAAGTGTATGTCCATCATGTTATGGTTCGGACACTGTGTTAGCTTCTTCTTGAACCTTTCCCAAGTTTCATGTAAAGCCTCATTCGAGATCTATCTAAAATTATTAATCTTATCCCTCAATTGTACCTTTCTGGATGGCGGAAAGAACCTTTTTAGGAAAGCTCCTCTCAACTGCCTCCAGTTGGTTATAGAGTCAGGCGTCAACTCATTTAGCCATAATGCTGACTCTCCAAACAGAGACAACAAAATTAGCCTCAGTCGGATAGCGCTCTGGCTCACTCCTGGGCTATCAAAGGACTTGAAAATGGTGACAAAGTTAACCAGATGCAGGTTGGGGTCTGCCCCAAGAAGGCCTCCAAACAACCCCTTCATATTTAAGAGCTAGATCATTATGCTTGTGATACTTAACTTTTCTCCAGGTGCTAATAGAGGGGGAATGATCATACTCGTTGCACCTGCTCTATCAACATCGTCATCATAATCAACCTCATACTGCAGTGGTTGGTCTTCCATTTTGCTTATGCGGTGGGGTTTAGTATTGAGTAGTGCTTGGTGTGACCTATAAAAAAAATACTACAATTAAACAAAAACAAAAACCGAACGCAAATCTAGAAAACTCAACTATCAGCAAATTTTCGTGCACAAATTCTTAGTCTACAACCGTATTCCCCGGCAACGGCGCCATTTTTCATAACGCTTAAATTACACTCTTGAATGGGTGTGAGCGATCATTGTCAATATAAAACCCAACTAGGGTGGAGTCGAATCCCATAGGGAATAGGGTGTGAACTTTGATTTGTTTACAAAAGACTTTACTGGTAGTTTACAGTTTTCGAAAGATGGGGTTTTAAGTTCACAGTGTGTTAAAATCACTTTCAATACTTCAGTGTTTGTAATCAAGATAAATGGAAAACCAGAGCTATGTTCACCAAGGGTTTCGGGAATATCAATTGATAGATACTAGGTAATGCTAGAGATTCTCGAAATGAGTAGAACAGAAGAATATCCCTGATAATTATACTATCTAACTTATCTCTCAACCTTACCAGACAATTTATTATCTAATTCTCTTGAACTTAGATAAATTATATTTTTCAAATAGGATGTTATCTCAGGTAGATTAATCCAGTTACAGCATTAATCATTAAACAGAAGGTTGGTAGCTTCCGAGTCCCTATTGATAATTCACGTCCTCTAGTCTATTTCTCCGTTAGAAGCAAATAAAACTTAAGGCATTATCTAATTTTTGTAACCACTAGATATCAGTTCAAACAACAGAATTTCAAGATGTTCTACTACTCTTTGAACCTATTAAACACCTAGCATCATATCAAACCCTAATCCATGGATCCCATAACTCCGGCTAATGAAATTAGCCACTCATGATTTGATGAACAAACTCACAAGTTGAATTCATAATGATAAAGATAACTTACAATTAGATAGAACACAACAAGTAGTTTCTTCTCCTGAATCACCAGGTAGAAACCCAAAAATAGTTGATAAAAACAAGAAGAATAATTAATGTAAGAGAGCAATGTTACGAGCCTTCCTTCCCTAGGTTAATGTCGATAAATAATAATAGATCATCCCCATAGGTCTTTATATAGTCAAACCTAAATAAGGAAATAAAATTAATATTTAATATTTTATGTGGGATAGGTGACGGCATTTTTTACGTTGCGTCATACGTATGACAGTGTATGCAGTATGCCGTCAAGGTTTCCAATTAATTACTATCTTCTGATCTTTTTGATGAAAAATCTGATGACATGTCAAATATGAGACAGCCCGTGAAAAATGTCATCACATCTTTATTGGGAATCAGCATAATCTGCCTCAGTTGATGGCCTATCCCATTATTGCCGACGCGTTCCAAACATCATCACATTTTATCCTAATTTTTCAGGTTCTATCTAACTTGACGGCAACTTTGACAGTCTGTCATATGTTCTGACAGTGCATCAAAAAGGGCGTCAACTTCACAATAGCTCATTTGCACCAATTTTTAGCTGATTTCTTCTTCCTTTCTTTCGCTTTCTCCTCGATCACTTATGTCTGCATTATAACAGTAAAAGTAATCAAAAACAACAAAAGTTGCTTAAGACTTTGCAATGACTTTGGGTTAAAGGCCTTAAATGTGTTCGCTGTTGCGCACACATCACCTTTGTCTATTATTTCAGATATAGGTACTCAGTTTACCTCTCACTTTGGAAGGATTTTTAGAAGGGTCTTAGTACCCAAGTTCATCTCAGTGCATCATTTTATCCTCAGATAGATGGTCAGGTAGATAGGACCATTCAAACCTTAGAGTACATATTGAGAGCATGTGTCATTGATTTTAAAGGTAGTTGGGATGACCACTTACCCTTGATTGAGTTTCCTACAATAATAGCTATCACTCTAGTATTTAAATGGCTCTATTTGAGGCTTTTTATGGGAGGAGATATAGATCTCATATTGGTTAGTTTAAGGCAGGTGAGGATACTTTGATAGGACCAAATTAAGTGTTTGGTGCTACAGAGAAGTTCTATTGATTAGGGAGAGCCTGAAGACAGTCCAAAGCCATTAGAAATCTAATGTAGATGTAAGAAAGAGAGATCTTAAGCTTGATATTGGTGACATAGTCTATTTGAAAATCTCTCCCATAAAGGGAGTGAAGAGATTTGGAAAGAAGGGGAAACTCAGTCCCCGTTAAGTTGGCCCTTATAAAATTTTGAGCCATTTTGGGAAGGTAGCTTATGAGCTAGAATTGCCAACATATTTAGCTTCAATTCATTCGGTGTTTCATGTTTCATTGTTAAGGAAATTTATTAGAGATTCAATTGTTGTGGTTCCTTTAGAAAGCATAGATGTTCAGGATAGTCTTTCTTACGATGAATCCCCAGTTGAGATCCTTAAGCCTCAAATTCGTAGACTAAGGAACAAAGAAATTCCCTTGGTTAAAGTTCAATGGCAGAATCAGTCAGTTGAGGGAGCAACTTGGGAAGAAGAAGCAGATATGCACACTAAGTACGCACATCGTTTCTCTGAAAACTCAAGCTCAGCTTGAGGTACAGTTTTCCTTAGATTGACTCTTTTTCATTCTCAATTCAAGCTATTTAAATATCCTCATGTTATTGCATGCATTTATGACATTAGTTTACTTCACGTATCATGTTTCAAACTCAGTTATGTAATCATATTTCCAATCATGCATGTTCAGTATGTGACCTCAGTTACTTTAGTTCAGTACACTAAGTTTAACCAGTCTCATTCGAGAATGAATATTCCTCAGGAAGAGATATTGTAATACCCTTTACTATTCACAGCTCAGTTCAGCTTCTAGTTGCATGCATAAGGGGATTAAGGCCAGAAAATTTCACTAAGTGTTGGGGACTTAGTCATTTTTAAGGCTTCTAAACTTAGAGGGTTTTTAACTTGGTCTTCCCGACCCCGAGATTTTGGTTTTTGAAATAATTCATGTTCAGGGATGAAGGAGCATGTCTCGAAGAAGTTTCAGATTTTTTGAATGGGGTTTGGATCATGTTTGGATCACGAAACTAGTTGGTTACCACAATAAGCCCACGACGTGGCATTAGTCCTGATGGAATGCTGAACACATCGCAGTAAGGGAAATGCACTACCATAATAAGATTGCGTCGCGTTAAGCTTGATTTGTCCAGTTATGAATTTAAATGTCAGAGGGGCAATTAGATTTTTACCCCTCAACCCAATCATTCATAACACGGTTTAGGCATCAGTTAGGGCATAATTTTGCCCTTCTTATCCAATTATGGTCTCATGAAAACCATTCCTTTTCCCCAAGAACGCAAATTCAATTCTTTTATCGCCAAATAATTAAGAATTCAAGTTCCCCAAGTTCAAGAACCTTCAAGAAAGCATCAATATTGGAATTTCTTTTTCTAGTTCAAAGTTTAAGGTAAGTGTTTCACCCATGGAGCCCAAAAATCCTCTTTTCAATTAAAGAATGGATTTTTCGATTATTACGGTATTTTATATTGCTTAAGATGGGTTTAAATTCATGTTTTCAAGGTGATTTTAACTCAATTCAGCCCGTGTATGATTCCATGATAGATGTTGAATTCCTCATGCTATGAAGTTGAGTGTCCCATGATTTATTCAAGTGAATTCCATGTTAAATCCACAACTTTATGACTTCGGTTATTTAATCATATTGTTTACCCCTATTTAAAACATTCTCATGTTTAAATTCATGATCCTCACATATTTGATGGAATGTCTATGCTTATGGGTTTTAAACCATGATCCTTTACTACAGTTTTAAGCTTGTTATTTCATTCAGTGATCATTCAATGCTGGTAGATTATGAATTCCCGATACCTAAGTATTTTTAGATGAATTCAGATTATTTCAGTCATGATTCAGTTAAACCATGAATTCTATTATTTACTCAGTTGATGTAATCATGATGAGCATTATAAGTTACCCCTTGTATTTTATCCATGTCCTCATCTCATATACCAGTACATTCAAAGTACTGGCCGCATACTATTCTTTGTGCTATGATTTCTTATATCATACGTTTGGAGGCTCAGTTTCCCAACCACAGTTAGACAGCTAATGCTACCTAGCAGTCATAGTGGTGAGTCCTCATCCCTCGGGGACATATTATCTCTCATTCAGTACTTCAGTATATCATTATGTTTAGTCAGTTGGATTTA
This sequence comes from Capsicum chinense, assembly GCA_026120095.1. NCBI lineage: Eukaryota > Viridiplantae > Streptophyta > Magnoliopsida > Solanales > Solanaceae > Capsicum > Capsicum chinense. The sequence goes on along the minus strand of JAPEIP010000013.1, from coordinate 156,647,218 downwards.
GTTTGTGGCCTATCCCATCAACTCCTCAGTCAGTTAGAGGCTTTTAAAATAATTAGATATTTTTCAGCTTATCAGTCTTTTCAGTGTTCGCATGTGTTTTAAATAGACAATTAGATTTTCAGTATTTTCATCAGACTTGTGGTTGAACCTTATTTTCAGTATTCAGATTAGTATTACATTTAGCTGACTATATTCCACACACGAGTATTATTAATATTTTATTTAGTGCTCACAGTAGGTACCAGCTCATGGGTTAGCTTGTTGTCATTTGTGACCGTAAGCACCATTGTCGCGACTAAGGGGTAGCTCGGGTCATGACATTCACCTTCTCCATGGCCTGGCGAACCAAATTAGGGCCAAATAACATATTTTCACAACCTCAAACCTCCTAATAGGAGACCTACACCACCTACCGTACAAGGCCTCAAGTGGATCCATCCCAATGTTAGAGTGATAACTATTGTTGTAGGCAACTTCTATAAGAGGTAAGTGGTCAACCCAACGGCCACCATAATCAAATACACATGCGCGAAACATATCTTCCAAGGCCTGAATTGTCCTTTCCACTTGCCCATCCATCTGTGGGTGGAAAGCAGTAATAAGGCTCACCTTGATCCCCAAACCTCTATGAAAATATCACCAAAAGTGAGATGAGAACTGAGTACCTTGATCAGAAATGATAGAAATAGGTGCACCATGTAACTTCACTATATGTTGGATATACAACTTCACATAGTCCTCAGTAAAAAAATTTGTCCTCACTGGAAAGAAAGAGCGAACATAGTCATCCTATCCACGATGACCCGAATCAAATAAAATTGCTGACGAGACCGCAGAAGACCAATAAACAAATCCAAATTTATTTCTTATTTCCATACCAGCATATCAATCTCTTAAGTCTACCCACTGGGTCTCAAGTGCTCCACCTTCACTTGCTGACACACCATCCCCTTAGCCATAAAATTAGCCACATCCCACTTCATATTATTCCACCGATAGATTTCCTTGAGATCATGATACATTTTCATTGAACCAGGATGCACCATATAATGGAGACTCATGATCTTTGGCCAAAATTCTTTCCCGCAACCCATTAATATCGAGAACACATAATCTAACTTGGTACCTCAAGATACCATCACCACCAATCTTGAAAACCATCATCTTTTACCCACCCACATCATTCTTGGTTTGCATCAAGATAGGGTCCAACACTTTCTTCTTTTTTACCACAGCATCGAGAGATGACTTCACCACCTCTTAAACAATCACACCTCCATCTTCTGAATCCAAGAGACGAACTCCTAGAATAGCTAAACCTTGAATATCCTTCATAAAATCACATTTCTCCTCGTCCAAGTGAGATAAGCTTCCCATAGACAATCTGCTAAGAGCATCAGTAACTACATTAGCTTCACCTGGGTGGTAGTAAAGACTCATTTCATAGTGCTTTAGCAACTCAAGTCACCTCCTTTTCTTGAGATTTATGTATTTTTGAGTGAACACATATTGCAGGCTTTTATGATCAGAACAGATGTCTACATGTACCCCATACAAATAATGTCGCTATATCTTAAATGCAAACACCACAGCTAACAATTCAAAATCATGAATCGAATAGTTTATCTCATGAACTTTCAGCTGCCTAGAAGCATATGAAACCACCTTGTCATGCTTCATCAACACACAATCCAGTACCACCTGTACACATCACAATAGACCACAAAACCATCAATACCCTCAGGTAGAGTCAAGACCGGTGCTGAAGTCAACTTATCTTTCAACCTCTCAAAACTACCCTCACAAGCATCAGACTGTAAGTACTTTACCTTCTTCTGAGTCAACTTAGTCAATGAGGCAACAATAGAAGAGAAACTTTTCACAAACTTTCTATGATAACTGTCTAAACCTAAGAAGCTCCAAATATCGATTGGAGTTGTGGGTCTAGGCCGCTTCTTAACCACTGCCACTTTCTGTGGATCAACCATGATCCATTCACTTGAAACAACATGACTCAGATAAGTCATAGTATTTAACTAGAATGCACACTTTGAGAACTTTGCATATAACCGCTGATTTTTCAAGGCTTGCAACAGAAGGTGGAGGTGATCAAAATAATCTGCATCACTCTTTGAATACACCAAAATATCATTAATAAAGACAATGATACAAAAATTTCTAGAAATTGATGAAAAAAATAGTTCATAACATCCATAAATACCGCTAGGGCATTATTTAAACCAAAGGACATCACCAAAAACTCAACATGACCATATCGGGTTCTTAAAGAAGTCTTTGGGATATTCGCCTCCCTAATTTTCAATTGATGGTACCCAGACCAAAGATTAGTCTTAGAAAAGTACTTAGCACCCTAAAGTTGATCAAAGATATCATCAATACTCAAAAGGGGATACTTGTTCTTCATGATCACCATATTTAATTAGAGGTAATTTATACATATTTGAAAGGAACCATCCCTCTTACGCACGAAGAGCACGAGAGCACCCCATGGAGACACACTAGGACCGATAAAACCCTTATCTAGAAAGACCTTTCAATTGCTCCTTGAGTTCCTTCAACTCAGCTGGAGCCATATTATAGGGAGGGATAGGAATAGGATTAGTGTCTGGAAGAAGATCAATCCAAAAATCAATTTCCGTATTAGGAGGAACACTAGGAAAAACATCAAGGAACACCTCAAGAAATTTACAGACCACGGGAACAGTCTGGAAAGAAGGACCTTCGGATCTAGAATCCTTAACATGAACTAAGTGATAAAGGCACTATTTAGAAACCAATACTTCCGCTCGATCACCATCTCATTAGGGAAATGGAAACGGACCTTTTATGTCCGACAATCCAGAGATGCATATCACGAGTGCAAGCAATCCATCCCTAAAATCATATCAAAGTATAACATGTCCAACTCAGACAGATCCACCAAGGTCTCCCTACCATTGAACGACATCACACAATCCGTATAGACCCTTCTAGCGATAATAGAGTCACCCATCAAGGTGGACACAGAGAAGGGATCCAGAATAAATGCAGGATCAAAACCAAAATGAATAGCCACGTAAGGGGGTAACATAAGAGAAGGTAGACCTAGGATAAAGTAGATAATACACATCACAAGAGAAAATTTTGAGCATACTAGTAATAATATAGAGGGACGCCTCAGAATCCTGGCAGATGGCAAGAGCATACAGACGATTCTGACCAATGATGGAGCCAGAAGTAGAAGTAGAAACCTTTGGTATAGAAGCTGACGAAGTAGAAATAGGGATCTTATTTTCTCTAGAAATAACCGTAGAAGGATAATCCCTCCGCATATTAAATTCTGACCATATTTGAAACACGTGTTCCTCCCCTCTTCACAAATACCACTATGCACCTAGCCACAAAATCTACAATAAGGATATGATAGAGTGGACTGAGCCCTTCTAGCCTAAGACTGGGCTCTTAGTGCTCTAAATTCACTACCATATTAAGATCAATGATTACCTAATGGATTTGGATAAGGATCACTAGCCTTATCAAAGGAATCAAAATTGCCCTACTTCTTCTTAGACCACTTTCCACCATCCCTACCATACTGTTGCTGACCTCCACCCTAATCTAAGTAGCAAAACTTCTTACTCTACCTCTTACTCACATCCGCTTGCTTTTTTTTCCTCTTTAACTTGTTTCATATACACAAACAACCTGGAGATGACCATATCTTTGTTCAACAAGGCAGCCTTTCTCTCCAGGATCAACTATGGGACAACCCAGAGGCAAACTTTCTCATTCTAACCCTCATGCTAGACACCAATTTTGGAGCATATCAGAATAGCTGGTGAAACTTCAAGGCATACTACTTTATTGTCATCCTGCTTTGCTTTAAGTTCATGAATTCCTCAACCCTTGCCTAACTCAAATCCTGTGGAAAAAAATGATCAGGAAAAGCACTGGAGAAGTCATCCCACAAAGCAGACTCAGTATTATCACCCCTAGACTGATCCTAGTCCTCATACCACTGATACGCCACATCCTTAAACTGATAGGAAGTAAACTCCATACCCTCTACATTTATATTATACATCACACAAAATAACTTTTCTATCTCCTCAACAAAATTTTGAGGATCTTCCCCAACCTTAGAACTAGTGAAAGTCGGAGGACTCAGCCTCATAAATTGGCCAACTCTAGTGACCTTAGAGGATAGAGCAACAGAAGCAACTCACTCAGTCTGGGAGGCCACCAACTGGGTAAGCAAATGAATCGACTGATAAAACTCAGCATTAGACTCATCAACTTAAGGTATCCAAAGAGGGATAGAGGGAACCAGTGGAGCTCCACTAGGGCAATTAAAAGCAGCGACCCTAGATTGGGTCTTAACTCCTAGAGTAGGATGAGCTCCATCTATATTTTCCTCAGATGAGACAAATGAGTTTCCGTGAGTATCAGATCTTCTAGGAGGCATGATCTGAAAAGCAAACATATGAGAATAAGAGGAGATTTCAAGACCTTATACTTATAGCTCAAAAAAGAACAACAAGAAAGGGAAAAATTCCTAAATTTCTCAAAGCCTCTCTATTATAAGTGTGGCACTCTACACACCCATAAAAGAGACTCTACTTGGTATGGTTTTATGGATACCTAATGACACCAAACCTAGGCTTTAATACTAACTTTATCATGACCCAAACCATGGCCTGGCTTTGATGCGTATCTCAAGTTCACCGTGGACCAGAGACCACCCCATTCACCTAACCAAATAACACAATATCCCCAACATCGAATGAAATTAACACAATATTATCGATGTTGGGGAAATTCATGGCCCCTTAGTTCAATTATACATTAGCTTAGGGAATTACACAACCCATAAGGTTTAATTCAAAATTATTATGCTTTAATAACCTTTTGGAATATGCAATAATTCAAGAGTAGTCAATGTGCATATTTTTATACTCAAAACTAATTTCACAATATGGGGTTGAGGTTATTACCACTGCAATAGTCACAAGTTGGTGGTAATCACAATATCATAGTTTATTCACCATACCCATGTACCCCATAGGCTCAAAAACCATATTTAAAGAATGAACAATCATGTGTAAACCGTAGGAAAACAATGTTCAAAAGCAAACATCCAAACCCTCAACTCATGTTTTAAAACTAGTATCAATGCCATATGAACAACACTTTAAAACATATGTTCTTAACAAATTAGAAATTAGGGAAGAGTAACATGCCTGAAATGACAAGTTTCTCGGAAAGAACTCAACTCTTGAGCCCTTGGCTGACCTACTTCTTGGAAACCCTATGTATTTTACTTGAGGATATTTAGAGAGAATAAAGGGAGTCTTTCATGTGTTAAAGTATAGAAAGAATACCCTAATGGTGTTTTATGTACGTGGGGTCTAAGTGGTTAAAGTGGGAAATGTCCATAATACCCTCATCTTAAAAGCTGGAAAAGTGTCGCTTGTGACTACGGATAATGCATCGACTCGTAACAACACGTTATGACTTATCACCATGAGTCGTAACCAAGACAGTATTAGTGGCACCCATACTATTGACCACATGACTTACATCATATGAATTGTATCGTGACCCTACCACTCATAGGTTCCAAGTCGTATCCAAGATAGAACCACTTGGGGCTTACACTGGTCACCCTATAATTTGTATCGAATGACTCATAACGAGTCATCAGGACTTATTGTGAGCCACTCATACTTAGAGTAGAACGTAGCCATACACACACTATTTAGGTTACGATTTGACTCTACTATCTAATAATGCATTTTTATGGCCTATGTCCCCAAGTTGTACTCAGGACAGCAACTTTGGCACTATTTACTGGACACTTTATGACTAGGGTCATAGGACCTATCATAACACTCTATGACTCATAGGGAGAGTGTAGTCAGGACAGTGAAGATAAAATTTCAAAAAAATTCAAAAAGCAAAATCGAGGGTATTACACTTTTATGGTCTGAATAAATATCATCATGAACTCCATATAAATAATGTCACCAAATCTTTAGAGCAAAAATCATAGCTAACAATTCCAAATCATGTATCAAATATTTCTTCTCATGCACCTTCAAATGCCTAAAAGCATAGGCAACCACCTTACCATGCTGCATCTACACCTAACCAGTCCCACACCAGACAGATGATAATAAACAACAAAGCCATTGGTTCCCTCAGGTAGAGTAAAAACCGAAGTCAAAGTTAACTTATCTTTCAACTTCTCAAAACTACTTTCACAAGCATTGGATCATATAAACTTCACCTTTTGCTGACTCAACTTAGTCAATGGGGTAGCAATAGAAGAGAAACTTTCGACAAACCTCCTATAATAATTGACTAAATCCAAGAAGCTACGAATATCGGTTGGAGTCGTGGGTCTAGGCCACTTCTTAACCACCGCGACTTTTTGTGGACCCACTATGATCCCTTCATTAGAAATAACATGTCCCAGAATGATCACAGAATTCAACCATAACTCACACTTCAAGAATATTGCATACAACTGCTGATCCTTAAGGGTCTACAACACTATTTGAAGGTGATCGGCATTATCTGCCTAACACTAGGAATACACCAAAACATCATAAATATACATAATTACGAACAAATCTAAGAACTAATGGAAGACCCGGTTCATAAAATACATGAATGTCGTTGGGCCATTAGTAAAACCAAAGGACATCACCAAAAACTCAAAATGACTATACCGGGTTCGGAAGGCAGTCTTAGGGATATCCACTTCTCTAATCTTCAAATAATGGTACCCAGACTGAAGATCAATCTTGGAAAAGTACTTATCACCCTGAAGATGGTCAAAGAGATCATCAATCCTAGGAAGCGAATACTTATTCTTTACAGTCACCTTATTTACTTGGTAGTAATCTATACACATCCGAAGGGACCGATCCTTCTTACACATAGGTAGAACTGAAGAACCCCACGAAGAAACACTAGGGTGGATAAAACCCCTATCTAGAAGATTTTTCAACCGCTCCTAAAGTTGTTTTAACTCAGTCGGAGCTATTCTGTAAGAAGGGATGGAGATATAATGAGTGTTCAATAGAAGATCAATCCTAAAATCAATTATTTTATCGAGAGGAACACCAAAAAGATCATCAAGAAACACCTCAAGAAACTCACAGACATAGGGACCTATAGCAAAGAAGGGCCTTCGAATCTAGAATCCTTAAAATGCACTAAATGGTAGAGACACCACTTGGAAACCAGTTTTTGGGCTATAAGATAAGAAATAAACCTTTCTCTACGTATTAAGGAACTACCTTCCCACTTAACCACCAGCTCATTCAAGAATTGGAAACTGACCCTTTGGGTCCAAAAATAAATAGAGGCATAGCACGAGTATAATCAATCCATCCCCAGAAACATATCTAAGTCTAACATGTCTAATTGAATCAGGTCCACTAACATCTCCCTACCATAAATGGATACCATACAACCCCTATAGAATTTTCTACCCACAATAGAGTCACATACTAGGGTACCCACAAAAAAGGGATCAGGAATACACTCGGGGTCAAAAATAAATAAATAGCCACATAAGGGATCATATAAGAGAGAGTAGATCCTATATCACGCAGAAAATATGCATACGAGAGAAAAGTTGTAGCGTACCAGTAACAACATCAGGAGATACCTCAAAATCATAACAAGTGACAAGAGCATATGGACTGTTCCAACTAGTTTTGGAGGTAGAAGTAGAACCTTTTTGTGTGGGAGATGAAGAAGTAGCAACAGGAACCTTAGTTGCCCCCGTAGCAACATCGCCTGAAGGATAATTTCTTTGAATGTATCCAGGATGACCACATCTGAAACACTTATTCCTCCCCTCATCACAAAATCCACGATGCGCCAGACCACAAAAATGACAAAGGGGATAAGATGGAGCTGACTAAGCCTCACTGGCTTGAGACTAGGCACCCCTACCCTAAATCCACTATTTCTCTAAAAACAACGATCACCAGATGACTTAGCATATGGAGCACTAGCCATAGAATATAAATAAAAAGTCCCCAACTTCTTCTTAGACCATTTCCTATCATCCTTGCCACTATTTTGCTGGCCACCACCTTACTCAGGAAGTCAAGATCTCTTACTTTACCTCTTAACTATTTTGTCTTATTTCTTCTTTTCATCTTTCACCTTATGCATATACACCTAAAGCCTAGAGATATCCTTATCACTATTTGATAAGGCAGTCTTAAACTCCAATACTAAGTCTCAAGACAAACCCAAAGAAACTTTCCTCATTTTAGCCCTCATATTAGATACTAGCTCAGGAGCATAATGGGACAACTGGTAAAACTTCAAGGCATACTCCTTCATAGATATCTTGCCTTGCTTCAAATTCATAAACTCCTTATCCTTTGCCTCTCTCAACACCTGTGGAAAGAAGCAATCTAGAAAGGCACCTGAGAAATCCTCCCATAATGCCAACTCTGCATCATCTCCCTTAGATTGATCCTACTCCTCATACCACTGATATGCTATATCTTTTAGCTGGTATACAACGAATTCCACACCCTCAAAGTCAGAAGTATGCATCACATAGAAAATCTTATCTATCTCAACAATAAACCCTTAAGAATCTTCCTAAACCTTAGAACTAGTAAAGGTCAGAGAATTGAGTCTCATAAACTAGCCAACCCTGGTGGCCTCAAAATAACTCACAACAGCACCAACAGAACCCAACTGATATGATTAAGATGCCACCAACTGGGTCATCAGATAAATGGAATGGCAGAACTCAAAATTGGTAATATCTCCTAGAGGTGATGGAGCAAGAGTGTTACCAACAAGAGAAGAATTAATGGGGACCGGTGAAACTCTACTTGGGCAATCAGAAGAAACGAACCTAGACAGAGTCTGAACTCCTTTAGTAGGACAAGCCCCATCAAAATTATCCTCAAGTGGGACAGAGGAGTTTCTATAAACATCAAATCTTCTGAGAGACATGACCTGAAAAGCAAAGAAATGGAAACTAGAAGATATTTCAAGACCTTAGACTCTACATTCCAAAAGTAGATCACAAGAAAGGAAAATATACCTAAACTTCTCATAGCCTCTCCCTTATAAGTGTGGTGCTACACACCCATTATAGAATTTTTTTCTTGACACAGCTTTGTGACATTCAATGACACCAAACCTAGGCTTTGATACCCACTTTATCATGAGCCCACCGAGGACCGGATATCACCCACTTTGCCTAACCACATAGAACATAGCACACCTAGCAGTGACTGAAATCCAAACATAAAAAAAGATAGAAAGATGATAAGAATCAAGAAAGACTAAGAGCATCAACATCAAAACAAAACCATAGTAATATCCACAAAGCCTCTACAAATACAAAAGAGAATCTAGGTCGAGATATGCCCCCGACTCTGACAATGACAATGACAATGTTAATGATAATGTGAACTCTTCAATTCTAGTCTAAGATAGGAAGTTGATGAAATGATTAAGTTTTTCAGAGAATAGAAGCTCACCACTTCACCACAATGACAGACGAATCGAGCTGATCTACCTAACACTACACAGAAAAAATATAAGTATCTATGGAGCCTGAATCACATGGGGATATAGCATCCAGAGACGGTTGATGGATTAATCCCTAGTATGTAACTCAGGGGTAGAGAATAATATAATGTCATGATCCATATTTCAAAATCATTCAAAGCCAATGCATATAATCATATATATATATATATACAAGCATATCATGCTGGGATAGGGAACAAGTCTTAACATAAAGTAAATTATTATCCTGGACTATGTAGCTCAACCATTATAAAAAGCACCTATGGGCTATATGGGTTCAGCTTTCCCTGTTGATTGGGACCCAGCATATGTTAGTCACATGAATTGGAGGTATTAAGAAAGACCAAGGAATGCCCCGATCCCACATCACTCCAAGATACAACTATATCAATAGTGTGAACCATACAAACAGGTCATCAAGACCAAACCTTACATCAGCAAACTTAAGTTTCTTGTATAAGTTAACCAAGACCCATGATTAACATCCAAACAACACCTTCTATTAGAGGATGATACGATCACTGTCAAAATATAGTAACCCAACAGAGGTTGGGTTCAAATCCCAAGGGAACACGTGGCTTTGTAGATCTCAGTAGTTATAGTCAATGGGAAAAATAAGAAAAATAAATAGGGGTTTTGATGTAGTAATCTCGAGCAAGTACCTATACTAACTTCGGTTGTAATCAGTGTAGGTGAACATTAAGATTGTCTTCCCCATAACTTCTCAACTCCTTAGGATTATCGTGCTTCGTTGAACCAACCCAATACTTTGCATGTAGAATTGATAAGTTATGTACCATCTGCAATCTTTTGGACTAGGGGAATGATTTTACCCTTTACCTTTTGAGTCTTAGGATGTCGCGTTACTGACCTTTATCTTAATACCAGTTAAGTTTTACCTTTTAAGTCTCTAGTTATTATATGAAACCTAACCATCTTACTAAGATAGAACACAAAAGCATGGACTAACAGTTAAACTCCAAATTACTATTGTCTTTATATTCTCTTAGTCGTTGCTCCTCTTTTGGAGTAAGCATCAATATCTAAGAGGGATCCTAATATGTTCACCCATTAAGAAAATGATCATAATGAATATAAAGCAATAAATGCATGGTACCAATTCAGAATAACAAAAGCACTTCTCTTACTTCGTTAATCCGCTAAGGTTTCCACAATCCTAGCTATGGATTTTAGTCACTCATGCTTTTGAAGAAATCAACAACATTCATATTCGAAAGCATAGATGAAATCACAATGATAAGAAGTATTACAACCCCCAACCTTAATTAAATTAATGAACCAAAGTCAATACAAGAAAATTCTAAGAACAAAATTGGATCTTGGAATCAAAATATATTTGTAAATATGAAAACAGCGTAACTCCAACTAAAATGTACATAAAGGGTATTTATAGTATATAAGAAAACGGTAAAACCAAACCCCAAATAAAATAGGAGAAAATTGAGTCGGTGACCACATATGGTCTATAGCCAAGGTCAGGTGTCGGGTGCATGTAGTACCTACGGTCCTTACACTGGGCGTAGGTGCCGGGAGCAAAAATCCTGCAAGTTCAGTTTTTGGGATTTCGGAATTTTGGTACTCGCTTTGCCTACCTGCGGTCAGTAGGTCCTACATGCGGCCACATGTTGACTTGGTAAGTGCTGAGAGTCATCTTTTCAGCTCTTCTTTGATTCTCGAACATGCTTTGATCACTAACAAGATGAAAAATATTTCAAATATCCATAATTTTCTAAAAAATGGCAAAAAACACCTTTTTCATCTTTTACACGAACTTATCATCCAAAACATAATTATCTGCAAAACATACCCAAAAGGCATCAGGTCTAACAAAACAACCTTAGAAACTTGCATGTTTTCCTAATTTTAAGCGACGAAAGTGCTATATTTCTATACCATATCAACACCCTCAAGCTATAATGTTTGTATGTCCTCGGACAATAAAAACACAACAAAAATAAAAATGATGCTTAACTAGGAGAAACTAAGCTATTCAAGGCAGTCAGTCAACATGTAAAGCTCAAAACACAACATCCCCCTCCAATCTTATTTTTCAAAACCAATTGTGTATGAACATGAAGCACAAAAATGTGACACAATGGGATCAAGGTATGAAAATTACATTAGCAACTGACAACCACTCATATATACAAGTTACACTACCCAAAATAAAAAAATAGCTAGCAATATGACTCAAGTTCCCTTACAACAAGAATGTCCCACTCTCTCATATAAAATCATGCATCTCAATGCAGGGATAGTCAGGAAAAACTCGCAATCAGAATATAAGCTCTAATGAATGCATGTCAAATACCATAAGCTTGCCCTTACTTTCTTTACCTTAGCATTCAGATAGTCAAGTTAGGATCACTATAGGAATTTAATTGGATTGTAATGTAGGCTTAGGGGTTGGTATGGTACATATGGATATATTAAGTGACTAAGCCTCCTTGGCACTACACTAACCTTGGGGTCTTACTTACTAGCCAATTTTCTTTTTGTTCCACCCTTATTTCTCCCTTTTTATTCTTTTATGCACATACAGGTTGGGTATGGTCTTTTATTCTTTCTTTTTTGCTTTTTCACAATTTTTCTTTTCTGTTTTTTTTCTATTTATTTTATTTTATTTTTCTACCACACCAAGCCTTACTAACTTTTTCTCTTATTTTACCCTTCATACCTATTTTACACTATACACCCCTATGATAGTCACTCTCAACTTAGGCATTTTGCTTGAGTTGAGATGCACAATGTCCAAGAAGGATAAGGGCCAAAACAGGTTCATTAAATTATAAATGGAAAGGTGAATGGTGAAACAAGAAAAAATAGGCTACAAAGCTCCAAATAGGGATAAAAGGATATAATTCACACATGAAAGGTCATTTAGGCTAAAAGTAGACTAAAATCAAAAGTGGCCTATGATCATTTACTAATCGACTATCATTCAACCTAGACAAGACTAACCAGGTAAGTTTTGAATTCAACATACAAAGAAAACTAGGTAGTATCCCACACACATAGAATAGAATCAATATTACCAACTACTACCTATCCAGTTCGCGAAATTGTTAGAATATGATCACCATGTCCCTAATCCAAATGTCATAAAAAGATCCATAATGTTCACACATATATACATTCACACAGTTCTAAAATACAAAATTTTAGAGGGGTATCACAAATCAGTAAAAACATGACTACTTCCCTAAATACTTAAAATCTCCTAATTACACAAAAAAAACACACAATACAAAGAAAAACACAATACAACACAAAATAATCCTAAACTTGACAGTTTTAAATCCATACCACGGCCGACAAGAAAAGAAGCATGGCAACAAAAACCTACGACAGCATGGTAAGCCCACCCCCAATGAAAAATTGTGCACTATCCTTAATGTGCTAAAACAAAGTAAAATAAAGGGAAGTGATAACATACCTAGGATGCTCTAGGATCTTAAATCAGGAGCATTCCTAGATGGGAGTAAATCAACTGGAAGAGGTGATAGTGGTGGGGGTGCACTACTGGATAATGCACCTATTGCTATAAATTCACGTCTCTGCCTATTGATGAATGTAGACTCCATGGAATCATTCCTAGCCTTTTTAACGGCCTGGTCATATGGTAAATTTGTGTTTTGCAAGTTGTCGATTAGAAATCTCTTGGCCCCAACTATTGGAACCTCCTCATCACCATCTGTGAGAATCAAACTATCTTAGTAAGCATGGAGATGATATATAGACCACCAGAGGTGTAACTGAGGGAGTGCCAGCAATACAGCTCTTTATAAGAGAAAGTACCTATACTCGTAACACATCAAACTCCTCCCTCATCTGGGATAGCTTTGGTGCATCTGTCTCTGCATATAAGTCTATAACCCATCTCTCAAACTCATCAACTCATATCTAAAAGTAAATATGTAGCTCAGATAGTGCAGCCTTCCATCAGGCCTGTGCCTACTTAAATCTAGTTCTAACCCCTAATCTCATCTGCTCATAGAGGGTAGTCATCTCAGTCTTAATGACCCTCACTCTAGCATTTATGGCCCTCTAGTGGTTCACTAAACTTCTCAAAAACTCACTAGATATAGTAATCATACCTGTTGTACGAGTTATAGTAGATGAGAGAGTAGGCTATGTAGATGTACCAAACAGTTCTGAGGTCAAAGCTGGGGCTGAAGAATAATTAGCTTGTATCCCCTTACCCTACGCACTAGAGTCTGGATCCTCTCTCTGCTCCCCTATATCCATATCAATTCTAACACCCGTATCATCTCGATGTGCCTCAATAGGATCTATGGAAACTATTGGGCCCTTAAACTGGGTTCGTGGTACTACTGTCGGCTTTCTCAATCTACTAGAAGAGCCTGGATATGCCAGGCTGACACGACCTGAACCAAGGCCAAGTTATGCCAGGTGCCTCAATACCAACCGAGGCTGAAGACCTCCCACTAATATCCAACAATAACTACCCTACACCCGATGTCGAATAAAATCAAATTATATAAAATAATAAGACGTAACAATCATAAATCAAATATAGTCAAGCGGTGTCATCCCCAATACCAATACCAATGTCAAGGTTAATACCAATATCGACACCACTCATTCCAACCCAAAGTAGTCTCACAAAACCTCTATTCGAAATCAAAACATCATCGGGTTGGGACATTCCCCAAACCATATCCAAAAACTAAAGTCTAAGAAATAATAAAAGTATGTAAAAAAGTCCATAATATGAAATGGAGCCTTCCAAAGTATGGAATCTCACAGCTTCAATCCAACAGAAAGTTGTCCCTGAATCTAAGTCACTAAGCAAGAGGAGTAGAGGCTTGAGGAGCATAGGCTTCAATCCGATAGAAAGTTATCCCTAAATCTAACTCATATGCAACATTACCAACTCTTCTCAAATCCAAGTAAGAACCAACATACCAAGGATTGATCTTACCCTTATTACCAAACCACATCACTCTTTTCATGGGAGACACCTTTAAAACCACCATATCCCCAACCTCAAATTCCAAAACCATTCACCTCATATTCGCTTAAGACTTTTGGTGACTTTGGGCAGCCTTAAGTCTATCCCAAATCACCTTCACCTTTACCATAGCCTAGTAAACCAAGTTTGAGCCAAACATCTCTGCTTTACCAACCTCGAACCACCCAATAGGAGATCTACACCTCTTACCATACAAGGGTTCAAACAGAGCCATTCCAATGATAGAATGATAGCTATTATTTTAAGCAAACTTCATAAGAGGCAAATATTCAACCCAACAAACACCATAATCAATCGCACAAGAACGAAGCATGTCCTCCAAAGTCTTAATAGTCCTTTCTACTTGCCCATTCGACTACGGGTGAAAAGAAGTAGTAAGACTAACCTTAATCCCCAAACCTTTTTGGAATAACCACCAAAAGTAAGATGTAAATTACGTACCATGATCATATATGATAGAAACTGGCACCCCATGCAACTTCACAATCTCATGGTGATAAAACTTTGCATAATCCTTAGCCAAATAATTATTCCTCACTAGCAAAAAGTGAACAGACTTTGTCATCATATCCACTATGACCCACACTGAATCAATCTAATTTTGAGAGCAAGGAAGATCGATATCAAAATCCATGTTGATTATTTCATAATTCCACTCTGGATACTTAATTTCTTGTTAGAATCCCCCAAGCCTCATGTACTCAACTTTCACTTGTTCACACACCATACACCTAGCCATAAAATTTGCCATATCCTTCTTTATATTGTTCCACAAACATATCTCCTAAAGATCATGATATATTTTTATCAAATTGGGATAAACAACATAACGTGACTAATGTGCCTCAACCAAAATTCTCTCATGCAAACCATCTACATCAGGAACACATAACCTTCTTTGGTACCATAAAGTACTATCACCACTAATCTCAAAGGCCATCACCTTCTTCCCACCTACATCATCCTTTATCCTTCTCAAGATAGGATCTAACATCTATTTTTCCTTAATTTCAGAACTAAGAAATGACCGTGTCATTTCCTGTACCAACACACTACCATCCTTAAAGTCCAAAAGGCAAACTCTAAGGTTAGCCAAATGGTGAATGTCCTTTACTAACTCCCGCTTCTCCTTATTCATATGAGCTAGACTCCTCATGGATAACCTGCTAAGAGAATCATCAACCATATTAGCATTACCTGGTGGTAGTGAAGACTCATGTCATAATTCTTGAGAAGCTCAAGCTATCTCATTTGCCTAAGGTTAAGCTTTTTCTGAGTAAACACATACTGCAAGCTTCTATGATCAGAAAAGATATCCACATGAACACCATACAAATAGTGATGCTAAATTTTTAATGTAAATACCACAGCTAATAGTTCCAAGTCATGAGTAGAATAATTTTTCATATGCACCTTCAACTGTCTAGAGGCATAGGCTATAACCTTTCTATACTGCATCAGAAAACAACCCAGTTCCATATGGGATGCATCAGTATAGACCACAAACCCATCAGTATCTTCCGGTAAGGTCAAAACTGGAGCCAAAGTTAGCTTATCCTTTATCTTTTGAAACTCTCCTCACAAGCATCATACCATAAGAACTTTACCTTTTTTAAGTCAACTTAGTCAATGGGGTAGTTATAGTTGAAAAAATTTCCACAAACCTCCTATAGTAACCAGCTAAACACAAGAAGCTCCGAATATTGGTTGGAGTCGTGGGTCTAGGCCATTTTTCACCACTGCAACTTTCTGCTGATCCATCATGATCCTTTCACTAGAAATAATATGTCCTAGAAAAGTGACAGCGTTCAATCAGAATTCACATTTTGAGAATTTAGCATAAAACTACTACTTCGTCAAGGTCTGCAATACAATATGGAGGTGATTCACATGATCCGCCTCGCTCTTAGAATACACTAGAATATCATCTATGGAAACAATGATGAAAAAATACAAAAACTGACAAAAGACCCTATTCATCAAATCCATGAATTCCCTAGGGCATTGGTCAAAAAAAACGATATAACTAAAAACTAAAAATGCCCATACTAGGTTTGGAAGGCAGTTTTAGGGATATCCTCCTCCCTAATCTTTAACTAATGATACCCGAATCAAATATCAATTTGGAGAAAACTTAACACCCTACAACTGATCAAACAAATCATCTATACTTGGAAGAGGATACTTATTCTTTATTGTCACCTTATTCAATTGCCAGTAATCAATGCACATTCGAAGGGAACCATCCTATTTATGCATGAATAACACTGGTGTATCCCATGGGGACATACTAGGATAGATGAAACCCTCTATAAGATATCCTTTAATTGCTCCTTAAGTTCCTTCAGCTCAGCCGGAGCCATTCTATACAAGGGAATTAAAATTGGACAAGTGACCAGAACAAGATCAATCTCAAACTCAATGTCCCTATCGGGAGGAACACTAGAAAAGTCATCAAGAAAGACCTCAGGGAATTCATTCACTACTGGGACAAAATCCAAAGAAGGGTAATCTGTTAGAATCTTTAACCTGGACTAGATTATAGAGACATCCCTTGGATATTAATCTTTGAGCTCTAAGATATGATATAAATTTCCCCTTAGGAGCTAGGGAACCACCTTCCCACTCAATAATTGACCCATTAGGGAAATTAAAGACAATATTATAGGTCCAATAATCTAGAAAAACATAGCATGAGTACAACTAATTCATCCCCAATATGACATCAAAATCCACTATATCTAATTCAAACAAATCTACCAAAGTTTCTTTACTACCAACAGATACCACACACACCCTATAGACTCTTTTAGCATTCGCAAAGTCACCTATAGAGGGATAAATTAAAGTCCGAAACACACTCCAAACTAAAACCAAAAATGTACAACAACAAATGGGATCACATAAGAGAGAAAGAGGACCCCAAATCAAGTAAATAATACACATCTTGGGAAAAGAGTTTCAATATACCATTCACGATATGAGGTGATGCCTTGGACTCCTATCGGGTAGAGAGAGCATAGAGATAGTTTTAACTACTTTTGGAACTAGATGGTGCACCCTTTGGTTACTGAGCTGATGATAAAGCAACTGGAACCTTGATAGCACCTAAAGCAACCTTACCAATGGGATAGTTTCTAAGCATATGCCCTGGCTAGCCACAGTTGAAGCACCCATCCTTTCCTTCATCACAAAAACCTCAATGTAATCTACTATAAAACCTGTAGAGAGGATACGATGGAGCTGATTGGGCCCTACTAGCTTGAGATTAGGCACCCTGTGCCTTGAAGTTATCTCCACCATGGAAGCATCTATAACCTGACAGCTTTGGGTAGGGAGCATTATCCATCGAGTAAGACCCAGAATTGTCCTACTTCTTCTTGGGCCACTTACCACCATCCCTACCATTCTACTGCTAGCCACCACCCTGCTCAAAGAATCTGAACTTTTTTCCCTGTCTCTCTCCTAACTCATCCTACTTCTTCTTCTCTTCCTCCACCTGCTACACATATACAAGCAACCTGGAGATATACATGTCCTTGATTAACAAGGCAACATTACTCTTAAGGATCAACTAATAAGATAATCTCAAAGAAAACTTTCTCATATGAGACACCAACTGCATAGCATACCAAGATATCTAGTGAAACTTTAAGCATACTCCTTGATTGACATCTTACCTTGCCTCAAATTAACAAAATCTTCTTTTTTTACTTCCCTCAACTCTTGAGGAAAGAAATGGTACAAAAATGCATTGAAAAATCCTCACACAGAGATCACTCAGCACCATCATCCCTTGACTATTCCCATTCTTCATACCATTGGTATGCCACATCCTTCAGCTGGTAGGTGGAAACTCTATTCCTTCTATATTCATAGCATGCATAACTCAAAATCTTTTCCATTTCATCCAGAAAACCTTGAGTATCCTCCTCTACCTAAACAGTCGTAAAGGTCAGAGGGTTTAACCTCATAAACTGTCCAACCCTTGTGGCCTTAGAAGATGGAGTAACAGGAACACCACGCTGAGACTGAGTAGCTACCAAATATTCCAACATATGAATAGACTAACAGAACTCAACATTTGTTACTTCAGCCTTAGGAGTCTAAGAAAGACTAGATGGAACTGGTGAAACTCCAAAACAATCAAGAACTGGACCCCTAGATCGAGTATGGATCCCAAGAGTAGTGCGTGTCCTATAAACATTGTCCTCAATTAGGATAGAGGAGTTTCTATGAGCTTCAAATTGTTGAGGAGGCATGATTTGAAAACACAACAAATAAAATTTAAAGAACATTTCAAGACTCGAACTTTATAGCTTGATAATAGAACACAAGAAAGAAAAATATTTCTAAATACCTTGTAGCGTCTCCCTTATCATGTGGCGTGCTACATACCCTTAAAAGAGACTCTACTCAACATGGATTTATAGACTCTCAAATGACCTAAACCTAGGGATCTGATACCAATCTGACATAACATAAACCAGGGCCTAGTCATGCCGAGTGCCTCAAGCCTAACCGGGGCCAGAGACCACCCCCTAATACCTAACCATAACCACCCTACACTCAATCTAATGAAATCTAATTATATAAAATGACAAAATGGAACAATCATAAATTAAATACAGTCAAGCGATGTCGTCCCAATACCAATTCCAATGCAGAGGTTGACACCAATATTGACACCACTCACGTCAACCCAAAGTAGTCTAATAAAGCCTTTATCAAAAATCAAAACATTATCTGGTCGATACATGACCCCGACCATAGTCAAAAACCAAAGTCTAATAAATAACAAAGTTGTAGAGAAGTCTATAATATGAAATGGAGCCTTTCTAAGTATGGAAGCTCACCAGTTCAATCTAACACAAAGTTATCCCTGAATCTAAGTCACTAAGCAGGAGGAGTAGTGTAGCCGATTCCTACATTGCGTGGGATACATCTCCCAAAGATGGGTTAGTGGATGAACACTAGCATGTACTCAGGAATAAGGATAAAATAATTTCATCATTAAAATCCAAAGTAAATAACCATATACAATCACATACATATATATATATATACATATATATATATATATATATATCATGATGGGAAAGAGAACCTGGATTAGTATGCATTTAAATCTTTAACCTAGGCTATGTAGCTTAACCGTCCTAAAACCATCCATGGACTATATGGTTCTAGTGTTACCCCTTGAACGGGCCTGAGTACGTGTAGTCATACGAATTAGAGATATTATAGGGGTAGGGAATAACCGTGTACCCTTCTCCCTCTATGATACATATATATGAGTATAAACTTAAGGGATTTTTGTGTACCCCACAAGTATATGGTCACCATGACCAACCCTCATGTTGGCAAGCAAGAGTTTCTAGCTTTCATACATTAGACTTACACCTTCATGGTTAGCTATCACAACCCGCCACTATTGCCCAATTTAAATCCTTTAGGACATAACCAAACCACCAATTATATGGGTTAATTACTAAGGCATTATGTAGTTGTATCGTCATACCGACTATAGCTTGTAAGCAATGTTATTAGGCAACACTTAGAGGATTTCCATGTACCCCAAATGATTACCAATTAAACCAAAACCATGGCCACCAAGGCCTTTCCAAATCATTTAAAACTATTTAAACCAGTTTATGTTCCATAACCATATTATGCAATGCAATAGTTTCAATAAAAGTCAAAATATGTGACAAAACCATTCTTATAGGTATTTTAACAAACATGTTAAGGGCATATATTTCCAAAACCAAAACCAAGAACCAATTGACCATTCCCATGAATCCACATGTTCAATTCCATAATTTTAACACGAAAACCATAAGTAAAGCATAGGAAAACAATATCCAACCATTTACAACCAAAACTACCAACATAAAATTAAAAACCAAATAATACCCATAATTAAACCATGCAAGCCATTCATTAAAACAGGAATTTAGTTGAACTAACAATAAGGGATGAGTAACATGCCTTAGATACCAAAGAGTATGGAGAAAAACCACCCTTGTAAACCCTGAATTAATTGTATTGAGGAAACCCTAGTCTTCCATGACCCAAGAGCCTTGAGAGAGATTTGGGAGTGTTTTTAGTGTTTTTGATTAAGAATAATATGATAAATAAAGTCTAAATAGTTCTTTAAGTTGTGCAATCAAAAGGGTTTATGAGGGGAAATATCCAGAATACCATAAACTTAAACTATAAAAATCACCAACGGAGAGTACGACTCTCTCCTTTAACTTATACCCACAATATAAGTGTGGTACCCACCACTCGTACCCTAGAAAAAATTTTAGACATCGTCTTCTATCCATCATGAGACTCTCCTTGAGTCATACCCATACCATACAACTAGCACCCTCAAACTGTATCCAAGATAGACTCAAAGGGGTTGGACACTAGAAACATACAAATTGAACTATACCACTCGTACTATCTTTGTACGACCCTTATGATATCCATTCATACCTTGGATAGATTGAAACATAGATCACACTAATTATTATATGACCAACACCCCCTAAACTGTACCCACATTATATGACTAGTAAGCTTAAGTCGTATAATTTCTAGAGAGTTGAAAACTTAGGAAATTTCTAAGGATCAAAACCTAGGGTATTTCACAGACCCTTTATGTTCCTCATTCATGTAGTCGTCATCACAGGTACCCTCTCGTGTACACCTGGTATCTCAGGCATACTATTCTCATCGCACAGCCTCTGAATCATACAAGGGAAGAAAAGATTAGTTAACTCCCCAAATGCTCTGTCATGTAACTCATAGAAAAGAATAGCAACAAAATCAACATCATATTTGGCCATAAGGTAGGCAACTAATGCTTCTCTCTCCCATGTTAATGTATTATCTAAAGCAGTGGGTATTAGTCCATATCTAATTAGCAACCACCAAAACATAGCCTCCACTGAAAAGAGGCCTTCTTGATCATAGTTTACCCCTGGATCCATGGGATTATATCACTTAGCAGTGAAATATAACTGTCTATCCACTTATCTATCTCGACTCTCTCACGTCGGTGTCCAGCCTTCCACATGATATGTCAATAATATGTGATCCTTAATTTGTGGTTGCACTCAGCTGTAGATGCAGTATCAATATGATTTAGGCCGATGATAACTCTGCGTATAATCTCTATCGATATGTCAACTCCGTGTAACACCTCGTAAAAGTTGTGCATGGATTATCCTTTAATAGAGTGCTCTTAGACTTAAAAACTTAAAAAAATTTCTAAGTTTAACTTAGAGTTATTTTAGCTGGCAATCTTTGGGATACAAATTTTCAACCTTTTCGACCTTCGTTTTTAGATTTTAAAGTTGCATTACGATTGGACAAGCTAATAGTACATCTCGAATAAGTTTTGGAATTTTTTAGAACGCATAAGGCTACATTTGGATTTCAAAACAGTAGCAAAATGCATAGCCTATTGCCTAATTTTCAGCATTTCAGGGTCAACTTCAAATGATTATATGAACTGAGAGAGCTGCTACCTATCAAATGAAAGATCTTTGAGTGCTCTTTCCAATACAAATAGTTTTATCCAAATCTAACATCTGAGTAAAGAGTTATACCCATTTTACTTCAGCCTATCAGTTTGTCAACTGAGGGACAGTTTCGACTTTGTTTATTTTCTTAGGAGAATTTTAGTCATTTCACCTCACCCAAATTTCATCTATAACACCAGAATTAGCCCCCAATTCATCAAAATATAATCTTTTTCTCAAATTTTCTCTCAAGAAAACCCCTTAGGGTTTCAAACAAAAATTCCAAATAACTCAAGATTCAACCGTGGGTTTTGGAAGATAATTAGAGATTTGGAATCCCCACATTGTAGGCTTCAAGGATCATCCCTTAATTTCTTAAATAGAGGTACGCGGGGTTTTCTTAAAATCTCATGGGCATAGAAATCATGTTTTAAGAATGGAGTTTTCGAATTCATGTACATACTCATGTTTTTGAAGCTTTCATGATATTGTTTTGGCCTTTTAGCTTTTCCCCAAAGTGATTTGAAAATTATATGTATATGTGTGTATGTGTTTAAGTTTTGAAATATGAATTGAGAGCATGATATATATGAAATCCCTCTCTTGATGCAATTTTTCCATGTTTCCCATGATATGAATTATTTTGAAATACATCTTGAAAAGCATGTTATGAAAAGTCTTAAATAGTGATTTTGATTATGA
>JAPEIP010000013.1:156604673-156624297 GCA_026120095.1 Capsicum chinense | reverse complement strand
TTGAAATATGAATTGAGAGCATGATATATATGAAATCCCTCTCTTGATGCAATTTTTCCATGTTTCCCATGATATGAATTATTTTGAAATACATCTTGAAAAGCATGTTATGAAAAGTCTTAAATAGTGATTTTGATTATGATTTTCGCTTTCAAAAGAGAGAGGATTGTTTATGTTTTGAATGTTTAATATACATATAATGAAAGAGTGTATGGTTTTTCCAAGAGCACATGACCACCATATGTTTGATAAAAGTTTTTGCATGGTTTTGACTTGAGTTTGGGAACATGAAATCTTTTATGCAAATTACATGTTTGGGTGGTCTGAAACTATATTTTTATTAAAAATCATGCTTATGACATTATGGCTTAGAAATAGGACTTGCAAGTCTTGGTGTGACGACACCAATTCAGATTTTGCCATGATAATTCAGAACAGATTTAATGCATGTTTGAAATCAAACTTTCTAGATGTTGAAATTAGAAACATGCATGATTCAAAACAGGATAAAAATTGGGCATAAAGAGAGCTTAGGTGGTTCCCCAAAGAAGGCATGAGTTTAGAAAAATCATTTCTCAAAACCGTGATTTGCTGATCTGGATTCATATATTACATTGGCTTAGATCCCTGTGGCGTATCAGATTCAGGAACTCCAACCCTTGCGGCACACTCGGGGTTGGAGGCTTCCCCTTTGAGTC
The DNA here is from genome assembly GCA_026120095.1 of Capsicum chinense. Classification (NCBI taxonomy): domain Eukaryota; kingdom Viridiplantae; phylum Streptophyta; class Magnoliopsida; order Solanales; family Solanaceae; genus Capsicum; species Capsicum chinense. Next base: position 156,623,599 of record JAPEIP010000013.1, on the reverse strand, counting down.
AATGGCGGATTCCATATCGCCCGTAGAATATCAAACTTGTAGGGGATACTACCTAACTCAGAAGTAATACACAAAGCAAAATTTGAAAGTTATAGACAAGTTATATGTTTTCAGAAAGTGCCCATATGTTTTCAGAAGCTATTTTATACGTGATATGTTGATGAAAATTGCTCTCATCTATTATATATATGTTCAAATACTTTATTTTGGATTGCTTCACATGCCAGTACATTTGTGCTAACCACCCCTCCCCCCCTCCTTTCAAGTTTTGAGACACAATCTAAGGGTCCAGATAAATAGTAGATATTTCAGATCACAGAGCAGATTGTGCATGGGTGAGCCTTCTATATTCCAGAAGGCCTGTTTACTTTCAGATATTTATTTTTAGTCATGTTTTGGTCTACTGGGGGCCTTGTCCCAGTTTTCAGAAAGTTTTGTTTAGTTCATAGTAGAGATTTCGCAGACTGAGTCAGACATTATTTTTATCCAAATATATTTTGGATTTCAATTTTTCAGTATTATGATCACACTCAGACTGACCATGTTTTTGTATTAGATTTCTATTTCCGCATTATCTTTTATAATATGAATGTTGTGCATGATTACCAGATTGGCAGAGGGCATCCTGGGCCTTCACGATTCAAGAATGCTCGTCATGGCCAGGGCCCCAATTTGGGTCATGAAACTCTGACTCCTCTAACCAATGTATGCTCAAGTTGTGGCTGCCTAGCAAATCTGATCAGTTCTGGATGATGGTGCATAGAAAGGACTATGGTAGCTCTGTGGGATACATAAAATTCCCATACCATAGTCGGGCTATAAGAACCGAGTGGCCTAGTCATCCACTCTAGCTGATATCTATCAAATGCTACCCACAGCTGTAGTACTTGATCTAGTCTCGATAGGTCGATCCGGAGCTCCTCATAAATACACATCATAGGCCTGCATAGCTCCAAAACATGACTTTCTAACTCAAATATATTTCACATCCCTTCCACATACCACCTCGAAGGTCTCTTCTTGGGAGGTGCCTCAGGGGTATGTGTAGGTGTAGGGCTCTGCTGTACTGATGCATCATGGGAAGGCTGCTTGGTACCCTCATCAGACTGGGGTACCTCTGTCGACTGTACATAAGTAGCATCACACTTCTCATATTGGTGCACTACGGATAACTGCTCCTACTCAATCTTATTAGATGAATCCTAGGACCCCTCCTCAGATTGGGGGTCCTGAGCAGCAATCTGTGGAGTAGACTCAAACTGTATCTCCTTATTATCATCATCATCTTCGGGTTGGGGAGTATATGGAGGTGATATACTAAATAAATTTATTCTTGGTTGAGCTACAGCTGACTAAGCAGCCTAGCGAGACTGTCCTCTCGTGATTTTGTGTGTCGCTGCAACTGCAGCGTCTATACGACACTACCTCGGGTACTCCTCCACTGAACTGCTAGGCTTGGGAGACTATGCCCATCTTCTTGAAGTATCAAAATTCATATTATTCACTACTTTAGGTTCCATATGTACCTTAAAAACCAGTTGTTAGTTTCCAACAAAAGTGAGGGATAGCAAAAGTTGAAGAAAAACTCAAAATTCAAGAAGTTCAAATTTTTGCTCAATTCTCACACCCTTAAGACCTATTTGAGATTCCAACAAATCCAATGGACACACACTTATCATAAATCACAATTTTCAAAGAAACAAACATGCTCAACTATTGGTATTACTTTCGTTCATTCAAGTTCAACTTCTGATTGGGGCCTAACTTTAGATTTTTATTCAATACAAGGCCCTACATTATATTTTAGGCTATTTCAAGGCTCCTATATACAAGCATGATAGTTTCTATATATTTTTCAATGGAATACATATATCAACTTGTTTAAACAATAGATAGACCAATATATAACCATTAGGAGCCGAGAAAGCTACCTTTTATATGAAGAACTGGAAGAGAATAGTGAAAAAATCAAGCAAACCAAAGTTGGAACGTGTTTTTAGCGTGTTGGAACAATTTGGTATCTCAAACAAGTGTCAATTTAGCCTTTACATAAGTGTAGGGTTAGTTTGTGCTTTAAGTGAGAAATTTGAATTCAAAGAGAAAAGTGAAGTTATGAGGATTTGAATGAGTTAGAATGAGGGTAAGAATGCTTTTATATAGGTGGTGTGCTATTTAGGTCATATTTAAGTGTTGTTGGGCCTAAAATTTTAATTAAAAGGTGGGCCTAAAATTTGACCTAGCTGCAGCTTATACCTGTGGCCACTACCCGTGGTCGGGCTTTGGGCGCAAGTACCACCTGCGGCCAGCAGGTGCTAGACGCAGGTCCCGGACCAAAAATTTTGGCCCACTTTTATGCAACCTGGAGTTAGAGTTTTAATATTTTTCCAGATACTTATGGTCCCGCAACCTAAGATCTAGGTCCCAAAAGTAAAATTTGATGCCAAAGTCCATAACTTACCATTTTTTATCCTAAAAATTTCAACTTTTTAACTTATTCCTCAACTTACCGTGTGGGACTTGTGACAATGATGGTTTGATCACATACCTCCCTTACCTAGAAATCAATGAATGTAGCAATTTTACCCTATTCCGGGTAAGTACGTGAGCTAAAAACTTACAAAAAGACAAAAATAACAAAAACGTGAACACTAAAAAAGAATAGTTTGCCTCCCACTCAGCTCTTGATTTAATGTCATGGCACGACTTAGCTATGTTGGTTACTTAGACTTCACCAACAAGTCCATAGGTTTCCTCCCATGCAGCGCTTGATTTAATGTCGCGGCACGACATGGGTATCTTGACTACTTAGAATTCATCAAGATACTTATAGGAATACCGTCCAGGGTCATCAATGCAATTTATCACCGACACTACCCTCATGTTGGTAGGCTACTTCATTAACTTTCAAAAGTTGAATGCAGCCTCCTCACCATTGACTCTGAATTTTAGCTCGCCATTCTCTATGTCAACCATAGCTTTTCCTGTGGCCATAAATGGTCTTCCCAATATAATGGACATCTCAGTGTCAACCTCATATTACAGGATGACAAAGTTTGCCAAAAATATAAAATTATCCACCCTCATAATAAGATCAAAAGATATTCCCACAGGCTTTTTCGATGTACAGTCAGCCATCAATAGCCTAATTGAAGTCGGTTCCAGAGAGTTCAAGCTTAATTTCTTGAATATGACCAATAGCATCAAATTAATGTTGGTCCCTAAATAATATAAGGTTGTGAAAAATTGGTATGACCCAATAGTGCATGGTATAATGAATACACCAGGATCACCTTTTTTTTGCCAAAGACCTAGTCATGACTGCACTGCAGTGGTGTATACCATCAACATCCTTAAATATCGCTCCTTTATTCTTTGTGACCAACTATTTCATAAATTTGATGTAGACATCTTCTCCAATGCCTCTAGAAGAGGTATGTTCAAGCTCAATTCTTTCAACATATTAATTAATTGCTCAAACTTACCTTTTTTTTTCTTCTACCTCACTATCTGGGGAAAATATGGTGGAGGTCTTAGAATTTGTCTAATTTCTAGCTAAATGACCGGACCCTTACCTTTATCACCTTTACCTTGTCAGACTCAATAGCGGGTGTCTCATCATCAATATCTTGTACAGCAGGTCGTGGGGGATCCATATTAGTGATGCCACTCCTAGTGGTAATAGAAAGTATGTAACCAGCATTTTTAGGATTTTGCATTATGTTGCTCAGAAAGGTACCTGTATTCCTCTGGTTCAGAGTTGTTGGCATCTAGCCGAACTAGTGCTCCAACTACTTAATAGAAGTGGCTTATGACTCGACCTTCTGAGTAAATCCTGAAATATCGGCCTTAATCTCCTTAAGGATGATCTCTTGATTTTCTTGACCTTTTACCAGCTTAGCTAGCATCTCTTCCATTCTTGATTTTGCATCTCGTCTTCCAGATGGAATGTATCTATCTCCCTTTTCTCTGTAGTCATCTTTTTTCCTCCAGTCACCATCTCTCTCTCTACTGTGGTCTTTGTATCTATCATAATAGTAAAGACCTTGGTTACCTTTCCCTTGGGTGCGGAAACCCGCCAACTGACGATCCTGAAATTTGCTTCCTCTTCTAATTTTGACTCGTACGCTTTGAAAACTGACCTCATGATGCTACTGCATTTACCTTCTATAAAGTTATTTTTGTAAGCTTCTTTGTGATTACCCTAAGATCAATCCTTAACAACATAATTTCTTGCGCTATTGTGTCATCAGCTGTTTTTTATTCGTAGAAGGCACCAATAGCATAAGTGTTAGATCCTCTCTCAGCCTCTCAAGTTTAGAGAGATCTAATCTAACATATCTAAAGTTGTCTCCCAACAAAGTCTTATAAAATCTACTTTAGATATGGTGTCTTTCATGGCTCTAGAGCTGATGGTCAAGGCTTTATAGAATTTCTCTAACAAGTTTGTCCCTAAAAACCGATGATTGGGCACTATGATCAGCTTCTTATTGAATCTAAACCATGCCTCATACATAAACTTTGACTATAGTTTCCTAAAGTTATAAATCATATCCTTAATCTGCAATATCCTTGATGGAGGGAAAAACCTGTTCAAGAATTATTTGCACACTTATTCCATGTAGTGATAGAGCCTCATGGCAATTCTCCTAACCATAAGGGGAAAAGCCTCAGTCTAAGTGCTTCCTAATTTACCTCTGGATTTGTATATGACCTATAGATCCCGAGGAAATTAGTAAGGTGCAGATTTGCATCATCTGTAGGTAGATTTGCAAAAATACCTTTCAGATTCAAAAGCTGGATCATTGTGCTGGTGATATCAAACTTGATGTCTAGGGCAAAACAGGAGGAACTATGGCTCTAGTCTCTGTCAGCTCAACATATCCCAAGTCTTCTTCATGATCTATATATGGTTGCACATACTGATATGCTAGATTACTTAAACACAGGAACCTCTGGCTCTGTTCTGGTTTCCACCAAGTGTTGTTCGACGGTCTGTTGTTTGTCTCTGCTCAGCTAGCTCTACCTCTCTAGATACCCTCTGAGTTTCTTATATTCCCTACTCTCCGCTTTAACTTGAGCTAATAGCTCACCATTCTGACGATCAACAATATCTTGTACCCCTTCGATAGTAGGTGGAGGTACAATATCAAGAACCCCTTCAGGAGGTTCATCACTTTTATGCTCAAACATCCTACCAGATGTTTGTAGGATTCTCTCTGGATTCAAATTCAGTGTGAGTAAATAGAGTTCCTCTACTCCGTGTGCTAGGCATAAATAGGCGTATCCCCAACTAAGAATAAAAAAACCCAAAAACTGTAACAACTTCAAATCATAAATCAACACGTGTTCCCCGATAATGGCGCCAAAATTTTGATTGACATCCAAACAACACCTCCTATTAGATGATGATATGATTGTTGTCAAAATATAGTAACCTAACAGAGGTTGGGATCGAAGCCCAAGGAAACACATGGCTTTGCAGATCTCAGCAGTTGTAGTCAACTGGCAGAACAAGAAAAGTAAATGGGGGATTTTGATATAGTAATCTCGAGCAAGTAACTCTACTAACTTCGGTTGTAATTAGTGTAGGTGAACACTAGTATTGTGTTCCTCCAGACTTCTCAACTCTGTAGGATTATCGTGCTTCGCTGAACCAACCATATACTTTGCATGCAGAATCAATAAGTTATGTACTTTCTGCAATCTTTTGGATGAGTAGAAGGATTTCACCCTTTACCTTTTGAGTTTCAGGATGTCGCATTACTAACCCTTATCTTGATCCCAGTTAACTATTACCTTTTGAGTCTCTAGTTATTAGATAAAACCTAACCATCTTACTAAGATAGAACACAGAAGCATGGATCGATAGTTAAACTCCAAATTATTGCTATATTTATCTTTTCCTAGTCACTAATCTCTTTTGGAGTAAGCAGCAATATCTAGGCGGGATACTAATGTGTGCACCCATTAAGAAAATGATCATAACAAAGATAAAGCAATACATGCATGGGTATCAGTTCAGAACAACGAAATCACTTCAGGTTTCCACAACCCTAGCTATGGGTTTTAGCCTCTCATGCTTGTGAAGAAATCAATAACATTCATATCCAAAAGCATAGATGAAATCACAATGATAAGAAGTAATAAAACCCACAACCGTAACTGAATTAATGAACCAAAGTCAATACAAGAAAATCCTAAGATCAAAATTGGATCTTGGAATAAAAATATGTTTGTGAACATCAAAAGTGTGTAACTCCAACTAAAAAGTACACAAAGGGTATTTATAATACATGAGAAAATCCTAAAACCAAAGCCCGAATGAAATAGAAGAAAATTGGGTCGGTGGCCACATATGGTTTGTACCCACGGTCTGTGCCGGACGCAGGTAATACTTATGGTCCTAACACTGGGCACAGGTGCAAACCGCATGTACCAGGAGCAAAAATCCTACAAGTTCAGCTCTCTGAATTTTGGACTTTTGGTACTTACTTTACCTACATGCGGTCCGTAGGTCCTACATGCGGCCACATGTTGACTTGGTAAGTGTCGGGAGTCATCTTTTCAGCTCTTCTTTGATTTCCGAAAATGCTTTGATCACGAACAAGATGAAAAACATCCTGAATGTCCATAATTTCTCCAAAAATGTCTTTTTCACCTTTTTCACGAACTTATCAACTAAAACATGATTTCCTGCAAAACATACCTAAAAGGCATCATATCTAACAAAATAACCTCAGAAACTTGCATTTTTTCCTCTTTTTATGCATCGAAAGTACTATATTTCTATAGCACATCAACCCACACTTTCACGGCTTCGCTACATAACCCCCATCAAGCCCAATTTAAAAAAAGATTAACATAACCCATTAATTAACTAATGAACCAACCGTTAAGGCACACCATGGGTATCGTCATACCCTTACACTTGCAAGCTTATCTCTATGTTATAACAATCTCATTAACATGGGGTAATGCCTCAACCTCCTTTGTTTATTAAATTAAAACATGGCCAAGTGACAATTTCACAATTCAAAGCCATTTACATAAGCCGGTAGCGTGAACATAACCATTCAAAATCAATTTCAAATTTCAAAACACCAATTTGGGGAAAACCATGGCCCCTTAGTTTATTCACCATTTTCATGCACCCCACACGTTCAAAATCATTAATAAAGAATAAATAATGCATAATAAATCATGAGAAAACAATTGAAGAATCAACCATGTCAAAACCCTAAACCACATCAAAAACCCACATTCAAAACCATCCAATTAAACCATTTAAATACATTATTTTCATAAAGTAATAATTGGGGAAGAGAAGCATGCCTGAAATACCAAAATTTATGGAGAGAAATCAACCCTTGAGCCCTTAGATGACCAACTTCTTGGAAATCCTAAGCATCTTGATCTTGGAGATTTTAGAGATAATAAAGTATGTTTTGATTGTATTATGAAATGAGAAATAACCCCCTTGAGTGCTTTATGGATGTAGGGTCTGAGTAAGGAAAAAGAAAAATTGACCAGAATGCCCTTAATAAAAAGAATGAAAATTGACCGCCTAGTCACTACGGGTGACCTTATGACTCGCATGGTCACCTTATGACTCATAAGGTCCTACTCATAGTCTAGACAGTGTCCACGATTACTAGTATTAACTTAGCTATGAGTCATACCATGCGAATCATACTCAGTCATTATAACTCGCATGGTTCAGTTGTTATCAAAGCAGAAACAATTGCGAATCACACTGGTTAGGCTACGGAAGACACCATAAAATCATTTTGAGTCTTTAGGACTCGTTAGGATCCACTCGTAATTAGGACAGAAAACTTAGTCATACACATTGGTCAGGCTATGAATAGGGACCTACGACCCGTAATGACTCGTTATGACTCGTAAGGGTTCTCGTAGTTTGTCCTGTGAGGATAAAATTTCAAAAAAATTTAAGGACCAAAAATCCAAGGTGTTGAAGTTAACTAGGCAATGTATATGTCATCTTAAATCAATTATTCTTTGGAAAAAATTACAAGATCACCTATTGTGAATCGTTCGTCTGCATCATCCACAACAGTTTGTGCTTGATGACAGAGTTTCGCTTGATTTCTTCTGTCTCCCTTTTTTTGGCCTTCAAGGTGGTATTCTATATTTTGGTGGTAATACTTCTTCCTCATCTACACGTTTAGGCATATGTCAATTCCTCTTATCTTGCATTGAAATAATTGGAAGTTCATATCCATTCACCAAAGTGCTTGGCTTATAGTACTCAAAGAAGTATGGGCCAAATCATCAACGTTCTTACTCTTTAGGACTTTGATTCCGTGAGGACAATGTATCTGATCAAGTTGAAAACTTTCACAGTTGCATGATTTACTTTCGAGATCGACAATGTATCTTCTTCCAGATTCATATATAGAGTATATATGGTTCGAGGAAACCTTAACCTGGTGAACATTCAAACAACGTTACATTTGATAAAATAATGAAATACAAAATTATTTAAAATTTTAAAATAAATAAAATATAACAAATAAAAACTAAAAATATACATTTAAATTTTAAACATACCGTCATCCAAGAAGCTGTCACACCTTTAAGAGTTTGTATTTCCTCAAACCTCTTTCCTAATGTCGTATTTGTATATGATGGTATTCCCTATTTGTACAGTTCCAAGAACTAAATAAAATTCTTACTTCCTCTAGAAAACCTAATATAGGCAATTCTCGGGCTTCTACCAAATACCCATTTGTATATTCGGCAATATTAAAAGTCATCATTCGACCTTTGTTTATAGGTGAATGTGATCTGGTTCACTTTTCATAACCAGCTTCATCTAGGTAATTTTTTCACCTTTGATCCACCTAACCAACCTTTATCATAAGGTAATAAAAATTCTCTTTTCTATAAGCCTTCGTCATGGAATAATATAAGTCACTAAAAATGATTTTGCTCTTACGAAAGTAACTGCAAATATTCTTTCAAAGATGTCAAATGCATGCAAGATGTGGGATATTAAGAAACACAATACTTACACTTTTGATAATGTTTTCGTTCCGATCTGATACAACACAAATGTTGTCCAGTTCTCCAAATGCAGTTCTAAACTGTTCGAAGAATCAATATACATCTATCTAAGTAAGTGGCAATATATATCCTACGTTATGTAAAATGAATATTAATATACATCTATCTAAATGTATAAGTAACCTATGTACAAAAATCATGAATATAGTATGTTTTATGTGAATATATCATTAAACAAATAAAAAATACTAATATCAGCACCATTCAATGTGCTCGTCGAAAGAAAAGTTTCTTTATATGATCCACTCAAATGAGCACGTCAACAACTACAATAGCTCTGCAAAACTCACGTATACATATGTACATAAATATACATATGTATATATTTCTAAATCATATACATAAATATACTTGTATATACATAACCATTGAAAGAAGGCAAATAAAAAACACATATACATATGTATAATGTACATGGTTTACGAAAAAAGGATAAAAACTACACAATTCAATTAATCATAAAATATAAAAGTACTAGCAACAATACCTCTTTTTGTCAGAACGTTTAGCTCTGAAATTAAATCCATGAGTTAACGCATATTTAGCCATTACTGATACAAGGGTCAATTTATTCTTATACAACTATTTCACCTTCACTTCAATATTCTTGATATCACAGATTAAGTTTTCAACTTCAAACTCAGGCACGTACAATGAGTATTGATTTTGTGACTCAACAATAGAAAGAGCAAACACATCCGTTTTCATCCCTTCGACACAAACGGCACCTCCAATTTCTCCATCAAACTCTATATCCTCTGTACATTTATCCATCGTTGTTATACACAACGGATACATGACAAAATCAGGAAGAGTTTTCTTCAACTCAACATAAAGCTTAACACCATTGTCATTCCTAATAAAAAAAAAATGGTGATACATTACCTTTAACAATGTAAAGGATATCAATTTTTTTCGAGATTCATCAATGTCTAATTCAGCAGCAATTGTCAAAATTAATCTCAAAAAAGAAATTATTTCTGCAACAACAATTTCTTCACTTTTGTATCCTTCATATTATATTTCAGATTTCCATTCGCCTGAATGCCTAAACATAATTGCAATATTCATCTTCTCGAAGTTTTATTTTCAAAAAAAATGAAAAACAGCTTTTGCGAGAAATCGAAAACAGAGCTTGAACCGTTTGAATTGTGTTTTCTTGATCTTATTAGTTAAATTTATGTTTCAAATTTTGAATTAGAATAGTTGTTACGAAATTAAAGAGATTCAGTAATCTAATTTTGAAAAACGTTGCGTTAATTGTGTCCCATAATAAAGGAATATGTGTTATTTTCCTTTAACGCTATCATATTTAATCAATATACATAATTATTAATAGAGAGAAATTTTAATTAGAAAAAAGGGAGAAAAGATATATTATATTTCAAATTGGTGGAATTTATATTATTTATACAATAATTAATCTATCCTAATTTAAAACCCACTTTCCGACCCATTACCTTCCAGCCCAATCCCAATCCGAATTGAAGCTTCTAATGAACATTAGAATCATGGAACGATAGAATGATGCAAATGGCATCGATGAACCATGACTATCTGAAGGCATTTTAACCCTATAAACACGTCTCTTTGCTGTATGACCTAACCGAAATCTGAAAATTTATGTGAAAAGATCTATTTTTTTAGCGGAGCCATTCTAATTCTGGTTGAAATGGCTAGCGGCAATTCTGAGGATCTTGCAACTGTCAGAATGGCTGAAAATACTCTCGAGAATCTACAAAAGAGTGAGATAAATGTTGTTGCACCTTCCAGAAGCTTCAATTTGGATTAGACCGGGTTGAGAGGTAATGGGTCGCACAGTGAGTTTTAAATTAGGGTGAATTAATTATTTGAGGATAAAATAAATAAAAACGGATAAATAGCTAGGATTACAACATGTGGCACACCGTTAGTGAAAAGGATATATATGTACCAAATCGTTAACAGCAGGATATATTTGTACCGAAGTAGGACAAAGGATATATACGTATCATTTATCAAAATTCGGAGGTATCTTTATACCGGCAAAAATATAGATGGTCTATGTTCGCATCACTTTTTGAATTCTTAAACCAGCATTACTATTGCACTAGTGTCAAATTCACGACAACACCTGGTTTTCTGCAAAAGGGCAGGACACCCCTCAGGGAAAACAACAATATTCCAATTTATAATTCCGACGATAGAAAATGTTAACTTCACATTAGAAGATGCTTCTACTGGAAAATAACATCAGTAAAGGGAGTTGTCGAAGACCCAGGGCTCGTGCAAGAAAAGTTCACGACCATTCATTTGCACTGCCCCTGCAGCTATATCTTCTGCACGTTTTCTTGCGACTTCAGCCTTTATAGCAGATGCATCATCGTCCTGATAATGATATCAACTCTGTCACGACTCATGAGGACTATAACATTTTCAAGCATGGAATATGCATAAGATATACTACAGCAGGTTTTGTTTGGAGAAAAAAGAAAAACCACTTGCAACAAAGCTTGAAAATCTATAGAAATTCATGATCAGCAATTATAGGAACATAAGTAGATCTAAAAGTGGAAATCTGAATAACAAATGAAGTCAATAAACAATAGCAAACTAACATAAATCTATTACTCTCGTTGTCCAACAATACTTGTCCACTATACTAAAAATACATGTCCAACAATACTTGTCTAGTTTGAAAAATCAGTAAATAATTCACCCTTTTCTACCCATTTACCCTAGGTATTAAAAACTATTCATCACTTAATACATTTTCCAACACATTAAATTTATTATATTCAAAGGGTGATATACTATTTTGATGAACTTCCTCCACACTTGATAATTTGTGTGTTTTGAATTCCTAAAAAGGTGATATTGTGAATGCTAGATCCAAAAAAAGGGCAACTTTTGCCAAGTGGTAAGTTTTGCTTGACGAAAATGAATGAGTACTTGTACGAATATTTTGAACATAAACCACATTTACTAGTATATTATTTGGAAATGACCACCTAAAACACTTATAAGGAATCGGCAATGACAATTGCTTGAACAAGAGTATGTTCAGATGGACTTACTTTCACTGTTTCAAAACCAAAATAGCTTTTAAGCACTTTTGCAGTGTTTGGGTAAAATTAAAGTGTTTAAAAGCACTTGTTTTTAAGCCAAAATGATTAAAAAAGTATAATACTAAAAATAAGTCAAAAGTCAATCCAACCAGGCTCTAAGGGATGCAACAAATTAAAGAGCGTAAGAAAGTAATGAGAACTTGCGAGAACATACATTAGTGAGTGCAAGCATCCTCATTCCAATTTTTGAGCAGAAATTTAAAATCCTCAAATTTCCAACCTTTTACTTCCTCAGGAACTCCCTTTTTTTAGGTAATTAACTATGGCATAGTTAAATGTTTGAAGATTTTAACAAGGTGAAAGAGAGTTTCTCCTAAAAAGGAGGTGAAAAGTTGCAACTTCCTAGTAGTTTTTACTTCATATATTTCGGTTAATTATAGATATTTCAATCTTTTTGAAATAGCTTTTCTTTGTGCTTTACAGTTATATGTTTTTCCATTACAACTTATTTTATTTTTTTCTTCATTAGCGCTTTCTTCGATAAATCCAATGCTTTAATTTTTCTTTGTGCTTAAAGGTCCAATAAACTGTAGGACCTTTCTACGCTTTTTGGGTTTTACAACAATAACGGTGAACCGGAAAGGTTAACTAAATGCAGGAAGATTAATCAATGCAAGATCAAAGATGTCTAATAGACGCGAAGCGGAAAGAGAATGCAACGTTCTTCCACCAAGTGGCTAAGGCAAGTAATAGAGCCAACAACATAGATAGACCGAGGCTGGAGAAATGATAAGAGGAACGAGACAGGATCAAAAAGATTTTATGAATTTCGACGAAAGTCTTTATGTTGAAAGGAAAGATTGGAGACTAGAGTATGTTAATGAGAACATCCCCACAATGTCTTAGGAGGAGAATATTTGGTTCGAAAAACCCTTTGAAGAAGAATAACAACTAATAATCAAAAGTTCTATTTTGGAAAAGAGCTTAAATGTTTCTCGTACACCTCTGATTCCAAAGGAAGAAACTGCTGCCTAAGAAGATGAAAGTAGTCATGAAAAAAATGATTTCATACTCTAGATGGCCGTTAATAAAGAAAGGAATTTTCTTTTTTTGACAATTAGAAAGGAAATTTTTTAATCAGATTAAAGAAAGGCAAATTGCTGCTACTGGAAGAAAACAAGTCCCTGATGAGAGGATCAAGCAAAACTTACCTAACATAGTCTTTATAGTGGTTACGGAGAAAGCTTGTGGCCATGTAAACTGGTTCTGACTTTTTTGAGGAGACAAACGGAATTTGATGAGAAATGCATCAGTTGGGTCTCTACTTTATTACAAAATATTAACTTCTCTATTATAATAAGTGAAAAATCTATTGTCTTCTTCCAAGGAGCCTAGACAGGTGATCAACTCCCTCTGTTCCTTTTTATTTTACTACTTCCATATGGACCAAGAGAGTAATGGGAAAAACATGCTAAGCTTTTGGTATAAATTTAGTTGGACTCGAGCATGAACTTCTGGATTAGATACTAAGAATGGAACAAAGGCACCAAGAACAGTTCATATAAAAATTCCACAATCTTCTAGCAACAACAAAGGGAATAAGAAGGGGAAAGCAGATATACAAAATTTTATCTGTTGAATAAATATTGGTTGATGAATTTATACAAGTACTTTACCATATGTTTTGATCTTAAAAATGCATTTGCTAATAATCTTTTAGAAATGACCTAAAATATTTTTAACGAATTGGTAGTGAAATTTCTTCAACGAGGAATGCAACAAACAGAAGACAATAAAACAGGAATGAGAATTTGTGAGAACATTAGTTAGCTGATTTCCTCATTCCAACATGAGCACAAAACTAAAATTCCCTTTCCAATCTTTTACTACTCCAAGGAACTTTTGTTTGGTTAAGGCATAGTTAAATGATTGAAGAATTTAACAAGGTGAAAGTGACTTTCCCAACAAAAAGAGAAGGTCAGTACGTTTTAAAATCCTATAAATTTTTCTAGCAAATGAAAATAGGCTAAACTCATTGTTACAAACATCAGCAACTGTGTCCGGAACATTTCTAATAATTCTCATTAATTTATATCAATACATACTTGACCAAGTTTGAAGAAAAGTACAAGAACATTGTTGGTATTACAGGACAATTAAGTGAGAGACCATTGACTGAGCCCAGCTTTTCTAAGAGCAGAAACGGCAAAAGTGTGATAGGGTAAGGTTTGCATAAAAGCACGAAGTGTGAAGCGGCGTGAAGTGTTCACTTCATCGAAGAGGAGATTAAATTAAACAGCTACTGAAAAATCGAGTTAAACCAGACCAGCAATCTCCAGATAGATAAGTAGTTCACTACAAAATAAGATAACTAGTTTAAGAAGACCAAGCTAACTAGTTTAAGAAGACCAAGCAGTAATAGTGGTGAACTTTACATCTTGCTACAAACCAATTCTGCTGTAATCTGGTAATGAGGAAAAAGGAGACACATTTGAAAATAGTTTATAGGGCTAAAAGAATTTATGGAAGTTGAGAGCAATTGGTGAAGCTCTTACAGCATCAAAGAAAGAACTAATTTCAGACGGGCATAAAAGTCGAAACTTCTAAAGGACACAAATAAATGGAGTCTATCAATTAGAAACAATAGAGAATGAAGATTCTAATTAAATTGAAACCCTGGAGAAAAGAGATGAATCATACAGTCAAAATGAAGAACAATACAGGCATAGAATGGGACTAGAAGGTGATCAATGTTGTTAAAGGCTCGTAATGGGTGCACTTTAAGTCGTAAAATCACTTAAAGCCAGGTTTTCTGCTTCCCTCACTTAGTTGCCGTTTTATTGTATGACACCGTGCTAAGGTATGCATCTCATTATCCATGAAATTCGGTCTTTAGTACGCCAATACAAACAATTAGTAAACTGATACATTAAATAGCTAAGAAGGTTATGAATGAATATACAGTGATTAACAATAAGAAATTAAAATTTCAGAACGAGAACTAGCTCTAGATAACATAAAACTGCATTTCTTCATCTAAATTAAAAAAAAATGGATTGTACACTTGACTGACATGATTTTTATTTTTTATAGTTTTTTTTTAGATAAAGATGATCTTTACTTTATACATTACCACTTACACACTGTTTGGATGATGGTTTGTCCTGGTATGGTATGGATTTTAGCAGCACCATGTTTGTTTTGATTGTTTCTTGAAAGATATGGTATGGTATGGTTCATTTTCATGGTTTGATAACCATGAAATCCCTCAATAAATAACCACCGATTTGGTGGTTTCCCATGGTTTTCTTCTCTCTCTTTCCAATTATGCCATTACTTAATATTTTCTAATCTTATTTCACCTTTTTACCCTATATTACTTCCAACCCTAAATACGTTCTTATTTTTACATTTTTCTGCTCCATCACTCTCCCCTACGTTATTCTCCTCTGCATCACTTTTCTTCTTCGTTCTTCCGCCTTCAGTCTCTTCTTCTATGCTTGTTCTCTCTTTCTAGGTTTGTTTATTAAAACTTAACTGCTTATTGTTTTATACATGTGTTCTTGTGTTCTTTCAACAGATTAGTGCAGACTGAATTCTTGATGGTTCAATATATCATCCGATATTGATATTTTTGTGTTACTGATTTTGGAAACTACTAATCCTCTTCCTTTTAATAGACTACAATTTATCGTAAAAAATGGGTATTGCAGTTTGGTATTCTAAGCAGCAAAAATTTAAGCATATTTCTCATGTAAAAGATTAATTCGTTCTCTTTTAGATTATACTTTTTTGGAATTAAGCTCTACTATGCGTCAAAAGACTTCCTATGATTGTCAGAGAAGTAAGTTTTGCAGGATAAGTCTAGACTTAGTATTAGCTCTAACATTACAAACAGAAGCCACATCTTTTGCTAGTAAGCTCCAATCTAGACGCTTTTTCTCAAAAACATGTTGATTTCTTTCTATCCACAAATTATGCATGGTTTTAGCAATTACCATTAAGTATTAATTACCTGATGCATATGGCTAGTGTTCCGAGAAATGCTTATCTTCTCTTCGTTATATTGTTTTGGAGGTGTTTTCTTGAACCTCAATATTTGACTTTCACGTGAATTATTTCATGGGAAAAGTTACTTTAATAGCTAATTTGTAGGCAACACAAGCTACAGTACTATAGACTTAGACCTAAGGATATTTCTTTGACGGGTGATCAGACATTATCTTAGCCACCTACTGTTTTGCTAAGAGTATTCGGGCACAGCTAAGGGAAAATCAATAACTATTTCAGTGGATTTTAGTGAATAACCCTGACTCCGTTAGAATAGGTAATTTGAGGTATTTGGATTTGTTCACAGAGATCCTTGTTACATCAAAACTTTGAATGCTAACATGAATTTGCTGAAATCATATAGTGTTTTTGTCTCTGCTAGATTTGAACCTGAGTGCTCATAGTTTTTAACCGACTTTTCTGACCATTACGCCATACCCTTGGGTGCGCTTCAACTTGCTCTTTACTGTTTCTACTTGTTAACTTATTCTCTTAGCATGCCATGTTAAGAACATTTTTACTTTGTCAAGTTACTATCACAGGCGACTGCTTCCAGAGTTCAATTCTACCGTGTAATATAGAATGTTTAGTACACCTGCTAATGGATAGATTCTCTATTTGATTAATGGATACTGAAACAACTTTTTCTTTTTTTTGACTTGTAGGTTGTTGAAGTATCAAGCAATGAGTATGAACCTTCGAAGCGAGAAATATTGTAGCACACTTGGATACAATCTGGAAGCTCTTGCAACGCCTCTCACTAGGGTTATTCTCCTCTTACTAGAACAATATATTTCTTGGCGTTAAGTGATACTTGAGTATTTAGTTTAATACATTGAGAATTCCCTACAAGTACTCTGATTTGACACATATCTCTGATGGAATTGCGTGAAATTTATATTGTGTGAAGATTGAAATTTATCTGCAAAATCGTGTGAAGGTGTTAACTACTACCATTCCAGTATTTCACTGGCGTAGTTACATATTTGTTCCCTTTGTTCTTTAATTGTAAGAATTGTATTGTTGCCAGTTGAGCACCCTTTAGTGTTGATACAATCATACTCCAGCAAGTTGTACAAGTACTTATGTATGCAAGGGTGGCAATGATTTGCATTACCATTTCTTTCGCTCTCCACTTTCATGTGGCAGTTTACATGAATGTAAAGTTTTAATTTTGTTAGAATTTTCATGAATTTAACAACTTAATATATTTATATTACATAATTTGTAATAAATTTATAAAAAAAAAATTATTTTATTAGCAGTTATTGATAAATTTAAAATTTATAATAATTAGGGGCATTTTTAATAAATTACACTACCGTACCATCCAGTGGCGGATCCAAGAATTTATTTCAGGGGTTCGAAAAAACAAAAATATAAATATGTTACGTCAACAAAATATAATTTCAAGTTATAGCAGCTATACATGCATATATAATTTCAAGATATAGCAACTATACATGCATCCTTTTTTATTATTATTATAGCTGTACAGGACAGCTACTATAGTTGTTGTGCAAAATAGATTTTTACAAAATGAAGCCTTCACGGGTAGTGAGAATCAAACCCACAACCAAGGGTAGAAGGGGTAGAAGGAGAGACTCAAGAAGTGAACATAGAACCACTGGGCTACCCAACAACCTTGATTTCAGGTGGTTCAAAATTAATATATATACCTAAATATAGATTTTCTACGTTATGTATACAACGTAATTTTTTGTCGAGGGGGTTCGGGTGAACCCCTGGACACCACGTGAGTCCGCCCCTGGTACCATCAAACCAAATATTAAATCTGTTATTAAACGGTAGTTAACCAAATAATAAAACTGTTATTAAACGGTAGTGAACCAAATAATAAAACTATACAGTCAACCCAAACATTGTATTGTACCCTACCATACATTATGAAACCATGGCAAACCACCATCCAAACAAAGTGTAATTATATCTACTTCATATCTTAAGTTCATTTGGTTAGTCTTCGTGATAGTTTTTTATAGTTATTTCTTCTTGCATTACATACTTGTTGATTATTTTCTTCATTAGTACATTCTTTTAATGGAGTTCAAACTTTGACTTTGCTTTGCGCTTAAAGCTTCAGACGACTTTGCTGCTTTTGCCTTTTGAGTACTCAGAAGGTGAACCGCAAAGGTTAACTAAAATGGAGGAATTTTTTTCAACGCAGACATCAAGACTGGATGCGAAGTGATTGGAGAAACTCTTTGAAGAAGAATTAGAACTAATAATCAAAGTTGTGCGGGGCACCCCCAATATATTTTTGGGAAAAAAACAAAACATACCAAATATAATCCCCTGATAATAGATATAACACAATTAACTCAAATAAAAATTGACAGCGATAAATGAAGAGAAGGAAGAAGAGACCTTTTGACGCTTCCAGGAGAGAAATTGAGTTTGTGTTATGCGATTTGGATTTGGATTTGGATTTGGATTTGGATTTGGGTTTTGAATTGATTCTTGTTCATCTTTTTCTGTCTGTTGACCCATTTTTTTCTCCTCCAACTGACCAACAATCAGTATTTATTTCTTCCAAAATCTCGTGTCGGTCTATTTAAATTGCCCCCACCCTCCGTAAAGTTTCAAAACGACGTCGTCCAACAGAAAAAAACACAAATTTTATATTCTCTTATATTAAGTTCTATTAATTATAATTACTAGTAAAGGTACCAGCACAAATAGGGATCGCAATGGAGCAGTGTTGGTGTGGTGTGGTGTGAT
>JAPEIP010000013.1:156584198-156603244 GCA_026120095.1 Capsicum chinense | reverse complement strand
CCCCCCCCCCCCCCGAACAATCTGATCATCAAATCTAAATAGGCAAAGATATTTATGCTTCATATTTGTTTTTATTATACTTTTTAAAATCTAAAATATTAAATTGTTAATATTGACTTTTATTAATTTATCAACTAATGTGCTTTAATTATCCATTATTCTTATTTTAATAATATAAAATAGATATATTTATTTTGTTATCATATAATTTTTTTATTGTTGAACTTAAATTTTGCAGTTCACCTCGCTTCAATTTGTAATTTATGGATAGTAATATATTTATCATCCCACTACTTGATTGTATTCTCAAATTTAATTAGAAATCTTCATTCCTCCCCATTCCCCACCAACACTATATTTGTAATTTTTTAATTGATTTTAATTATTTTAATCTATAATATAACTTTTGAACTTATTTCTTTTTGTGTTACGCTTCATAAGCAATTAAATTTTCTTCTTTTATATTTTAAAATATAAAATAATAAATTAAAATTTAAGTTACTTATGTTTTTATATCTTAATGTTCATTTATTTTTTGTTTTATCATGATTTTATTTACGTGATATACACAATTTAAGATTTTAATATCTTTATAATTAAAACAACATTTTCTTATCTAAAAGAAATTCTTGTCTTGAAGTTTGTTACATTATAATTCTAACTTGTTATCCAATCATTTTTTTTAATACAATACAAAAAGATGTGTATGTATTTAAGTTATTCTTAAAATTTAATTTATTTCTTAACTTTTATTTCATTGCCTATGATTTTTTTGTTTTAAATTATTACTTCGTATTACTACAAAATATGAACAGAGATACTGGCTATTTGCTTAAATTATAATTTTGTATTACTAAAACATTAAAAAATGAGATACTAATTTAGTATTTATTTATTACATTTTTATAATTAATAAGTTTTGTATAATGTGAAATTAAAATTGAAATTTTTTTTTATGCATAATAGAATAATAAAATGAGATATAGATTTAAGAAGACTCTTATATAATTAAATTTGTTAGAAATGCTTATGATTTAAAATTCAAGTTAAATACTTTCACCTCTATTGAATACAATTTTATCTCATATTTCAAAACTTAATTTTTCATTCGAATTTCAAAGGATTACTAACTTTGCCCATAGAATTAAATAACTCATAGAAATATTTTGAATTCGAATTTAAAGGAAAATACAAAATTAAAAAATCATTCTATACAAAAAAAAAAAAAAAAAAACAGCTATGTAATATATGTACAACGTGTTTAATTATACTCTAAGTTACTATTTAAAAATCTACATTTTTAGGTAGTGATTTATATTTGTATTCTTTAATCTCTTTCTTTATACTATAGAACTAAAGAACACCCAAAATCACTACAAAAATATTATAGATATAAATTTGCAAGCAAAATTAAAAAGAATAAATATAATAAAGTACTTGTAAATCTATTTCAAAATCTCCTAAAGAAAGATAAACATATGATTACGATATTAAATACAGAAAAATATATGAAATAAAGCAACATTAAAAAGAAGAACAATAATATCAAACACGTATTTAAAAATCTAAACTTATCAACTATACCAACAAAATTTCTACTTTCGTAGTCATCTATTCTCTTCTCTTCATTCTTTTTATCTCTTCTGCAAGTCAACAATAGAGACAAATAATTAGTAAAAAATAAAAACAACTCCCAGGAAAACTTCTCATAAATTAAATAATTGAAACAGTACTAGTTTGAAACTGATTTACTTCGAAATCTCTTACTTATCGAAAACGTTGTTTCAATCATTACTGGATTTTCTTCTCTCCTTGGAGGATGTTAGTTACCATTGTAGTGAGAGAGGAAGAGACGCGAGAAGTAGATAGAGATAACATTAATAGCCGAAAATTGTTGTTCTTCTTCATCAATATTAATAGAGAAAGATGAAGATAGAAATGTCATATCCTACATATAAAAATAAAAAAATTTAGTTCAGAAATAGTTTTATTTTTTAAAATATAAAGATAGCAGTAAATAAATCACCAATAAAACTAATAATATAGGAATATATATAAGAGAGGTCAAGAACCTAGAAGTTCATTCCAATTCAAATATCATATTAATTTGTTAAAAGAAGATTAGTTTGTTATTCCTTCTTATCTTTACTTTTTTCAAATATAATGTATATTTATCTGATAAACTATATACTTGAATTGAGATTATAATTATAATTATTATAATTATAATTATAATTATTTTATTATTATTATTATTATTAATATGTTGTTATTGTTGTTGTTGTTGTTGTTGTTGTTGTTATCGTCGTCGTCGTCGTTGTTGTTGCTATTGTTGTTGTTGTTGTTGTTGCTGCTGCTAGTGTTGCCGTCGCCGCCGTCGCCGCTGTTGTTGCTGTTGTTGATGTATTTAAAAAAAAGGATAATGTATTTTCAGTTCAAATGCTTAATCTTTCAATTCAATTTTTTTATTATAATATTTTAAAATTTTGTCCAAAACTATCACGTGGCTTCTCAATAGCTTGTCACTGGGCTTCTTCTAGTGCTTTTTGTTTTGCTTTTATATATCTATAATCTATAATCTAGTTAAAAAAAGGATAATGTATTTTTAATACAAATGCTTAATCTTTCAATTCAAATTTTTTACTATAATATTTTAAAATTTTATCCTAAAAACTGTCGCGTGGCTTCTCAATAGCTTGTCACTTGGCTTCTTCTAGTGCTTTTAGTTTTGCTTTTATATATCTATAATCTATATCGATATCTATAATCTATATCTATAGTCTATAATCTTCTATAATAAATTAAAAGTGTGAAGGGCCTTAGAAAAATATTTGAACTTTTTGTTCATCATTAAAAGACTCCGTTTTAGACAAATATTGTTGTTGTTGTTGCTCTACTTTTAAGATAATGAAAACTTTTTTTATTTTAAAAAAGGATGATGTATTTTCAATACAAATGCTTAATCTTTCAATCCAAATTTTTTATTACAACATTTTAAAAATTTGTTCTAAAACTGTCACTTGACTTCTTCTAGTGCTTTTAGTTTTGCTTTTATATATCTATAATCTATATATATAATGTATAATCTTCTATAATATATTAAAAGTGTGAAGGGCCTTAGAAATATTATTTGAACTTTTTGGTCTTCATTAAAAAACTTTGCTTTAGACAAAATTATTTTTCACTATTTTTTTTATTTTTATTTAGTTACTTATTTTATAATATTTAAAAGTAAAGAGTCCTAAATATATAAGAAAGAGGATTAATATTTTCTTATGTGTGTACAACTAGACTCCTAAAATATATGGTAAAGGCATTGGTTGATGATCTGAAATTTACACATTAATGTTACCATTTTGATTATCGATTTTATGATTTTGATTTGTGCAGGTTCACGATATAATATCCAAATTGAAGAATTAGATTGCTTTACGCAAAATTATGGTGTAATTCGAATTTGAGAAGCATAATACTGGGTATTTTCATGGAAAATTTGGATTCAGTTGCACATCTTTCTAATTTTACTTTTAACGAGTTCTAGAATGAAATCAACTCCTTTTTGTGAGAGACTGTTTGATGATACGAAGGAAAGAACATGAATTTTGGCTATGTTTATTTTTTGATGTTATTTGTAGAGAAAACAAAGATGGGGCTATGAGAGATTGGCTAGGAATCTTTAATTTAATTCCGCTCTTGAGATAATATAAGGGTCCTTGATATAAATAAACTCTGCTCTTAGTATTTAGATTGTGTTGCTTTTCTAAAATTTTCATATTTATTATATGTACAATCACTTCCTTCTTTATGATTATTAATGTGTACTGAATTTAATTAGTAGGTATATGCACAAGTGTGTTTGATAGATCAAATTTTAATAGATTTGCCTCTAAAGACAAGACGTTTGGTCCGAAGGGAAAATATGATATTATCAATGATTATTTGATGTTTAGAGAGTTTTGTTTAGGGGACACTCCCAATAAATTTTGTGAGCGAAGAACGTGTATATTTATTATATTGCTATACCTATTATAAAGAGAAGATGATAAAAGTAACAACATTCTTTACTTTTTCAGCATACATTAGTATCTATGGAAGATTTTTTTCCATAGTAGAGATCACCATCTGGGCCATCACTGAAGCTCCAAGAAATGGTGTGTATTTTTTAATTTTTGCTTGACTTGGGGAATATGCATATATCCACGTAATATATATTTGTGCCCTTTCATAAAGTACTCACCCTCAAGTATTCGGTCCATCACACAGACAATCCTCTTGAGATTACATTGTGATAATATTTTTTTAAAAAAAAATTTCATATTGTTAAAGTCTTCGTAAGGTAAGGGGAGAGTAAATTGCACACAGATCTTACCCCTATCTCAGAGATATAAAGAGGTTGTTAGAAAGATCTCGAAAACTTTAACGTCACGTTATTAGTCCAACTTCAAACGCAATCTCAATTTCAATATCAGCCTCAACCTCAGTCCGAACATTAGCCTCAGCCTTGACTCATCTTAACAAGTCGTCACGACAACATAGGACGTCTAATCATGAACCAAGATGAAGTAAGATTGGTCGCAGAACAGATAGGTTTCGAGGTAATTCTATTCAAGCTAAGAAAAAACACATCACTGCATGAATCATTTGGATTGATACACTCAAGCCATGCAATGATTGGAGTGCATGGAGCAACACTAACACATGCATTATTTCTATGTCTTAAATTAATATTTATACAAATTATTTCAATTGGAGCTGACGGAGTATCAAATATTGGTTATGGAAAATTCGCAAGGGACATGAATTTGGTTTATCAGGAATACAAATCTGGGGTTGAAGAAAGTAGCTTAATGGAAAATTTTGGAAAAAGAAATAATTTGGTGTTAAAGAATCCAAAGGCTCTTCAAGAAAAATGTTCGTCTCAAGAGATTATGAAGATTTATCTTAGAGAACAAAATATATTTTTTTTATAAAAAATTAAGATCGGGTTGATAGCCTTTTTTACTTAAGAGAACAAAATATAAATTTGGATTTAAATAGATTTAGAATGTACTTAGAGAAATCATATCAGAAAGCAAAAATATTTATGACTATTAATGGTTAGTAGATAAAGGAATGGTGAACATGTAGTGTAGAACAATTAGTTTTAGTCATCACTTTTTTTACTTTGTTTTATTTAAAAAAAAAATAATTTCAACATTTGGGTATATATGTTATGCTTTACAATTTTACTCTTCTCGTGTTAAAAAATTGAAATAAAATATTATATTTGTGTTAAATATCAAATTTGCAATGGATATTTTTCAAGGAGAGAACAGAGTGCATGTGGATCTTATCCTAGTTATCTCATGAAGATAAAGAAGTTGTTTTTCAAAGATCCCGACTTACGTATAGTTGAGTTTGCGTAATCGTTGTATTATAAGTACATTTTAAACTTCTTTGTATTGCTCTGTTGGTTTTGGCTAATAATTTTTTTTGGCTTGAATTTGGTTGAGTGTTGTCTGTTTGTTCCTTTATTTTATTGCTGAAAATGTCTAGATAACATCTTCATTTGAAGTTCATCATGATCTATTCCACTCATATTTAGAAATTTAAGCTTGACTAAATTTTCTATGCCTTGAAGTACTGATAGTCACCTCAGATTTTTTATCTTTTTCAGTGGTGGCATAGACTTGAGTTATTTACATTATTGAAGCAAGAGTTCTCTAAGACTTCCAAGTTAGATATGCAACTCAACAAATCCATAAGTACTGAGTTTTAGCTCATATGGAGTACTTAGGGGTTAATTCTTATATTGAAAGAAAGGTCCCGCAAAACAATATCTGGACAAAAACAAGGTATATAATGTGGGCTAATTGGGGCAATAGACAAAATTTTCTTTGTTTTATTGATATCTACTATTTTTTCTTCTACTTTTGTTTTTTTATATGCATTATCCATTGGTTCTTTGTCGATGAACTCTAATACATACTAGAAGATTTGTGATTATCTAGGTCTATTTGAAGATTATGTGATTGTATAGGAGGCTTTATTTAAGGACACTCTTTTATCACCGAAATTTAAAGGCGAGTTCTATAGAATGCATGGTGAATTAGATTGGTAATATTGTATGAAGCAGACATGACACAATTTCAACTTACCGAAAACATGCGTTAGATAGAAGGTTATAAAGAACTTGAATTAGGGTAAAAGGTTAGTCAGATCATTAAGCCAGCATTTTCTCACTTATTCTTATACTAGTTTAGGTGTATGCGCCTCGCGCGTGTACCTCACTTTATTGAGTTCAAATGTTACACTAAATAGAATTTTTTTTAAAATAATAAAAATGAATATAATAATTAAATTCAACATCTTTTGAAGAATTTATTTAATTAAACCTAACCTTTACAAAAAAAAATTCTCAAAGTTGATTGACATTCGTCTACCACCTGTAAACTATAATAAAATAATATGATGATGAGGCATCAAAATAGTATAATTAAATCTAACTTATACACAAAAATTTTCTCAAAGTCATCTGACACTTATGTACCACCTCTAAACTATAACAAAATAATACGACAATAGAGATATCAAAATAATAAATAAACTTTACCTTTACACCAAAAAAAACTCAAAACAGAGATATAAAAATAATACAACTAAACCTAACCTTTACCTAAAAAAATTCTTCAAAGCCGACTGACATTCATCTACCTCCTGTGAATTCCTCTACGATCTGTAAAGTACAACAAAATAATACAACAATGATCACAAAGCTTCAGTTTTGATGAAAATAATTTTTGTCTAAGCAAAAATTCTGGCACTAGAGAATGACTTGAATGAAAACAAAGAAGATATATAAATACACACACGTTGAATTCTATTATGTTGACAAAAATAGTGAAGAAGTTGAGGGATAGAAAATTAAGCATCCATCAATCTAGACATGCAACCGAAGTAAGTTAGATGAGCATCAATCATATTTTTCAATAAGTAAATCAGTTTCTTTTCTAGTTTAACGTGCATCTCAATATTTATAGAAGTATTTCCTTAATAGAGTCCTATTTTAGGAGTATTTTTCTATCCTATTTTTGGAGTATTTTTCTAATTGATCAGTACAAAGAAAAATATTAATTGATTCTAATTCCATATATTTTAGGAGTCTCATATACTTTAGGAGTCTAGTTAATATAATAAAAATAATTAAATAATAAATTAAAGAAAATAGTGAAAAGACAGTTTTGTCTAAAGGAGAGTCTTTTAATGAAGGACAAAAAGTTCAAATCACTTTTTTAAGGGTCTTCACACTTTTAATATATTATAGATTATAGATACTTTAGCTGTATTATTAATCGTAGTATTACTCTTGCAGTTTCTCCTGCTATGATTTGATTAGTACGTCGTACATTTGATTTTCTTGCGTACCTATCTAAAAATGTTTACTTTAATATTTTCAATGTTTTTAAATCAAAATTAGGTTATCTTGGGCTTAATATTTTCCTTGAAAAATGTTGAAGGACGAAGCAAAAGTTTGATTAAATTTCTCCTTAATTCTCGGTCAGTTACTGATCTCTCTGAGGAGGTTCAAAAATTATTTAGTAGGTGGAGATTGAGTTTTATTCACGAATTGAAGGTAATTTCCAGTGTTAGGCATGCCAATTTCATGGGCTTGAGACGTTGTAGTGCCACATCCCCTTTGCAGGGTCACCAGAGGATCATTGTAGTGATTTATTCAAAAATGAGAATCTATATGATCATTTCTTTGGACGGAGATGCAACAAATTGAGTTGGACTATTATTTAGAAAATTGCAATTAGCATAAGGCTTCGCTTACTTACATTGCAGAGCACAACCGTCTATAATTCATAGGGATATAAAATCAAATAATATATTTTTAAATGAGAATTTTATGTCCAAGAGTGTGAATTTTGAATTTACAAAGTTTAACTCTGAGGGAATGACATATATGAGCACTCGTGTAGCAGGGACGATGGGATACATAGCGTTAAATATGCATTTTATGGTTAATTGACATAAAAAGGTGATGAGAAACAAAAACAAAGAAGAAACTTTAAAATAGATTAAGTAACAAAAAAAAATAAAGTAAATTAAAAGTTGAAGGTATTATCATAAAAAGGGACAAAGTAAAGGTAGTATATTGTAATAATGCATTATTTATTTAATACTTTGTAGTTGTGAAAACACAAATACTTAAATGCATTGAGAGAAAGCAAAGAGAAAACTAAGTAAGGTGATGGATTATCAACCAAGTCCTCACCTCTAGGCAGTGGGTCATTTGTTCCTCTTTTTGACTCAGAGCTATTTATTATGATGTGAAATCCTTTGGAGGGGATCAAAACATGTCCAAGTACTTCCATCTTCATTAATGATCCTTGAAGCATTTGCAACTCTCATTCTTGGCTTCTAGTGAATGGTTTTGAAGTCTTTTGAATCATATTATCCTATCCATCTTAAGGAGAATTTGACCTCAAATTCGTGGGTTCATAATCCCCAAGTGTGTCAATAAGTGAAAGGTCGCACACATTGAATGTGTTGTGCACTTGATAGTTCGGAGAAAGATCAATCTTATATGCATTATCATTTATCCTTTCAAGCACTTGGAAGGGTCCATCAACCCTAGGCATCAATTTAGCTTTCCTTTATGTAGTCCTTCTGAAGATGTACCTATACCTAATTGCCCGGTTTAATCACAAGCCTTTTTCTCCCTTTGTTTGCCCTCTTAGAAACTTCTTAATTCTTCTTCTCAAGGCGGAGTCTCACTTTCGCATGAAACTTATTCATTGATTTTGCCCTTTTTTTCCATCTAAGCTTAACACAAGATCACTAGACAAAAGGGTGATATCTAAAGGGGTAAGGGGTTAAAGCCATAAACACACTCAAAGTGAGTGATATCGATAGTCGAATGGATAACACGATTGTAAGTAAAATCGGCTAAAGGTAGGTGATCCTCGCAAGAATCCATATTATGTTTCACCACGAAGCGTAGCATAGAACCCAAAATCTTATTTACTACTTTCATTTGGCTATCAATTTATGGGTGGCACGATGTCGAGAAAAATAATTTTATGCCAAGCCTAACCCACAACGACCTTCAAAAGTAACTAAGGAACTTGGAGTCCCTCTCACTAACAATGGTCCTAGGAATTTCGTACAATTTGACAACATGTTCAACAAACAATGAGGCCACATTAGGTGCATCCTCACTCTTATGGCACAAAATGAAATAGTCCATCTTAGGAAATCGATCAACCGTAACAGAAATGCTATCTCTACCCTTCCTTGTCCTTGGTAAACCCAAAAAAATCCATAGAGATGCCAAGACAAGGGTGTTTGGTAGTGGGTAGTGGGGTAAAAAATCATTAAGGGAGAAAGGCACGATTTTGCACTTCTACAATCCATACATTGGCCACAAATTCTAGCAACATATTGACGTATTTTGGGCCAATACAATTGTTCCTTTAAGATTCTAAGGTCTTGTTAATTCCAAAGTGACCCATCATACCATCATCATATTCTTCTTTTACAAATAATTCTCTCCATGAGCTAGAGGGCACACACAACCTTCTTTCCTTGAACTAGAACCCATCAAACTTGGAGTAGGGCCTAGATGCTCTATCTCTCTCCCACCTTTCCCTATACCATGACTCACATTCTTGGTAGAGTTGAGCAAATATGGCATCCTCAGGATATATTGCCTTTAAGCTTTGAAATCCCAACAACTTAGAAAATAACATAGATACTAACACGGGTTTCTTAGACAATACATCAGCTACCATATTTTTCTTTCCTTCTTGTATTGGATTACATACGGGAAAGTCTCTAGGAAATCAATACATTTAGAGTGCTATTTATTTAACTTATCTTGGGCTTGGAGATGCTTCAAGGATTCATGGTCAGTTCTGATCTCAAACTCCTTGGGCCATAAATAGTGTTGCTAATTACCCAATGCTCTAACCAAGACATATAACTCTAGGTCATAAGTGGAATAATTTAGAGTTGTGCCTTTGAGATTTTCAGTAAAATAGGAAATAGATTTAAGATCTTGCTTTAATATGGCAACTATTCCCACCTTACTTGCATCACATTCAATTTCAAACATCTTATCAAAATTAGTTAATTGTAACAGGGGGCAGAGCTAAGCATGGGATTAAAATGCATTGGCTTTCTCATCTACCCACTTAAGGGGTTTATCCTTCCAAATCACCTCGGTCAAGGGAGCGATGATGTTAATAAATCCTTTGACAAATCGCCTATAGAAACCAACCAACCCATGGAAGCTTCATACTTCACTAATGGATTTTAGAGTTGGCTAATTCTTGATGGCGTCTATCTTAGATTCATCCACCTCAAATCCTCTTGGGCTTACACAAAATCCCAAAAACACTACTTCGCTCACACCAAAAGAGCATTTTTAAAAATTAACATACATTTTTTCTTTTCTAAGCACTTCAAACCCACTTTGCAAATGTAAAACATTCTCTTTAAGGAATTTGCTATAAACTAGGACATCATCAAAGTACACCATAAAAATTTTTGCAATGAACGATTTCATCACATGATTCATCAATCGTATAAAAGTACTAGGAGCATTGGTAAGACCAAAAGGCATGGCCATCCATTCATACAAACCAAACTTGGTCTTGAATATAGTCTTTCACTTATCACCCAATTGCATTCAGATTTGGTGGCACCCGCTCCTAAGATCTATCTTAGAGAATACACATAAATCATTTAATTCATCAAGCATATCATCTAAATGGGGGATTGGGTTATGATACTTTATCGTTATTTTATTGATGGCTCGACAATCAAAATACATTTGCCATAGCCTATCTTTTTTGGCACCAACAACATCGAGACCACACATGGGCTCATACTTTTCTTAATTATCACTTGTTGAGGAGTTACTTAATTTTTCTTTGTAGTTCTTTGGTATTTGTAGGGTTACTTTGATATGCTGGTTCATTTGGTAATTGAGAGCCTGACACGAAGTCTATTTGATGCTCGATTCTCGAATTGGGGGTATCCTTTGTGGAAGTTTCTTTGGGAACACATCTTTATAATCCTAGAAAACAAATAAGATAGAAGGGAAATAGAATAAGTATAAGGGTTAGTATTAAAAACATGGGCAAGAAGAAGCATGGGTGTTTTATCATCACGCTCTTTGAAGAGATCTTTATTTCTAGCCAACATCACTATTTGTTCATTTCTCTTCAATTTTCTTACTTTCTCCCCTTTGTCGCCTTCCTTTCCAATAGTCCCATCTCCCCTCAAATTCTTTTCTTTCTCCTTTAGCTCCCTTAATTTTTTATGGGTTTCATTCACTTGTTAGGGTGAGAGAGGATAGTGTAAAATTTTGGCCATTCATCTCAAGGAAATATCTATTGGTTCTTCCATCATGCTTAGTCGATAAATCATATTGTTATAGTGTTCCCAATAAGATGTGACAAGCTTACATGGGAATCACATTACGTAGCACCTCATCTTGATAATTCATGACTTTGAAATGGATTAAAACTTATCGATTTACCTTTAAATTTCCATATTCATTCAGCCATTGGAGTTTGTATGGGCTAGAATGCTTGGTGGTGGGTAGCTTTAGAAAATCTACCATGGTGGCACTAACTACATTGGCACAACTACTACTATTAATGATCAATGAGCATACATTCTCCTTGATAAGACACTTATTATGGAATAGATTTTCCCATTGACTCAGGTCATCTAACGCCTTACCAATCATCACTCATCTTACCACAAAGCTAGGTACTTCAAACTCTCCATCTTGAGGCCAAGCGTCTTCATCATCTCTTTTTTATTGTACCTCTCCCTCAGCTTGCTCTCTATTTTGGTATTTTTCATCATTCTCATCCTCTTCTAATCCCACCTCTTCTCTAAGGTAATATAATTTTTCATCTCTAAGGATCATATTTCTCTGGTTGGGAAATTCATTTGCCTTATGTCCCTACCCTTGGCATTTAAAGCATTGAAAACCTCTAGGATTGGGAGTAGGATATTTGTTACCTTCATTCCTTGGCGGGTATTTTGGAGCGGTCTTCTCTACGGGGTTTTTATCAATGGACTTGTAGTCCTTGTTCTTGTTCCATCCCAATGAAGGTTGAGCTATCTATTTGTTCTTACCCCAAGAGTTCGCTGATGTGTACCCTTTTGGTTTGTAAGTTGCCCTTTCTTTGATATCCCTCTCAATTTCAAAGAATGCTTGGAAGATTTCTTCTATGGTTTCAAACATGTGGATATTAATGTATGAGGAGATGTCTTTGTTCAACCCAACCTTGAAACGTACGATGTTATGGTTCACGTTATCTCCTCGATGATCAGGCTTTAAGGTCAATTATTTAAATTCATCATAGTAAGCCATAATATTCTTGCTATCTTACTTCAAGTTGTATAGCTTGGCAAAGAGCTTATGCCTATACCTCTCCAACAAATACCTTTGTCTCATGAACATTTTTAATGTCTCCCATGAAGGAGGTTGTCCTTCATTCAACACATTTCCAAATATCTTGACATAATCCCACCATGTATTGGCATACCCTTTAAAATGAGATATGGCATAACAACTCTTCTTCTCTTTTTGATATCACTAACTTGGAAGATCCTTTCACAAGAGGATTCCCATAAGAGATAAGCTTAAGGATCACTTTTTTCTTTGAAAGTTAGAAGACTAACCTTATTTGAATTGCTACCCAAATCTCGATCCATATTACCTTGTTGGTTCCATTGATCATAACCTTAGGGTTGGTTTCCCAAGTTTTCTCTTACCATCAGGCTTTGGACCAAATCTTTCTCCTCGACCTTGATAAACTCTTTATAGGTATACCTCTCATTTCCTCTACCAATATGTCAGCTTTATCGAATGCTCTGAACTTCGCTTGTTGTTTTTCCTTTTTTTTCCTCATCTATTTAAATGGGTTGGTTTTGGTTAAGGGGCACTTGGAATAGGGGAATTTGGTTTAGTAGAGGTTAGAGTATTTGGGTTCGAGATTCATCATGTTGTGTTTGGTTGAATTGAGGTTGGAGTGGTCAAACGGGATTTCAGTTTTATGGATATGTAGTGCCTTACGGAATGGAATAATTTGCTTGTATTGGTGGATTAATCATTTGGTGACGGTTTTTTGAGGAAATATAAACTGAAGGATATGGAGCATGCCCACTAGTTGAAGCATGGTACTGTTAAGGTATGGATAGGGATGTGTTTTGTTAACCTTTCACGATATTCGTTCTTCTACCAATGAGGGATACACTCCCTTCAAGAGAATCCACCTTAAGGTCAAGTGAATTTATCTTAGCGTTTATAGAATTAATTTTACGATTGAGAGTTTCAATAGCCTCTAAGATAACATTTGTTGAGTAGTTATCCATGGTATGCTAAGTTTCACCTTCCGTAGCCATTGTATCTATGAATAAAAATAGTAACAAAAACAACAAACACGTTAGTGTTAAAGAAACTACCTTACAACTCTATATAGCTTGTTTGCCTCACACTTGGATACATAAGTGTTGAATGTTGGTTTATACTCCGATGAGAATTGAGATGTTGATATCTACTCTTGCTCGAAATAGATTCTTGTTTGAATGACTCAAGTAAATCTCGTACGGACTTGAGCCAAGAAGTTACGATGATATAGCAACGAGAGAAACACTTATAGCATCGGGACAAAGAAAGAAATAAACTCAAGAACTAATCCACAACTAAGTAGATTGGTTACTAGTTGTTAATTAGTGATGGAATGAATTAAAAGATGATTAGGAATCAAACAAATGAAACTAAGAATCTAGATTGAGCTTACCAAAATTTTCCCAAATTGATAACAAAGTGATGACTAGGGTGATGACGAGGCTGTAAGTCGTCACTGACTTGATAACTTATCAATGTTGTCGTCAACCCAAGGCAGAATAGACGGCTAAGGTTGTTTTTACCTGATGACTTGGTTGATAAGTCGTCACTTAGTTGATGTATTGTCACTCTTGTCGTCAACCTTAGGCAGAATAACAGGTTGGGGTTGTTTTTACCTGACGCCTTGGTTGATAAGTCATCACTTAGTTGATGACTTGGTTGATAAGTCATCAACTAAGTGGCGACTTGTCACTCTTGTCGCCAACCTTAGGCAGAATAGCTGATCATTTGATTCCTTAGTCCCACTTCTTCTAGTACTTATTCTTTTTTGGAATATTCCTTAGCACAAACAAATATAACTTATTTTTCCTCAATTCTTTTATATCAAACCCTTATTTTTTTAGCTTCTTCTTCAACAAGATAAGAAGAACTTGAAAAACATTCAAATTTTGACCCTCAATCAAACAAATTTGGAATTCGATAAAATTCGAATCTCAGGCTCTTTTCAAGCTCCCGAACAAATCCCAATAGTTTTCATGACTCAAAGCATACCTAATAATTTCAGATTTTGAAACCCATTTGAAATTTCTTCAAACTTAAGCTCAATAATAGTGGTCTACTCAATACTTGTCGGATTAAGCTCAAATATTAGATATTGACTCAAATAGTACTAGAGAATAATATTCTAGCACTAGAAACACAAAAAGACACAAAAATCAAAAACTCAAAATTCCAAAAATAACCTAAATGTGAATACTACTTTTTGTGATTTTCAAGAAAACAAACCCAAGACTAGAATCGTAGGAACGATCCTAAGATTGGCTCTGATACCAAATGATACAACTCAAGCTATGGAATATAGAATCTAACTAAGGAAGCTAAAGATAATCAACAATCCTTCCATAAGTAACAATTACGTCCTTATAAATCTCACAATTATAACATCATTAGCTCATTATCAACTTATTAAACCACACGATCTTTCAAAATCAACACTAATATGTACATACATGCTAAGAGGCTTATTTTTGCCAAACTAGTCTTGACTTGTAGGTGAAAATCTAAGTCCATGCACCGTACCGATGTGGTACCTGATCCTCCATAAATAAGTAATATTAATATCCATATTCGTACCGGTGTGGTGCCCGATCCTTCATAATTAAGTAACATTAATATCTATATACGTACCAGCGTGGTGCCCGATCCTCAATAAATAAGTATTATCAATATCCTTATTTGTACCGACGTGGTACCTGATCCTCCATAAATAAGTAATATCAATATCCATATTTGTACCGGCGTGGTACCGATCCTCCATAACCATATTATATACATTTTATCAAATTCACACTATCTCTCAGGATATAATACGACGTACTAGATTTATAAGTGCACTTAAAATCATAATGTAGTTCGATTAGGCTCTTTCATTAATCATGATTTTGACCCCCTCATGAGCATTATTTCAATAATTCATCATGATCATCAACAAGCCCTTCATTGCATTAATTCAAGAAGTTATCACTATCAAACAAGCCTCTCATAGGCACAATTCAATAAATCATCATTATCACCAATTTAGCTTCTCATGGAAATCTAATAGATATTGTATTTTTATCAAACCAAAACAAGAATATCATAATATAGATCACCATTTAATACTTAAACATACAAGTCACTATTGGAGCTTAATACTCATAATTATTAAAATACCACTACCTTCTTAAATACCACATCTTGAGTTCTAAGATCACTACCTATAACTAGCACATTCAGGCATATCATTATCTTCTACCTCTTTCCACATAATACAATTCTAATAATGATTCAAGTTATTTATCCATTAGATATTACTATGCTCATCAATATTCGACCTTAGCATAATTCTCCTCATCACATTACTGCATAGTACGTACAACTTTATACCATTATAACTCAACTAGGTTCATCACTGGAACAACTAAGAAATATTATGTCTAAATACTCCATTTACAATAATTCCCTTTCAGACACATAATATCATAAATATCACAGAATCGGTCAATAACATAGTTTTTGGGTTTAAAGTAAAGTTCTCATGTCTTTATCCACCTCAACTACATAACTGCAGGCCTAAACATTCTTTCTTCTATGAATTTAAAATAATGAAAATATAAAATAACAGTCTTCTACTCATTAAACCTAGTCTACCTAAATGCCAAGCTTTTGAAAAAAGCAAGCTGCAACAAGAATGCTCTTTCCTTTCCTTCATGTCTTGGGATAATCAACCATCTAAAAGTTAAGCAATAATAATAGTAATTAAATAATTACTCTTCAAACAAATATCTTGGGGATTCAAACTCACTAATTCTACTCTTAATTCAAGGTCTATATTATTCTTCAAGGTCAATTAACCATTAACAAAGGTCTCATCTTTAGGGAATTCAAGATTCCTAACCATCAAAATTCATAATCTAGTTTATGAAATTCAAGGGTAGAAATCTTTAATTTATAATTGAGAATCAACTTTAGGTCTTATTAAAAACATCCATAAGTCCCCCCCCCCCCAAAAAAAAATCCACCATTAAAGGTCTCTAAGGATTCTAAGATGTCAAAGGCTTAAAAGACGAAGAACATAATGAAAAAACTTACCACAACAAAGGACTTTCACCATAAGCATTGGGAAATCACCTCTCTAAGATTGGGAAATGAAATTTGGGATTTTTAGACCTAACTATGGCTGAAGCGATTTAAATACCATCAGAATTTTCACTACAGCGAAATCCCATTTCAGCCCGGACAGTGCTCACTAAAATAGTCATTACTTTTTACTCTAAATTTAGATTGATGAAAGGTTTGTTGGATTATGAAAAAGACTCAGAGATATTTAATTTGGTGTGTATTGGACATCTTAATTCCTTATATTCTAAGATTTATGGTCATTTGAAGTTGACCTTAATAGAAACCCATATCGAAACTCTATTAGAAAGAAAGTTTTAAACTTAACTTTGTGTTAGGAATATTATATGACCTTAATTCATACCTAAAGAAATTCCAAACTAAAGTATTGATATTATTACTCATGAATAATTAAATTCATTGGGTGTAAGTCTATCTGGACACATCGAAAGATTTAAATCTTAGTCGAAAAGATTGAGGTGACATAATAAATAAAATGATGATTGTTTTGGGCTCAAGTTAACATTCAAGAGTGAAAAATAAGATTTTTCATGAATAATATAGTAATGACGAAATAAGTTGTTACATAAATTTACCCCTAAGTATTTTTATATTAATTTTGATATATCACTTCTATCAGTCATTATAAGTCATTTAAGACATGTACTGTCACATCCCAAGGCTACCCCTTAGCCGCAACAACAGTGCTTATGCTCACAAGTGACCACAAGCTAACCCATGAACTGGTACCTGCTATGAGCAGTGAATAAGTTTCAAAATACACATGTGCAGAAGTAAACTGTCAATGCTATAAGGTTTAAATACTGATAAGATAATGTAAAACTGGATACTGAAATACGTATCAAAACGTGTTTGAAATATCTGATAAAACCAACTGACTATCTAATTAACTGACTGCATGTCTGAAATCCTCTAAACTAAATAAAGAGTTGATGGTACAGGCCCTAACTAACTCCAAACTAAACTAACTGAAAGGAAATATGGAATTACTGAAATAACATAACAAGTCCCGACATATGAGGACTCACCATAACTGTTGCTGCTAATAAGTTGAACTGTCTAAGTATGGTCAAGAAACTGAGTGTCTAAACCTATTATATAAGATATCATAACGTGAAGAAAGTATGCGATCAGTACTTTGAATGTACTAGTATATGAGATGAGGTTAGGTTGAAATGCATAGGTTTATGTGCATGAAATACTGATTGACTGAATATCATAAGATAACTAATGCATAAATGCATGAAAGCTATAAAATCTGAGAATGCATGATCAAGGATATAACATGATACTAAAATAGTCTGTAAACTGAAATACTGAAATCTGGTAACTGAATAACTAATGAACTACATGCTATGGTCAAGTAAACCTAAACTAAATTCTATACAGAATACTAAACTGAGACTTTGGTAGGTATTATGTAATACCTCGGAAAATTTTTCGTTGAAATTTTGTGCATAAACGTGTTGGGTTCTATCTTCTAAAAGGAATTATAAATTTTCCATGCAGAATATATTAGATTATGACCCACCATTGCGTAGAGTATCGAATAATCTTTCCAACGATATGTGGATCACCCAAAATGGACACCCAAGCGATGAGTTATAAACATTCTGATCGAACCATGAATAGTAGTGAACAGTAAAACGTGCAGGAAAAAGTACTGAGGCCTGGCGTATTTTTGCTCTAACTTTAAATGATCATAAATCCTTGTACATAATGATCTGGGTGATCTACTATATATCAACGGAAAGATCTGCTAGCCCTCTTTCCGATGAAATTGGTTTCATCCAATTTGTCTATCGGGTAAAAAAGTTATGATCGATCTACTTCAGCCTATCAAAAGTGAATTTTTGGGTCAACTTCAAACGACCATAACTTCTTGTACACAATGATCTGGGTGAGATACTATATATCAATGGAAATATATGAGAGTCCTCTTTCTAATGAAATTGGTTTCATCTAATTTGGATATCAGAGTAAAACGTTATGGTTGATCTACTTCAGACTATTAAAACAGTCAACCAAAGGACAGATTTGAGAATTAGTTGATTTTTAAGGGCATTTGGTCATTATGCCTTCACTTTATGGACGAAAATTGTTCATTTATACCTATATTTAGCCATAAAATTCATGCTCTTCCATCAAAAACATTGAGAGAACTAAACTCTAGGTCCATTTTGAGCTCCAAATATCTTCCAATTTCACCGTAGAAATTCAAATTTGATCCGATAATCAAACTCATCATCTCGAGACCTTCGAGGAGCACCCCTTATTTGTGTGAATAGGATTCCATTATCAAGAGGTCAATTTCAAAGTATATGAGATTTTTTTCAACAAGAGCACTCTTTCGTTCTTGTGCCCAAAAGTAATTTTCTTGACGAAGACATGATTTTTACTTGATTATTATGATTTTGAAGCATGAACTCATATTCTATGATGATTATTATGAAATTTTGATGTCTATGATTTTGAAAGATGGATTTACATGTGTGGTGATATAAAGCAT
>JAPEIP010000013.1:156543702-156556416 GCA_026120095.1 Capsicum chinense | reverse complement strand
TAAAAAAAAAAAAAAAAAAAAAAAAAAAAATTCATACTAAAATTGCCAACTTAGGCGTAGGTTTTTTTTTGCCCTTTGGTTAATGTCCTTTTTATAGAGAAAACCTAGAGCTATTAGCGTAAATTTAGGATTTCTTAATTATGTAGAAATTCATTTTTAATACCATTAAAATTCTAATTTATTTAAAAATGTTAAATATTAAAGATTCCTACCAAAATAGAAAAAACCCTAATTTTCAGAATTTATGGAAAGAACATTATCGTAAAAGTGTTGGGTTAATTGAAATTCGTTCGTTCCATTTATGTAGGAGTCTATTAATACTTATTCCCATATATATTTTTGGAGTATATTTAATATTATAAATAATAATTAATAAATTATTTCACGCGATCATCACTTGGGATATACACTTATTTTATTAATACTTATTTCCATATATATTTTTTGAGTATATTTAATATTATAAATAATAATTAATAAATTATTTCACGCGATCATCACTTGGTATATACACTTATTTAATTGTTTTGCTATATTCTAACTGTTAATCATCATGCAAGTGGTAATTGTAGTGGAAACTTGTATTGACAATTTTTTAATATATATTAAAGAAATAAAATTTTTCCCATTAATCAGGACACGTTATAGTTGATTTTAATTTTTTAGTAGGATTCTATTACCTAGTTTAATTAAATTTCAGTTGATTTTAAATTTTGTCACGACCCAAAAATGAGGGTCATGATGACACTTGCGGCTTCCTTGACAATTAAGCCTATCACCCAAACTGATCCAAAAAGAAGAAAAGATAGAAATATCCCACGGTAAGACTTCTAAAATAAAGATGAACCATATAAGTAATTATAACAATGCAGAAAGAACTTATCCAAAATGCCAATCATGCCCAAAACCAGGTATCAATGATGTAAGAACTACTAATACAGTCCAAGAGTCAAATGCATCGAAAAAATAACCACAAAGGAATAATAACAGTCTCCGAATACTAATAAAGACATAACAACTATAGAAAGATAGAGGTGAACTTCGGACGCATGAATGTCCAACCGCTACCTTGAACAATCGCCCGAGTCAATAATGTTGAGGCGCACTCGAGCAAAGATCTGCACCGAAAGGGTGCAGTAAGCATGAGTACGGTCCACTTGTACTCAGTAGGTATGATACACCGATCAAGCAAAGTAGTAAATAAAACATATAAAATATACACTAAGGGCACGTCACCTGCAATCAGAAAATGTCCCACAACGGTAGCCCACACCACTTGCACTAACAGTTCTAATATATCTCACATATATTACAAAAACACACCAAGATATTAAACACAACTATACATTGTGTCATATATAAATAAAACAAGAGAAAACATGTAGATATAAAATCATCAAATACAAGTAAAGGAAGGTAAGACAAATACATAGATGACAAGTCAATAAGGCAATACAACACAACATAAACACAATAAAGTAAGTGCAATGTATATGATGATGATGGTGATGATTATGCATGAGGTCGTCGTACAACCTCCGGGATCGTAGCATAATCCCGTATGCACCTACAGAGCTAAAGCTTCCTGACGTAGGATCCATGGGGGGTTCGTCAACCCATATATAATCCACATATCTCATATCTCCTTTCCGGCATATCCCTTAGAAATAGTTTTATAAGATGTTACAAAATTTCTTAAAAAGGTGTTGCCAGTGTTTCTTAGATGTTGCCACAGTGGTACCAATGTTTCATAAATGAGTATGATATGAGGATGCAATGTTCACAACCAATTACAATGAATATTTCCACAAACAACCACATGATATATTTCCACAACCAACAACAATGCTACATTTCCACAACCACATGTGTCAATATTCGCTCATTATTTTTGTATCATCCATGAATTTTCACATGTCTCATTTGCCAACAAAGTATGAATATAATCACAATACACCAATGGTACCACATTAGCATTTTAACAACACAACACAATTATTCATATGTATTCAAGGTTATCAATATCACATAGGACCTCACACGGTCACACTATCACATAATATCTCAATTTCGACAATTACATCACATATAAGCCTCAACACGGGCACAACATATATATAGCCATTTTTCATGATTAGTTCTTACCCTTAAAATATATTTTGCACCATCATTTACTACTCAGCCCAGTCTGAAAGAGTTAAGCCATAACCTACCTCGAAAGTCAAAACCGATCCGCTACACTTGAACTCGCGACCTTACTTTTCATAAATAATTCTGAACTCTACTAAAAACATCAAATATGAAATCTATGCATCAAAGAAAAATCAACGACACTCATATTGCCTACTTTTGATTCTGGGTCAAAACGGACCCCCAAAATGAATTTCCGAAAAAAAAGGGTAAACTAGTAATTATGAGATAAAAATATTATTCAAGTGAAAAGAGTGAAATTTTGATTTAAAATCATGCTCTAAGATTTTTGGGGTTTTGAGGAATTTATCAAGAAATTATTAAGAAAAGAGTGAATTCTTACCTTAAATCCGTAATAAAACCAAAAAATAGATGTTAATCTATCTTTCCAAGCTCCCACAAGCTTCACTTTTAAGCTCTCAAACTATTTAGGGTTTAACTCTCAAAAGGCAAGATGAAAAATGAGCAAAATGACCCAAAAAACTATTTATAAGTGCAGAAAAACCTGCACTAAAATTAACCAAAAAGCTGCAGTTTTTTTTTTGTTAAAGTTCACTCCGAACTTTGATAGGGTGCCCGAAATTCGTTCGGAGTCCGATACATGTAAATGACATATGCAACCACACTAAATTCGACATTCCGGATGCGATGGGGATATCAGATTTAAAAAAAATATCGTTTTCACAAAGTTGACCCTCGAAATACGAAATTAAAATTTTCCAAACCGAGAGCCGAAATGAGATTTAAAAGCCGTAAAATCATAACAAACATGCTAACACCCTAAAATCGACATTATGGATCTGCTGGCGAAATCGTATTTTTCATCCGAGATCGTTTCGATCAAATGTGGGTCACATACCCATATTTCCAATTTTTCAACTTTCCAACCAATAGGTCGAAATGAGCTCGGGTGCACCGGGACCCGAACCAAAGGTCTACCTAGCCTAAAATCGATATTCCAGAGCTGTGCCGCAATCCGTTTGCCCATCCATCACACGGATCAAAAGATATCCACATAAATCTAAAATAAGACTCTCAAAGCCATCAAAACCCATAATATTGCATAAATGATACCAAAATGCATCGAAAATCATGTCAATCACTCCCACACCCCAAAAATATCATAATGCAGCTAAGAAAAGGGGTGAAATAGTTAAATCACACAAAATCACAAATTTTATCTATTTCATCAAATTTTTAGGTCATTACATCATCCACCACTAAAAATCTAGTTCGTCCTCGAACTAAGGTAAAGAACTACCTGAATCAATAAAAAGCTGGGGATAAGAACTACGCATATCAGACTCAACCTCCAAAGTAGCTTCATCTACAGGTCGATGTCGCCACAGGACCTTAACCACAAGGATCATTCTAGAGCGCAACCGCCTAACATCCCTAGCCAAAATGGAAACCGGTTCCTCAATAAAGGACAACTGCTCATCTAACCAA
The DNA here is from genome assembly GCA_026120095.1 of Capsicum chinense. Lineage (NCBI taxonomy): Eukaryota > Viridiplantae > Streptophyta > Magnoliopsida > Solanales > Solanaceae > Capsicum > Capsicum chinense. The sequence continues at coordinate 156,552,777 of JAPEIP010000013.1, read as the reverse complement.
ACTGAATCCCAATGAATGACATGTGACTCATCAGGGATATAACGACAAAGCATAGAAATATAAAAAACTGGATGAGCAGCTGATAGATTAGGGGGCAAAGCCAACTCATAAGGCACATCACCAACAGTTCGAAGAATCTCAAATAAACCAATATACCTGGGGCTAAGCTTGCCTCTCTTCGCAAATCTCATCACACCCTTTATGGGTGAAACTCGAAAGAAAACATGATCACCAACACCAAATCTCAAGGCACATATGATCAGCATAACACTTCTGCCTACTCTAAGCCGCTCTAAGTCTATCCTGAATGATCCGGACCTTATCCAAAAACTCATGAAGCAAGTCCATACCTCGAGGTCTCACCTCTGAAACATCAAACCAACCTATTGGAGAGCAACAACACCTACCATACAATGCCTCAAAAGGAGCCATATCAATACTAGAATAGTAGCTATTATTTTATGCAAACTCTGCTAAAGCCAAATGCTGCTCCTACTGGCCACTAAAATCCATCACGCACGCGCGGAGCATATCCTCCAAAACTTGTATAGTCCGTTTTGACTGGCCATCAGTATGAGGGTGAAACGCTATACTAAGATCCACTCGAGTACCCAACTCATCCTGAAAAGCCTTCCAAAAGTGAGATGTGAACACAGGACCTCGATCTGAAATAATGGACACGACACATCATGCAGATGCACAATCTCACGAATGTAGATACAGGCCAACCTCTCAGCACTGAATGAGACTTGAATCGGAATAAAATGAGCTGACTTGGTCAATCGATCCACGATGACCCAAATAATATCAGAACTATGAGATGTACGAGGCAAATCAGTCATAAAGTCCATAGTGATACGTTCCCACTTTCACTCAGGAATGGGTAACCTCTGAAGCAAACCACCAGGTCTCGTATGCTCGGCCTTCACCTGCTGACAACATAGGCAACGGACCACAAAATCTGCTATATCTTGCCTCATACCACCCCACCAGTAGTGCTATCTCAAATCACAATACATCTTAATCAAACCTGGATGGATGGAATATCTGGAACAATGGGCTTCCTCTAAGATCAACCTAATCTAGTCGCCTACTTTCGGCACACAAACTCGACCTTTAATTCGTAAAACTCCATCTGAATCAAGTGAGGTTTCCTTAGCCTCTCCACCCAATACATTGTCTCAAATCAACCTCAATCCAACATCATCAAACTAATGATCTCAGATCTGCTCCATCAAAGAAGATCTAGCATCCACGAATGCCAAAACACGCCTCGGTATTAAAATATCAAGTCTAACCATCTGGTTAGCTAAAGACTGAACCTCTAAGGCTAAAGGCCTCTCCTGGGTCAAAAGATGCGCCAAACTACCCATGCTAGTCATCTTTCGACTCAAGGCATCCGCAACAACATTAGCCTTGCTCGGATGGTAGAGAATAGTCAAGTCATAATCCTTAAGAAACTCAAGCCAACGGCGCTACCTCATATTAAGATCTCGCTGAGTAAAGAAGTAGTGAAGGCTATGATGATCTGAAAAGATCTCACAACGGACACCATAAAAGTAGCGCCTTCACAACTTCAAGGCAAACACAACTGCGCACAACTCTAAATCATGGGTAGGATAATTCCTCTCATGAGGCTTCAATTTGAGATGCATAAGCAATTACCTTTGCTCCTGCATTAACAAAACACCTAACCCAACACCTGAAGCGTCACAAAAGATAGTAAAGCCCACGCCCTCCTTGGGCAAAGCCAATATAGGAGTTAAAGTCAACAAATCCTTGAGCTTTTGAAAGCTCGTCTCACAATATCATACCAATGAAAATAAATCTTTTTTTTGGGTCAACTTGGTCAATAGAGCTGCAATGGATGAAAAACCCTCAACAAAACGTCGATAATACTCGGCCAAGCCAACAAAACTCCGAATCTCAGTGGGCGAAGTAGGTCTAGCCCAGTCCCAAACCGCTGCAACCTTGGCTGGGTCAACCATAATTCCTTCCTTAGTCTCACATGACCCAAGAAAGAAATAGACTCGAACCAAAACTTGCACTTAGAGAACTTAGCATACAACTTTTCATCCCTCAATCTCTGAAGCACAATTTGCAAATACTCTTCATGCTCAAACTCACTCTTAGAATAAACTAAGATATTATCTATAAATACAATAACAAAGAAGTCAAGATACGATGAAAACATTCGTTTCGTCAACTCCATGAATACGACAGGGGCATTGGTCAACCCGAAGGTTACTCATAATGACCATAACGATTTTGAAAAGTAATTTTCGGAATATCCAAAGTTCTAATCCTCAACTGGTGATAACCAGACCTCACATTAATCTTCGAAAATCCACAACACCCTAGAGCTGATCAAATAAATCATCAATGCGAGAAAGAGGATACTTTTTCTTGATCGTCACCGTATTTAATTGCGGATAATCAATACACATCATAGACCCATCATTTTTCTTCACAAAAAAGATAGGTGCACCCTAAGGTGAAACACTAGGTATAATAAATCCTTTATCCAATAATTTCTACAACTGATCCTTCAGTTTCTTCAACTTTATTGGGCCATCCTATTAAGAGGAATAGAAATGGGCTTAGTGCCTGACTCAACATCAATTTTAAAATCAATATCTCGATCCGAAGGCATACTAGGCAAGTCCATAGGGACCACCTTCATAAACTCACAAAAAACACAGACAAAATCCAAAAAATGAGGCAAAACAACACTTGTGTCATGAATATGGGCCAAGTAAGATAAACATCCCCCCTCAACCAATTTACGAGCCTGAACATAAGATATGACCCTTTTAGGACCCAAATAAAGTGCACCCTTCCAAGCTATCATTGGCACACCTGACGGAGCTAAAGTCATAGTCTTAGAAAAGTAATTTAAAATTGCATGATAAGGAGCCAACCAATCCATACCCAAAATAACATCAAAATCGATCATATCTAACACAAGTAAGTCTATCAAAGTCTCACGCCCGGCAAAATTCACAACACAAAATTGATGAGCCTGATCCACTACTAAAGAATCACCTACTAGGGTGGATACACAAATAGACATGGCAAGAGGATCACTAACAGAATCAAAACCTGAAGCAAAATATACAGACAGATAGGAGAAAATTAACCCGAGATCAAATAATACAGATGCAGGTCTGAAACAAATGGGGACAATACCTGTATTCACAGCATCAGAAGCCTATGCCTCAGGTCTGGCTGGTATAGCATAAGACTATCCATGACTACCAACTAGCTGAGTAGCCCCACGACTACTACCACGGGCTCCATCATCTCCACATCTTACAACTTTGGTAGAACCCCTACCTCTCACAGCTGAAATAAGAGTAGCTTTAAAAATATGGCGAGAACAGTCCTTGGCTACATGGCCAATCCCATCACACACATAGCAATCTCTACGACCAGTCTCAACAAGAGAAAGTACAACTGAGCCTGAACGAGCACACTGAACTGCTGAACTAGAAGATCCACCAGCTGAACTCTATAAAATCACCTGCACTGGCTTACCATGGTATCCACGAGAACCTCTAAAATCTCTACGTCGATAGGTCTGACTCCTAAAATCACTAAAATAATGCACCCTCTTGGCGCCTCTTTGAGATGCACTAATAATACCATCTGTCAACTTACTATGATCCACAATACTTTAAAGAGGAGCTCCAAGCATAATCATTTGATATGTAGCCAACTAAAGAGATATATCCAAACCCTTTATGAACTTTTGAATCTTCTCAAACTTGGTGGAAATGCTATCATAGGAATATCTGGACAGGACATGGAAGCATTCCCTATACTAAAAAAAACTGTCATGGAGCCCTACTCCAAACGATCAAACTTGTCCTGCATACGATCTCTCAAACTGAAAGGCACAAATCTCTCCAGAAAGGCATCAATAAACTGATCTGAAGACAACTCAGGAGCATCAATAAGCTTATAACCGACAAATGATATCCACTAATTTCTCATAATATCTCTCAACTAATATGAGGTATAAGCAACTCCATTCACGTATAAAGAGTGAAAAATAACTCAGAACACAAGATATGAAAGAATTCGGATGATAAGGAATAAAATTAAGGAAGTTTCCTAAAGATATCCTATAGCCTCTTGAAGATAGATACGGACGTCTACAGATCCATCCGTGAGACTCTATTAGACATCTCTTTCTTACACCATTGAGACCAATGAAACCTGTCTGCTTTGATACCAATTTGTCACAACCCCAAAAACGAAAGTCATGATGGCACTTGTCGCGGCGTACCTTGACAAGTAAGACTATCACCCAAACTGATATGAAAAGAAGAAAAGACAAAAATATCTCACCGTAAGGCTTCTAGAATGAAGTCAAATCATATAGGTAATCATAACAATGCGGAAACAACTTATTCAAAATGCCAATCATGTCCAAAACCAGGCATCAATAGTGTAAGAACTACTAATACAATCCAAGAGTCAAATACATCGAAAAAATAACCACAAAGGAATAATAACTGTCTCTGAATACTAATAAAGACATAATAACTATAAAAAGATAGAGGTGAACTTCGAACGCATGAATGTCCAACCACTACCTTGGAAGCTCCAACAATCTCCCGAGTCAATCACGCTGAGGCGCACTCGAGCTAAGACCTGTACCGAAAGGGCATAGTAGGCATGAGTACGGTCTATTTGTACTCAGTAGGTATCATAGGCCGACCAAGCAAAGTAGTAAATAAAGTATATAAGATATACACTAAGGGCACGCCACCTGTAATCAGAAAATGTCCTACAACAGTAGCCCACACCGTTTGCACTAATAGTATTACAACAAGACACGAAGATATTAAAAACAAGTATACATTATGTCACATATAAATAGAACAAAAGAGAACATGTAGATACAAGATTATCAAATACAAGTGAAAGAAGGTAAGACAAATACATAGATGACAAGTCAATAAGGCAATACAACACAACACAAACACAGTAAAGTAAGTCCAATGTATATGATAATGATGATGATGCACGAGGTCATCGTACAACCTCTGGGATCATTGTACAATTCCCATATACACCTACGGAGCTAAAGCTTCCTGACATAAGACCCATGGGGGGGGGGGGTTCTTCAACCCATATATAATTCACATATCTCATATCTCCTTTTCGGCATATCCCTCGGAAAGGGTTTTATAAGGTGTTATAATATTTTCTTAAAAATATGTTACCAGTGTTTCTCAGATGTTACCACAGTGGTACCAATGTTTCATGAATGAGTATGATATGAGGATGTAATGCTCACAACCAATCACAATAAATATTTCCACAAACAACCACATGATATATTTTCACAACCAACAACAATGCTACATTTCCACAACCACATGCATGAATATTCGCTCATTATTTTTGTATTATCCATAAATTTTCATGTCTCATTTGCCAACAAAGTATGAATATAATCACAATACACCAATGATACCATATTAGAATTTTAACAACACAACACAATTATTCATATGTATTCAAGGCTATCAATATCACATATGACCTCACACGGTCACACATATCACATAATATCTCAATTTCGAAAATTACATCACATATAAGCCCCCACACGGGCACAAAATATATATAGCCATTTTTCATGATTAGTTTCCACCCTTAACATATATTTTGCACCATCATTTACTAATCAGCCCAGTTTGAAGGAGTAAAGCCATAACCTACCTTGAAAGTTAAAACCGGTCTGCTACACTTGAACTCGCGACCTTACTTTTCACGAACAATCCCGAACTCTACTAAAATCATCAAATATGAAATCAATGCATGAAAAAAAGAAACGACATCCATATTGACTACTTTTGATTTGGGGTCAAAACGGACCCCCAAAATGAATTTCCGAAAAAAAAGGTCAAAATGAGAACTTTACTTCAAAAAAATGTTTTCCATATTTTTAGAAACCTACATCTGAAAACTCAAGCTAAATTGAGTCAAAACGGGGTTCAAATCGAAGAAAAACCATTTTTGAGCTTTATCGGGTAAAATTTTTGAAATCCGGATTAAAATCAAGAATCGAAGTTGTTTTGAAGGTTAAATTAATGAAAAACTAGTAATTATGAGATAAAAATATTATTCAAGTGAAAAGAGTGAAATTTTGATTTAAAATCATACTCTTAAGATTTTTGGGGTTTGGAGGAATTTATCAAGAAATTATTAAGAAAATGGTGAATTCTTACCTTAAATCCGTAACAAAATCAAGAAATAGATGTTAATCTATCTTCCCAAGCTCCCACAAGCATCACTTTTAAGCTCCCAAGCTTTTTAGAGTTTAACTCTCAAGAGGCAAGATGAAAAATAAGCAAAATGATCCAAAAACTATTTTTAAGTGCAGAAAATCTGCACTAAAATTAAACCAAAAAGCTGCAGTGTTTTTTTGTTAAAGTCCACTCCGGACTTCGACAGAGTGCTTGAAATTCGTTCAGAGTTTGATACATGCAAATGAACTATGTAACCACACTAAATTCAGCGTTCCGGACGCGATATTAGATTTTCAAAACAACATCGTTTTCACAAAGTTGACCCTCGAAACTTGAAATCACAATTTTCCAAACTAAGGGTCGAAATGAGATTTGAAAGCCGTAAAATCATACCAAATATGCTAACACCCTAAAATCGACATTCTGGATTTGCTGGCGAAGTCGTATTTTCCATCCGAGGTCATTTCGATCAAATGTGGATCCCAGACCCATATTTCCAATTTTTCGACTTTCCAATCAATAGGTCGAAATGCGCTCAGGTGCACCGGGACCCAAACCAAAGGTCTACCTAGCCTAAAATTAATATTCCAGAGCTACTGGCGCAGTCCATTTGCCCATCCGTCGCACAGATCAAAAGATATCCACATAAATTTAAAATAAGACTCTCGAAGCCATCAAAACCACAATATTGCATAAATGATATCAAAATACATCGAAAATCATGTCAATCACTCCCACACTCCAAAAATATCATAATGCAACTACGAAAAAGGATAAAACAGTCAAATCACACAAAATTACAAATTTCACCTATTTCATTAAATTTTTAGGTCATTACAAATTTAGTTCAATAATAATAATTATTTAGGAAAAATAAAAAAAAGACTGTTGTGAAGTCTCTAAAATATATTATAGATTATAAATAAATATATGCCTGATCAGTAGTTGCGTAAGAATCAATCCCCCCATGCCTGATCAGTAGTTGCGTAAGAATCAAATTAATTGGGGTCATATTCTCAAAATCCCAAATTGCAACACCACTATAAAAAGTCAACATAAAAAAATCGTATCTCAAAAAAATGAGACAAATCAATTCCTACGCAAGTAAAAAATCGTCACAGTAATTAAAAAACAATAATAAATATCTATCTTAAAAGTCTAATGCTTTTCCGTAAAGTGGTCATATTCATAAACAATCAATGGTGGTGACACCTTGCAGTAGTGAGATAAGATTGGGTGATTATTGGCATTTTCTTGTACCAATCTTTCAAATATGAATATTACAACTTATATTATGTTTTCTTATCGTTTTCTTTGTCCTTTCTATTTCTATATGTTCTTTAGTTACTCTCATGTTTATATTCGAGTTGAGGATTTTCTAGATACAATCTTTCTCCCTCGTCAAGATAGAAATAAAATCTGTGTATATTTTACCCTCCTCAATTATCATTTTTGAGACTACGTTAAGTTTTTTGAATGTTGTTGGCGGACGGAAAAAATGTAATAATGAAAACATGAGGCAGAACATAAAATTTGCAAAACAGGACTTTTGAAAAAGAAGCTTATGTTATTCCAGGTTTTAACTTTACGAACTTGAGAAAATAAATAAAAGAAAAATAGTCAAAGTCTTTTTGGAGATCATTAATAAATAAATAAATCTAGTCAACACTACTTAATGTATTAGTTAAAATCAGTTAAAAAAGAATCGAGGAAAAAGAATAATAGCGTAACTAACGTACATTAACACAGGCATTTGATTCAATAAGCAAGAAAAATCAAATATAGCTAAAAACCATTATTAATTTCACGGAAATACAAAACATAATACTCCTATAATTTGAAATTTCCCAAATTAAAAAAAATCAGATTTTTTAAATACACAATATTAAGAAAAGAGAACATGCAAGATCAATTCATGTTATGTTTTGTGCCAAATATATCTAAGTTAAAAGAAAAAGAAAAGTATCAAATTTACCTCTACCTTGGAGATATACGAACTCCGGCACAGCAAGTTTTTTGTCCATTAATCTTTGATGCTCCATTACTCTGCACCCATACGTAGTTTAGTTAGAAATCATTGTGGGGTTGGATACTCCCCATATTTATTTTTATATGAAGGAGAAATACGAAAAATTATATATCAAAAAAAGGATATTTCATTATCAATTGTTGATTATGTAATTAAAACTATTAATTAAAATAAATAAATAAATAAATAAAACTGATCATAATGAATAGATGAACAACTTGAATCAATGCATATAACCTTCGCTGGACAGAGTCGACAAGTAGAAGCGGAAGATATTCATAAAGTAAAATATTTAGTAGAAGTAAAAGACGTTAGATACGTTATTTATTTGCAACTATAAAAAATGTTTTTTATATAAGATAAAATTCTAATTGATTTACAAGTATTAAATATTATGATTTATTACCTAAATCAAATAAGGACTTTAAATAATATTTAAGTTTTTAGTATTAGGATATTAATTAAAGAAAATTATTTGAAGGAAAAAGTGAAAAGTCGGTCTTATCTACTGCGAACACCTCTAATGAAGGGCAAAAAGTTCAAACAACATTTCTAAGACCCTATTAGAGATAAATGTTTGATGATACATGTTATACCCCATTTCAACACGGGTTAAACTGAGGTACAATATATTGAAAAACTTTTAAGTTAAATTAAGAAAGTCACCACCTAATTAGTTCTATGGTGAATTAGAACACCTTTTATAAACAAAGTGATTAAAAGAAATTAAAGACTTCATTTTAAGGTCTACTTACATAAGCAATTCTTGGTAAGGGTTCA
>JAPEIP010000013.1:156503365-156543602 GCA_026120095.1 Capsicum chinense | reverse complement strand
TACTTTTCACGAACAATCCCGAACTCTACTAAAATCATCAAATATGAAATCAATGCATGAAAAAAAGAAACGACATCCATATTGACTACTTTTGATTTGGGGTCAAAACGGACCCCCAAAATGAATTTCCGAAAAAAAAGGTCAAAATGAGAACTTTACTTCAAAAAAATGTTTTCCATATTTTTAGAAACCTACATCTGAAAACTCAAGCTAAATTGAGTCAAAACGGGGTTCAAATCGAAGAAAAACCATTTTTGAGCTTTATCGGGTAAAATTTTTGAAATCCGGATTAAAATCAAGAATCGAAGTTGTTTTGAAGGTTAAATTAATGAAAAACTAGTAATTATGAGATAAAAATATTATTCAAGTGAAAAGAGTGAAATTTTGATTTAAAATCATACTCTTAAGATTTTTGGGGTTTGGAGGAATTTATCAAGAAATTATTAAGAAAATGGTGAATTCTTACCTTAAATCCGTAACAAAATCAAGAAATAGATGTTAATCTATCTTCCCAAGCTCCCACAAGCATCACTTTTAAGCTCCCAAGCTTTTTAGAGTTTAACTCTCAAGAGGCAAGATGAAAAATAAGCAAAATGATCCAAAAACTATTTTTAAGTGCAGAAAATCTGCACTAAAATTAAACCAAAAAGCTGCAGTGTTTTTTTGTTAAAGTCCACTCCGGACTTCGACAGAGTGCTTGAAATTCGTTCAGAGTTTGATACATGCAAATGAACTATGTAACCACACTAAATTCAGCGTTCCGGACGCGATATTAGATTTTCAAAACAACATCGTTTTCACAAAGTTGACCCTCGAAACTTGAAATCACAATTTTCCAAACTAAGGGTCGAAATGAGATTTGAAAGCCGTAAAATCATACCAAATATGCTAACACCCTAAAATCGACATTCTGGATTTGCTGGCGAAGTCGTATTTTCCATCCGAGGTCATTTCGATCAAATGTGGATCCCAGACCCATATTTCCAATTTTTCGACTTTCCAATCAATAGGTCGAAATGCGCTCAGGTGCACCGGGACCCAAACCAAAGGTCTACCTAGCCTAAAATTAATATTCCAGAGCTACTGGCGCAGTCCATTTGCCCATCCGTCGCACAGATCAAAAGATATCCACATAAATTTAAAATAAGACTCTCGAAGCCATCAAAACCACAATATTGCATAAATGATATCAAAATACATCGAAAATCATGTCAATCACTCCCACACTCCAAAAATATCATAATGCAACTACGAAAAAGGATAAAACAGTCAAATCACACAAAATTACAAATTTCACCTATTTCATTAAATTTTTAGGTCATTACAAATTTAGTTCAATAATAATAATTATTTAGGAAAAATAAAAAAAAGACTGTTGTGAAGTCTCTAAAATATATTATAGATTATAAATAAATATATGCCTGATCAGTAGTTGCGTAAGAATCAATCCCCCCATGCCTGATCAGTAGTTGCGTAAGAATCAAATTAATTGGGGTCATATTCTCAAAATCCCAAATTGCAACACCACTATAAAAAGTCAACATAAAAAAATCGTATCTCAAAAAAATGAGACAAATCAATTCCTACGCAAGTAAAAAATCGTCACAGTAATTAAAAAACAATAATAAATATCTATCTTAAAAGTCTAATGCTTTTCCGTAAAGTGGTCATATTCATAAACAATCAATGGTGGTGACACCTTGCAGTAGTGAGATAAGATTGGGTGATTATTGGCATTTTCTTGTACCAATCTTTCAAATATGAATATTACAACTTATATTATGTTTTCTTATCGTTTTCTTTGTCCTTTCTATTTCTATATGTTCTTTAGTTACTCTCATGTTTATATTCGAGTTGAGGATTTTCTAGATACAATCTTTCTCCCTCGTCAAGATAGAAATAAAATCTGTGTATATTTTACCCTCCTCAATTATCATTTTTGAGACTACGTTAAGTTTTTTGAATGTTGTTGGCGGACGGAAAAAATGTAATAATGAAAACATGAGGCAGAACATAAAATTTGCAAAACAGGACTTTTGAAAAAGAAGCTTATGTTATTCCAGGTTTTAACTTTACGAACTTGAGAAAATAAATAAAAGAAAAATAGTCAAAGTCTTTTTGGAGATCATTAATAAATAAATAAATCTAGTCAACACTACTTAATGTATTAGTTAAAATCAGTTAAAAAAGAATCGAGGAAAAAGAATAATAGCGTAACTAACGTACATTAACACAGGCATTTGATTCAATAAGCAAGAAAAATCAAATATAGCTAAAAACCATTATTAATTTCACGGAAATACAAAACATAATACTCCTATAATTTGAAATTTCCCAAATTAAAAAAAATCAGATTTTTTAAATACACAATATTAAGAAAAGAGAACATGCAAGATCAATTCATGTTATGTTTTGTGCCAAATATATCTAAGTTAAAAGAAAAAGAAAAGTATCAAATTTACCTCTACCTTGGAGATATACGAACTCCGGCACAGCAAGTTTTTTGTCCATTAATCTTTGATGCTCCATTACTCTGCACCCATACGTAGTTTAGTTAGAAATCATTGTGGGGTTGGATACTCCCCATATTTATTTTTATATGAAGGAGAAATACGAAAAATTATATATCAAAAAAAGGATATTTCATTATCAATTGTTGATTATGTAATTAAAACTATTAATTAAAATAAATAAATAAATAAATAAAACTGATCATAATGAATAGATGAACAACTTGAATCAATGCATATAACCTTCGCTGGACAGAGTCGACAAGTAGAAGCGGAAGATATTCATAAAGTAAAATATTTAGTAGAAGTAAAAGACGTTAGATACGTTATTTATTTGCAACTATAAAAAATGTTTTTTATATAAGATAAAATTCTAATTGATTTACAAGTATTAAATATTATGATTTATTACCTAAATCAAATAAGGACTTTAAATAATATTTAAGTTTTTAGTATTAGGATATTAATTAAAGAAAATTATTTGAAGGAAAAAGTGAAAAGTCGGTCTTATCTACTGCGAACACCTCTAATGAAGGGCAAAAAGTTCAAACAACATTTCTAAGACCCTATTAGAGATAAATGTTTGATGATACATGTTATACCCCATTTCAACACGGGTTAAACTGAGGTACAATATATTGAAAAACTTTTAAGTTAAATTAAGAAAGTCACCACCTAATTAGTTCTATGGTGAATTAGAACACCTTTTATAAACAAAGTGATTAAAAGAAATTAAAGACTTCATTTTAAGGTCTACTTACATAAGCAATTCTTGGTAAGGGTTCAAATTATCCTAAAGAAAAGGGATTAGACACCCTAAAAGATCCGCTAACTACGGTTAACCAGCCAAACTTAGTGTTGAAACCTTGTGGGTTGCACCATACAGTGAGGGACCAGGTCCCTCAACATTAGTCACAGGAAATAAAATAGTAAATCAACCAGGAACACAATACAATGCAGGAAAATTATAGAAAACAAGATTTAACGTGGAAACCTCCTTGCTCAAGGGAGGAAAACCCACGGCTTGCCTTCACAAGCACTCAAAAGTTACTATAATCAACCTCTTGATTATAGACTCGAACTTGAACCTAACTTTAGGCTCCTCCTGCTTGTAATAACTCTACTACAAGCCTATCTTCACAACTCTGCCAAGAACACACTTTGATATTAATTAGCTCTAACCAATATCCGCCTTAGGTAACTTTACCTAAGCTCACTCAAGAAAGCAAAGAAAACATTACTCTTGTAACATGAGTAATTCAGTTACAATTCAGGACTCAACTCAAGAACACTTACTCTTGAACTATTCTCTCTTTACTAACGTTCTCTTTCTAATGTTTCCCTACTAACGTACCTTTACAACATTACTTTTGACCGACGCCAGCGGTGTAACATCACCGGCGATAGGTAAGTGTACTACGCCCTTCCTCTTTCCCCCTTCTCTTTCTTGGTCCCTTTCTCTCCTCCCTCTATCTCTTTCCATGCTGGCAGCCACTATGACCTCACCGGCAGCTTAGGTTTTACCGTCTCCTGCTCTAGCGATGGTAATAGAGGAAGCAACACTAGTGGTAATCGAAAAAAAAAATAAGAGGGAGAGATGAGAAAAATGCGTATCTTGGTGGTGAAGGCTCAGGAGAACTGACTTGATGGTCGCCGGTGGCGACGGAGGCAGACCAGAACCCAGAATAGATTGGATCCAACGATCTTTCGGTGAATTTGCCAGGCGACGTGATTTCGGCGACATACTTCTACATATCCCGGTGAAGTCTAACCTTAAACTTTATTTTTATTTTTAGCTTTATTTCTATTATTAGCTTTATTTCTACTTTTATTTCTAATTTTATCATGTTATTTTTGGAATCTTGACTGCCTAGAATTTGTGTGGATTAATCTGTCTATTAATTTAGTGCCTAGTATCTATTGTTCTTGTATTTTGGTGGTATCCTGTGCTTTGTGGGTGCCTTTTACTGTGGTGTTGTTTTATACTTTTATCTGGGGTTAAGTAGTGGCTTTGGTGGTAAATGGTGGAATAGGGTCATGTCCTGGGGGGTTGGGGTTGGGGTTGGGTTTGGGGTTCGGTGTTGGGTTTAGGTGAAGAGGGGGAGGACAAGGTATTAGGGGAGAGATTTCGAGAGATGATAGGTTGAGGGTAGTATCGTGGAACATAGAGACCCTTTAGGGTAAGCCGATAAGGTTGGTAAAGATCCTTAGAAAGAGAAGTATCAATATTGTGTGTGTCTAGGAGACTAAGTGGGTAGGTTCTAAGGCTAGGGATGTGGATAGGTACAAGTTGTGGTACTCAGTTAGTGAGAGGCATAGGAATGAAGTAGGTATCTTAGTGGATAAAGAGCTTAGGGAGCAGGTTGTGGAGGTTAACAAAGTTAGTGATAGGGTGATGACTATTAAGGTAGTCATTGGGGAGTTTAATTTTAACATCTGCAGTGCTTATGCGCCACAGGTGGGCCTGTACGAGGATAAGAAGAGAAGATTTTGGGAGGTTTTAGAAGAGGTGGTTCATGGCGTGCCTAGCTTGGAGAAGATTTTCATAGGAGGGGATTTCAATGGGCACATAGGGGATTTACTGATTGGTTATGGTGATGTGCATGGAGGCTTTGGTTTTGGGGATAGGAATGATGTAGGATCTTCTCTTTTTGATTTTATGAGGGCCTTTGAGTTGGTGGTAGTGAATTCTTTCTTTTCGAAGAAGGAGGAGCGTCTAGTTACTTTCCGTAGTAGGTTAGCCAAGACTCAGATTGACTTTTTGCTACTTAAGAAGTGGGATAGGGCTTTGTGTAAGGATTGTAAGGTCTTTTCGAGTGAGAATCTTGAGACCCAGCATAGAATTCTGGTGATGGACTTGGTTATTAAGAAGGGAAAGAAAAGAGGGGTAGGGAGGGTCTACCTAGAGTCAGGTGGAATAACTTGACCCTGGTTAGTGCTATGGCGATAGATGAGAAGTTGGAGGGTATAGGGTGTTGGGAGTGTAGGGGGGATGTGGATAGTATATGGGACACGACTGCGGATTGCATCAAGAAAACGGCTAGAGAGGTTTTGGGTATCTCAAGGGGCTGGTCTGGACGACGTTGGTGGGATTGGTGGTGGAATGAAGAAGTTAAGAAGAAGGTGGAGTCAAAGAAGGCAACTTACGTTAAGTTGGTTGAGAGTAAGGATAAAGAGGAGAGACGGGTGAGCAGGGAGGAGTACAAGTTAGCTAAAAAGGAGGCTAAGTTAGCAGTCACCACGGCTAAGACAGCAACATTTGAGAGATTATATGCGGGATTAGAGGAGAAAGGTGGGGAAAAAAGGCTGTATAGGCTTGCCAGAGCTAGGGAGCATAAGGGTCAGGATCTGAACCAAGTTAAGTGCATTAAGGGAGAAGATGGCAGAGTGTTGGTGGAAGACATTCTTATCAAGAAAAGATGGTAATCGTATTTTCATAAGCTCTTGAATGATGAGCGGGACAAAGGCATTGCGTTAGGGAGTTAGAGCACACTGAAGACTATCGCAACTTCGGCTATTGTCGGTGCTTTAAGGTGGAGGAGGTTTGTGAGTCAATTCGCAAGATGCGAAGAGGCAGGGCGATGAGGCCCGACAAGATTTCGATGGATTCTTAGAAGTTTGCTAGTGGGGCAGGGTTGAGGTGACTGACCGATTTGTTCAACAACATTTTCAAGTTTGCTAAGATGCCCAAGGCAGAGAAATGAAGCATAATGATTCCTTTATATAATAACAAGGGTGACATTCAGATTTGCAATAACTACCGTGGTATTAAGTTATTGAGTCACACGATAAGGATTTGGAAGAGGGTGGTGGAGCGGAGGTTGAGAAAGATAGTGTCTATTTTGAATAATCAATTTACATTTATGCCTGGTTGCTTGATGACTGAGGTAATTCACCTAGTACAGAGACTGATTGAGCAGTATAGAGAGAGAAAAAGAGATCTACACATGGTGTTTATTGACTTGGAAAAAGCGTATAACAAAGTCCCTAGGAAGGTTCTTTGGAGATGCTTGGAGGTGAGGGGGTCCCTATAGCATACATTCGTTCGATTAAGGACAAGCGTGAGGGGGCAAACTCTCGGGTAAGGACGGTGGGAGGGGATTCTGAGCATTTTCCAGTCTTGATGGTGTTGCATCAGGGATTGACTCTTAGTCTATTTTTATTTGATGTGGTTATGGATGTGTTGACATGGAGTATTCAAGGTGAGGTGCCATGGTGTATGCTTTTTGCGGATGATGTAGTCTTGATTGATGAGTCACATCGAGGTATTAATGATAAGTTGGAGGTTTGGAGACAAAACCTGGAAACTAAAGGTTTTAGGTTAAGTAGGACCAAGATGGAGTACTTAGAGTATAAGTTTAGTGAATCGAGGCAAGAAGACGAGGTTGTACTGAAGTTGGAATCTCAGGTGGTTTGTAAGAGGGATAGTTTTAAGTTCTCTGGGTCCATGATCCAGGGGAATGAAGAGATTGATGACGATGTCTCTCACCATATTGGGGCAGGTTGGTTGAAATAGCAGCTCACCTCGGGAATTTTATGCGATAAGAAGGTGCCAACCAAGCTTAAAGGTAAATTCTACAGAGTTGCAGTTCGGCCATCTATGTTGTATGGAGCGGAGTGTTGGCCGGTTAAGAATTCTCATGTCCATAAGTTGAAGGTGGCAAAAATGAGGATGTTGCACTGAATGTGTGGTTTCATGAGGGCTGACAGAGTTAAGAATGAAATTTTTTGGGAGAAGGTGGGAGTGACGTCGGTGGAGGATAAGATTTAGGAAGTGAGGTTGGGATGGTTGTAACACCCCATATTCAAGTACGTGTATTGGTGTATTCAAGTACGTGTATTGGTCTTATTTATATGGAATTAATTTTTTTATTTTATTTATACCAGAATTTGCCCATCGATGGTTCCATGCGAAGTTTATTGAATAAGCTTTCCAACGATATAAATATTTCCAAAAAAGAATAGGTTTCGATTATAATCGAGCACGTTCGAAACTATAAAATGGTGGCCTGGATATTTGGGAATAGTAAATGTGCAGGAAAATTTCCTGAACACAAACTACTGAGGCCAGCCGAATTTTTGGGTCAATTTCGAACGATCATAACTCCCTTAATATAATGAACTGGGAGATCTGTGACCTATGAAAAGAAAGATCTTTGAGTCTTCTTTCCAATTCAATTGGTTTCATCCAAATCCAATGTCTGAGTAAGGAGTTATATTCGTTTTACTTCAGCCTATCAAAACAAATTTTTAGGGTCAAATTCAATCGACCATAACTCCTTTTACAGGATGAACTGGGTGACCTACCTTGTTGCCAATTGATATTAAAAATTTCATTTACTTCCCCTTGACACTTTGCCTTCACACCATCTAATTAGCACATCATATACTTGCCCTTATCAACATGTCCTACACATCTGCAATTCAACCATTGATACACCCAGTACCTGGTCCCTTCCTCATGAAATCACTCGTACCTGGTCCCTTCCCCATGAAATCAGTATTCTTCCTTTTGACATCATTGAAAATTAAATAGAGTAAACCAAAAGTAAGATAAGCACAAATTAGTTAACTCATGGCCTGGGTCAACACTATCACGAAGAACATCTTTAATAGAAAGATAAAATACACATAAACACAAACAATGATTCATTCATATCTAGAGGATACGTACCATTATAGTGCATAATTTAAATATTCTAGAGACAAAGACACAGGAATCAAGAAAGGTTAGACAGGGGAGAGACTTGAAAGGATGGTTTGAAGAAGTAGAGCTAGGTTATTGTTTTTTATAGCATGACTGTGCAACAATTCCTTGGTTAAATGCCTTATCTCTGTATTTAAGCTGAGAACCTCATCTGTCAAAGTGGAGACATTTTTTTATTTAGGTCAGTATTCTTAGTTTTAAGCTCATCAGTGGCACTTGGAACCTCAATAGTCAGATGATGAATTGTTGATATATGCATCCTTAGAACCTATATTGAGTTGTAACTCCTCTATATCTTTGCTGAATTCCCCTTGGCAGTTGGTACCTGATTTTTTTCACACATTTATTTGACCAGTGTCTTCATACCAAGCATTTTCAATACAATCCTGGGAGTTCTATTCTCACATACAATACCAAAGTGATCAAACACTTTATTTAACCAGTAACCATAAGACATGCCATGTTTGACATTTTCCCCAAGAACCACTCTGTGTATGTGTTCCATCATTAATGCAGGTAAACTAATAACCTCAAAACTGCTAAAACATTCCATGACATACAAGTCAGTAGCTGAAGAAATGTTCTTTTTTTGTGATTTGGGAAATTTACTTTTTTTACAAAATCAATAACCAATTGCAACTCACTATTGAGTGATTTCCTATTCACCGCAGACACTGATTTACCTTTAACCTTTGATGCATCTGCCAAAAACTCTATTGATGGCTTTTGCCTTGAGAAAATCTCACACTATAGATTGGAACATCCAAAATTCTCCCAAGTAATACAATATCAATATTTATCTTCTTCCCTTGAACTACAACGATCATCTTTATTTTATCTTCAGAAAACTCCAATGTGGAATAGAATTTTTTGACTACCTCATCAAAGACTATGGGAATGGGTCCTTCCATAAGATGCATCCTGCCTTGATGTTTTACCACCTTAACTAATTCCAACATACTAGGTTTTGTTAACACACTTAAGTAAAAAATCCTTCTAGTTAACACCTTTTGATTACTCAAGAACCTGTTTCTCACTTCTTTAAACACAACCTTCTCTCCTATTTCTCCTTCTAGTATAAGTGATCAAAGATTCCTTGATAACCACTCTTATCTTTCTGGGACCAGGTCCCTCAGGAGTCTCCTTTTTTTCAGTAAAACTTTCAAACTTTTCTTTGGAATATCTGAGTGTTTTACTAGCATTTTGGTTTTTGAGACCAAATATACCCTTTCCTGGGCTATTCATAGCAATATGAGATTTTCTGCAACCCAAACATCATCCATCAATGTATTTTTAGAAAAAGTTTAAGGCTTCAGGAATGATTCTTCATCAACAATTTGAGTGACGAAGGGGCTTTGGAAGAGTAGGAGACAAAGGGTGTTTTTCAAAAGGATTTGAGAAAGGATTTTTATTAATGCTAAGCTCAGGTTCCCTTAAAAGACATGAAAATGAGAAATTTGTAGCCATTTGTAAATCCTTTCCACAGGAGGCCTATTTGTGACTAAACCTTTCTTTCCTATAAGAGAAGTAATGGGTATGCCTAGATACAAAGGAAGGAGTAAGAATAAGGAGTTTTTTTTTTAAAGAATTAGATATGATCAATTTCAATTCAAGGGTGACTCATCCTTTTCTTCTTAGAATAAGACAATTTTTTGACATAAGAAGAGAGAGAGAGAATGCGGCTTTATCTGTTAGAACAAAAAAAAGCACATTCATGATACTAACCAATGAGATGGGAATAGGTCCTTCTCTTTCTTTGAGTGAATCCTCGACTTTGTGGATATCACATTTTCCTTCTCCAAAGTTGTTCCCATGAGTGTATACCTGTAAAAGTATGATACTAAGTTAGACCAATATGCACCTATTTAATCAAGAATACCTATATTTTGAACACAACTAATTTTGAGGAGTGAAATTTGATTCATCTAGTAGGTCAGGTTAATTTGATCAATCTCAGCCTCAGCTTATTTGGTTCAATACACCACTTCATACCAAAATTTGGTCTGGAAAAGGTTTGAGGACCAGGTTCCAGACTTAGAATTCTTCAAATATCCAAGGTTCCTTCTTCATTACTTTCAACCAGCCAGCATCTTTCAGAATCTTTTTCACCCTTTTAGCTCACTTTTGGAATAGTAATGTTGAGAAAAGAAAGAAATTTCTGACCTAGGATTTTATTTGCACTCCTGTCTCCAAATATGAAGGTAAAATGTCCAAGGGAATGAGAAGATATGTGCTTCCAGTTTGACCTTTTGAGATGAAGTACACTGAGACCAGGTCCTTGTTAAGTTTCTTCTAGACACTTCTTAAGTTTCTTCTACTTAGATCTTGGATCACCATCACTGTTTCCTTGACCCTCGTCTTCATCAATATCATATCTTTGACCTGTGATCAGATCTTCGAAAACTAAATCTTCACCATAACCTAGATTTACCATTCTTTCCACCTCTACTTGGGACTTATTACCTTGAAGTTTCAGCTTGGTTTTCCAAAGACTAAATCCCTTGAAATCAACTGGTTGAGTAAAAAGGAACTTATATTTCTCATGAATCACCATCTTTGCATTGAATCAACAAAGTAAGTTACTTCCTTCCAGGCACACATTTTTTTTATCCTTTTTACTATTTCTACATGAGACACTTCAAAGAGAGAGAAAACAGTCAAACCTTATTTTTATAAGCATTAAATAACTACTATCAGTGAACCTGTTCTAACTGCAAACCTTTTCTCCCTCCTGCAAACAAAATTATTTGTTAGATTTGGAATCCCACTTAAGTTTAAGTTCCTAATAGGAGGATAGAGGTGTGATCAAATCCTTCTTGGCCGATCTAGGTAGTGATAGATTCTTCATATTTTTCAAAGGTCTGAAATATTTTTGATAGATATTCGCTTGATGGATGTATCCAACACTGATCATTCTTCCTTTTTTCCAACTTTGACAGTTTTCCTTTATGTGTCCAACTCTTCCATAGTGAGTGCATAAAAGTTTATGGACTTTGTTTTGACATTTTGAATTACCTCTCCTTGAGACCTAGGTGATTGATTTTTGTACTGATACCCAAGTCCTTTACCATTATTAACTCCTTGACTAGATAAGTTAGAAAGAATCTGTGAGGATAAAGTTTATTATAGAGATTTTTGAATTTCTTCCCTTAGACGGACCAGGCCCTTTTCTAATTTCTCATTCTTCTGAGTGCAGTCATGAGATGCTTTTGGAAATACTTCAATTTTTCTTCAAGCTCGATCTGAAACTTTGCGACTTTTTTCTTCTCTTTATTATTTCTTTATCATCTGTATCATCTGTATCATCTACTTTCTTAAGTTGACTCACCAAGCTCAGCATTTTTAGATTTAAACTTAGCAACTTTTTCCCCAGTTTCAAATATCTAGTGATTTAAAGCTATCAGCTCAAGCTTCTAACTTTCTATTTTTTCTTCTAGAGGATCACAACCATCATTTTTTTTTTCTCTAGTTGACTTAATAAATTCATATTCTTAGATTTTAGGTTTGTAACATATTCCTCAATTTTAGATATCTGAAGGATTAAAGCTATCAGGTCAAGCTCTAGAATTTCTACCTTTTCTTCTAGAGTTTTTTTTCAGCAGTCATTGCAAACATGGAATCAATCAACACATTAACAAGCTTTTTTATCTTTATAGCAGAGTAGTTCTCTAAGTTTTTTTTAATGTCAAAAAGTGTTACCTTATTTTCTTCTTCATCTTTAGTGTTTGCCATAAAAGAAAACAAGGAATCATCGGTCACTTTCTCATCCTCCACTGCCATCATAGAAACATCTTTATGCTTTCCGACATCCTCAGATTTACTGGAGGAATCCCCCAGATAGCTAAGGCTTGCTTAACTGCAAACTCAGCTGCGGCCCTTCTACTTAATTTTACAGGGACCTGGTCCCTATTCTTTTCTTTGTCACCTCTAGTCTTGAGATATTCTTGATAGTCCATTTGTGCATTGGACAATCCTTAATGAAATGCTCAGGACTTCCACATTTGTGACAAACCTTCAGAGTGCCTCCCATTTTTCTTCTACTTCCACTTTTTTTGAAACTAACCACTTTTCTTCATAAACTATTCTTTTTGCCAAATTGGCAACATCAGTGTATTTTTCATTAGAGTTAGATCTTGACGCTTTTAGTGCCAGTAATTTTTTTCTTTTTTCTTTTTTCTTCTCTTGATCTTGCTACTTTTTGAGTTCATGTGTCTTTAAATTACCAATAAGCTTATCCATAGTGAGAATTTTCAGGTTTCTTGCCTCAGTAATAGCATCTAGTTTGCTTTCCCAGGATTTTGGCAGAACCATAAGAATCTTTCACTTGCTTATACAATGGAATCGCTTCTCCTAAGCAGTGTAGATCATTTGTGATAGAAGTGAATCTTGTATGCATCTCTTGGATTATTTCTCCTTCTTTTATTGTTAAGGTTTCATACTGAGTAGTCAGTATGTCTACTTTAGAATCCTTCACATCAGTAGTGCCTTCATGAGAAGTCTTCAAACAATCCCAGATTTTTTTTTGCATTTTCACATGCAGAAATCCTGTTATATTCATCAGGTCCTATGGTACAAACTAGCAGTGTTTGGGCCTTATAATTTTTCTCAACTTTCCTTTTATTTTCATCACCATATTCTCTCCTGCTTTTTAAAATTATTCTTGTTATTTCTCCCTTTTTGACTTCTCTAACAGGATCATGAGGACCATTAATAATTATGTCCATCAGCCTACTATACTCAGCTATAATGAACTTAAACATCCTGATTTTCCACCAGCCATAATACTACCCATTAAATCTAGGTGGCCTAGTGGTAGATTTCCCTTCTTCCAGGATATGTGGAGCAGCCATACTAACCGAATCACTTTAGGTATGAACTTTTTAGAGTGTTCTATCTCTATTACCAATTTTTGAAACATTGGGTATTGCACCACACAACGAGGGACCAGGTCGCTCAAAATCAATCACAAGCAATAAAATAGTAAATCAACCAGGAACACAACATAGTTTAGGAAACTTAAGGAACACAAGATTTAATGTGGAAACCTCCTTTCTCAAAGGAGGAAAAACCATGGCTTGCGCTCACAAGCACTCAAAAGTTCACTATAATCAACCTCTTGATTACAATCTCGAACTTGAACCTAACTCTAGGCTCCTTCTGCTTGTAATAGCTCTACTACAAGCCTATCTTGACAACTACTCTACCAGGAACACACCTTGATTAACTCTAACCAATATCAACCTTAGGTAACTCTACTTAATCTCACTCAAGAAAGCAAAGAAAATATTACTCATATAACATGAGTAATTCAGTTACAATTAAGGACTCAATTCAAGAACACTCATTCTTTTGTGCATTAAGAAATATTAACTTGAACTATACTTGTGCGATTCAGCCGGATTAAGTTTTTTGCCTCTCTCACTCTTAAATTCTGATTTGTGCAAAAAACTACTTTGATAAGCATCCTTTTCCTTTTATAGTGTAGTAATGATTAGAGTTAAAATGCAATTGGACCAGGTGTCCTAAATAGTAAAAGCAACACCTGTGCAGTTTGTTACACTATATGACAAAACTGTGCTGGCACTTGCTAGCTGTACTTTAGCCTTGAAGATCCAGGGACTTCGTCCCTTGTAGTAAGATGCTTATCATGAAAATAAGATATAACACTTACGTTGATAAAGAAATTAAAATAATATTAAGAAAGATATAAGTATGGTATTAAAATACATATGTTTGTCTTTACAAAAGAATATATGCTAATTGTTTATTAGAAAAATATTAGAAAACTTTACTAGAACCTCGTCGTAAAATATACCTTTTAAAAAATTATTGAAAATAATTTTTAAAGGATTTCTTAAAAATTATACAACCTTATTTTGTCAAAAATAAAGTTATTTAAAATCATTTATTTTACAAAACCTTTCAATCAATACTTAAAAAAAGTTAATTATGTTAAGAACTTCACATTCTAAAAAATGACTCTTGCCTTTTCCAATCAAATTTTATAAAAATAAGAGTAAATAAAATGGGTAATTACCTACACTAAATGAATCATTACAAAAATATCTATAAAAATAAAAATAAATGTTTTGAATCCATAAAGGCTTGAGAATTTATTTATTACGAAAAGGCTCATGTTAATAAATATTTTCTTTTATTTGAAATCCTAAAAAAGGGTTTTCGGTATCAAATTGGCAAAATTATTATTTTTTGTTTAAAATTGATTTACCATATTCAAAATAGTTAAAGCCAATTTTCGAGTCTAGCGATAATAAATTAATCTACCGCAAAACCTATATTCTTATCTATTTCATTATTACTAAAGAGTGAGAAATTAACTTTGATGCAATGGATTCTTGAAAAGCTTCAAAGTTGAAATTTTGATTTCCTTGAGAACACCAATTGTAGGTAAAAAAATCTAAGGAAAATGGTGAAGAGAAACAAGGAAGAGAAAAAAGTCACCTTTCAATTGATTTTAAGGGAAAGTGACAGATTGGAGGTTATAAGGCTTGAATCCATTGTTTGAAGGGCTGAACGACCTTAAAACATGCAGGTCCTTTAATCTTCCCATATTTTCCAGAAAATATAGAGCCTTAGGCTTCATTTTTCTTAAATAAGAAATGACGGAAGAGGAGATAGAGTGGGAAAAGAGAGAAAAGCATAGGAGAAACACTAAGACCACTGAATTTTCGATTATTCGATGGTTTGAATGTTGGTGTTGATATTATTGTTATTGGTATTGTGCAGGTTAAAAGGAAAGGAAAAAGGGAGTTTAGGCCGAGACTGGGTGTTTTATTTTGGGCCTTTGGTTAAAGGTATTTAGGAATTAGGTACTTAATTTGGGCTAAAAATAAAAGAATACCTGAAAAATTCGGATTTGTTGGGAACATGAACAAAATAGGCCCAATAGTAATAACTTGGTTGTTTGGAAAATCTCATCAAATTATTTTTCATTTATTTAATTTAACGATGCTTCTTCGATCCTAATTCATTTTCCATAATATATATATATATATATATATACCTATGCATATGAATTTATATAATGTAATCATTTTAGAAAATATTATAGAGATATGACAAAATTTGTTTAGAATTATAAGTAAAAGTTAACATACTAATTTTAAATCTTTGTTGCAATATCATAATATTTGTGTCTTTGTGTATGTGTGTATGAGATTAAAAATAAAAAAGTAAAACAAAACTATTCTATTTATGTTAAAATTACTGAAATTATTATGAAGGATAAAAACATCATTTTGATAAAGTATCCAGGACTAAGAAGCATAGAAAAATTAATAATATGAAAAAGAGAACAAAAATTGGGTGTCAACAGCTTATCCCTCTTCGTCTGGAGATGATGTACAAGTCTTTAGACGAAGACATTAATGTAATAGTCAATTTTGTCTCTACTAGAAGAACCAAATTTGGAGAAAATGAGAAGAGCGCACCCGGAAGGGGAAAATCTTCTAGGAAAAGGAGTGGATTGAACTTGTAGGATCCTGGTTATGAATTAAACCGAACTCTAGTTTTTGAGTCGCCTACATATCCCAGGCTTCACAAGAATAAGGTCGATGTAGTTCAAAGCTATACTATGATAAAATTTTGAGAGGATCTCAAAATTTTATCCCAGTTTCAGATTTATGATGGCACTGTAATATAAGAATAAATTTGTGAATAAATTTAAAGTTATGCTAGAACTTACAAAAACTGAGTCGAGTCGAGCTTTGAATCGTCGACGATGCTAGGGATGCTTGATATTCTGCTAGCTTTACCCTAGTTCAATGCTTAGAAATAGTTCCGTGTTTGTACTATGGTTTTAACAATCTTAAACCAGATAACACAATTAGTACATAAATTGTAAATAAATTTACTAAATTCATGAAAAAAACACCTTTCGAGCATTAGTTTATGAAAATGTGGCCTTGTAAGCTGCAATGATTTAATGAAATGACATATTTAATAAAGATTATGACAAGTGAAGTTTCAGGCCAATGATTTATGAGAATGATGCCTTTCAGCGATAAAAATGAGCCCTTAAATCAAATAAATTATGAAGATGAGGCATTTTAAGCCTAATCATTGATGGATGAAGGCTTTTTCCTAAGCCAAGTATTTATGAAAAATAGATTTTACAAGTAGTGGATTTCTATAAAGCATTTGTTTGATGTGTCCGTAAGTTTTTGTGCAGTTATCATAAAGCAATTGTGCAGTGCTATAGAAGAAATTGAAAGCCATGCATAGTGTTAAACAACTTAAAGCGATTGTGTAGTGCTTTAGAAGAAAATGAAAGTCATGCATAGTGCAAAAATAACTTAAAGCGATTGTGCAATTCATTTGTGCTTATGCAGAGCCATTAAAGCCACGTGCAATGTATTTTAAAATATTTTAGAGCATTTTTGCAGTTCATGTGCGGTCCATTTTAGAACATTTATGCAAAGAAATTGAAAGTCATGTATTGTGCATTTTAAGAATTTGAAACATTTTTGCAGCATTTTGGAAGACATTAAATAGACTTACCAGAAGCCATGTGCAGTGTGTTTGAAATCTTTGTAAATCTTCAAAATCACTTAGTTTATAATTTTAAAATCAATACCACTACAAAAGCATAATTTCTTCTAATTGTTTTACAGAAATCCAAACCGTTTGAGGTGTAATCCTCACATAACTGGAAATATTGTTAACTTTTAATTTCTACTAATCTTTAGAACCTGCATCTGAAGAAAAAAATATAAGTTCGAGGGGAGGGGGCGGTTATGTGGTGGTGGTTGATTTGTGTTGACTTTAAAGGTATGACTCTTGATACTTCGTACTTCCAACTTTGTTTGGACTCATAACCCTATCTATTCCAAATATTCGCCAATAGAAAATTAAAAAATATTTGATTGAAAATTATTTAAAATTAAAGATAAACAAGAGTAATAAATAACTCGATAAATAAAAAATGCAAATATACATAGTGGTAAAAAAATTCTCCCAAATTTTGAACTGGGACATATTATGAAACAATGCGAAAGTTCGTTATCCAAGTGACTGCCCCCTTTTCAATTACATGGTTGAACCCAGATTCTTCAATATCTCTTGACTTCTTCTCAACCATTTTCTCGAAATAATGCCCTTAAAAACTATTCCAATTTTAACTTGAGAGAGATGCTGACATTCTATCACGAAACGACTGAGCCTTATATAGGCTCCCTAAGTATCCCACCAAGGGAATTAGGCTAAGCGTAATTCATAAAATATATTTAAAAAATTAAAAACAAGGGGGTCGAACCCTCCGTGGTTTGCCTATGTATCCCATGGAGGTCAGACCGAACATAGTTCATTACATATAAAAATAGGAAAGGGAAAATTTTGAATTTTTCTTCTAATATGACCCAGGCCGATGTGAGCCACCTACGTATCCGCCAAGGAAGTCAGGTCAACCATAGTTCTTGTTATAAGTCAACAGGGATTTTTGAGAAATTTCTCCTTATAAGAACAAACCTCAGGTGGGTTTCCTACATATTTCCCCAAGGGAACTAGGTCATTTGTAGTTTCATTACATAGAAAAAAAATATTACATAAGAAACAGATAAAGTCTTCTAGATATAGTATCTCTTAACAAAATCTGCATTGATAGCTTTCAGCCATACTTCACCATCCAAATCTGCTAGGATCAATGCTCCGCTTGTCAGTACTCGGTGAACCATGTTAGCCCTTAGCAGTTAGGTGCAAACTTTCCCTTAGGTTCATTCTGGTGCAAAAATATGTGCTTCAACACCAATTTTCCCAATTTAAATTATCTCGATTTTGCCTTTTTGTTGAATGATTTTGCCATTCTATATTAATAAAGTTGCCAATGAAAAACTACATTCATCCTATTTTCACCAATTCACATCAATTTTTCATACCGATTTTGAATCCATTTGGCATCACTCAACTTAGCTTCCTATACGATTCTTAAAGATGGTATCTCTACTTTTGCGGATAACATTGCTTCCATTCCATACACCAAAATATAAGGTGTTGTTCTAAGTCCTAATAGTGATGCGATAGCCAAAGAGGGAAAATGGAAAATTCTCATGCCAATGCCTGTAGTTATCAGTCATCTTTCACAATATTCATTTGATGTTCTTATTGGCAGCCTCAAATACTCCATTCATCTATGGGGATAAGGAGTGGAATTACAATGAGTAATCTTAAACTTCTTACATATCTCACGCACCAATCCACTGTTGAGATTAGCTCCATTATCTGTTATAATTGACTCCAAACTCCAATTCAATAAATAATGTTATTGCGAACAAAATTTATAACTACTTTCTTTATTACAGACTTGTACGAAGAGGCTTCCACCTATTTATTGAAATAATTAATGGAAACCAACATGAACCTATATCCATTTGATACAGTTGGCTTAGTAGGAATGATGATATAAATGCCCAAAGTTGCAAACGATCAAGGAGAACTCGTCACATTGAGTTCATTTGGTAAAAAATGAATCAAATCACCATGAATCTGACATTGATGAAAATTTTGCATAAAGCGAATACAATCTGTTTCCATTGTCATCCAGAAGTAGCTAGCTCGAAGAATCTTCTTTGCCAAAATAAAACTATTCATATACGGTCCACACATGCCCTCATGTATTTCTTCAAATAACATGGTCTCCTCATGATCATTGATGCATCTTAAAAACCCTAAATCTGGAGTCCTTCTATAAAGGATTTCTCCATTTGGGAAAAAGTGATTTTCCAATCTATGAACTGCTCTCTTCTGAATACTAGTTGTGCTCTCTGGATAGTCTTTTTCCTTGATATACCTTTTAATGTCGTAGTACAAAGGTTTTTCATCCGTGTCTTTATCTACATGAAACAATATGTTGGTTGGCTTTGTACATTAACTTTGATAGTATCTATGAAATTCTTGTCAAGATGTTGAGTCATAGAGGACAAGGTTGCCAATGCATCTCGTAACTCATTTTGAGTTCTTGAGACATGTTTAAATTCAACCTTAATGAACTTATCGCGCTTCTCTTTCACACACTCTTGGAAGCAACTTTATGTTCTTAACATTCCATTCGCCTTGTACTTGATGAACCACTAAATATGAATCCCCTATAACCAATAATTCTTGTATGTTTATACCAATAGCCATTCTAAGACCAAGAATGCAAGCCTCGTACTCTGCCATATTGTTAGTGCATGGAAACTTGAGCTTCGCTGAGATTGGATAATGCTGCCCTGATTCTGAAATTAGTACTGCCCCAATACTGACTCCTTTGAAGTTTGTAGACCTATAAAAGAACATTCTTCAACCTGGATATTCTTACAAAATATCTTCTACAATGAACAAGATTTCTTTATTTGGGAAATAAATTTTAAGAGCCTTGCACTCTTCATCTATAAGGTTTTCAGTAAGATGGTCAGATAAAGCTTGTCCTTTGATTGCCTTTTGAGTAACATAAACAACGTAAAACTCATTTAGAAAATTTTCCACTTTGTTCGCTTCCCAGTCGGAATGGGCTTCTGAATGATATACTTGAGCGGATCCATCCTAGCTATGAGAAAAGTGGTATACACACATGTGATGCCTTAAATTTTGTGCAACCCATGTCAAGGCATAACATGTATGTTCTAATAATGTATACCGGTATTTATAAGGCATGAACTTCTTGCTCAAGTAATAAATAGGTTGATCCTTCTCACTAATTTCATCGTGTTTTCCTAAACCATACCTAAAATCACTATCCGCATAGATAAATATAGTTGTAAAGGCCTTCCGAGTTCTAGGGCACCAAAACATGTGGGTTAGACAAATACTCCTTAATTCTCTCAAAAGCTTATTAGTAATCTTCTGTCCACTTAGTAGCAACGTCCTTTCTCAATAGCTTGAATATCGATTCACAAATAACCATAGATTGTGTAATAAATGGAATGATATAATGAATCGACCTAGGAAACTTATCATATCTTTTCAACTTTTTGGAGAAGGCAAGTCTTGGATAGCCTTTATTTTTGAAGGATCCAATTTTATTCCTTTCCTACTCATGATGAAAACCAATAGATTCCTAACAGATACATCGAGTACACACTTTGTAGGATTCAATTTTAGATCGTACTGCCATAACCCGTCACAAAACTTCTGCAAATCTGTCAAGTGATTTGAGCCTTTTCACGACTTGATAATGACATCATCTATATACACTTCAATCTCTTTACTGATATGTTATAAAAATAGTAGTCATGGCCCTCAAATAAGTTGCCCCTGCATTCTTGAAATAATATACTCCCCAAGGTGTGATGAATACAATTTTCTCGGTATCTTCTTTGTTTATCAAGATTTGGTTGTACCCCACAGAGCAATCAATGAATGAATGCAACTCGTGCTTCACACTATTAACAATGATTATATGAATATTTGGGAGAGTTAAATTATCTTTGGGATAGCCTTTTTGAGATCCCAATAATCCACATATACGCTAATTCTTCCATCTTTCTTTGGCACGAGTACAATGTTGGCTAACCAAGTGGGATACTTTGTGACTTGAATGAAATTGGCATCAAATTAATTATACACTTACTCCTTGATTTCAAACTCAAATCAGGCTTCATCTCTCTCGACTTTTGCTTTATGGGAGGACAAGATGGATCAGTTGGCAACCTATGTGAAATAATGTCTGTGCTTAGACCCGACATATCATCAAAGGACCATGCCAACATATCTACATATTGTTTCAAGATATCAATCAATTCTTTCCTTTGGGATGGAGTCAAATGAACACTAATCCTTTTTCTTTTATGAGTTGTGTATTCCCCAAGTTTATCATCTCAGTTTTATCTAAATTTGATTTTGTCTTATTTTTAAAATGTTCAAATTCTTTATTCAACTCTTCAGATAATGGATCTTTTTCGTACTCTGCAAAGTCTTATTCACTATTTGGAATTGTTTCACTTATTTCATTATATGTCACATTCACAGTATTGGAAGATTTGTTAGTTTGCTTGCTGAAAAAGGAAACAAAGGAAATAAATTAATGAAGATGATTTGAATAAAAACAGCAAAACATAGTTTGAATTTGGCATTTAAGCTTTCAAAAGTGGAGGCAAAACACATAAATTCATAAACACGATTCAAGCGTCAATTTTGTGTCGTGTTGTTTTCATTAATACTAATACAATCATCTACCAAGATTTCCAGAGAACCATCGGTGGGGTACAAGTCTAATTGTTCAAAGTATCTCCAAGCTTAGCATCCCAGATAGTTAGGATCTCAATGCAATCCTCCAGAATCACATTGCACTCAGCTTGAGGTCTTGTTCATCATCTTACTTTGATACTTGGGCAACAAACACTTTGGAAAATTACTGATTCAAGAGTGCAGTAGGCTTTGGTAGAAAAATGTCACCTTTTCTTTTGATATTGGCTGATGAGACTTCTTAAGGAATGTGCTTATATCCAAGACCAAAAGTGCTCTTATATCCAGACACATGAACTGGATTTAGTATTCCATTCAAGTTCACACCAAGACCTTGACAAGTCACAAAATCATTCTTTAATATTTCCAAGGCCACCATCATAAGTAACCATGGAAACTTTAACCTTTCTACCTGAGCAGTATACATAATATCCTTAATATGAAAAATGGTTCCATCTAGATTTTCATACGTTTAATAATAGGGACTGAGTTTTCATGGTAGATAGAATTATTTTTCTCTCCATGAATCACAATCTCATGATAATCCCAAACAAATTTCAAAGTTTAGTGCAGCATAAAAGGGACCGAGACAACACTATGAATCTATGCTCTTCCAAGTAACAAATTGTAACTAGAAAATATGTCCAACACTTGGAATTCCACCATGAACTCTACAGGTCAAATTTGTAGTGCTAAATCAATTTCACCAATGACTCCTCTTTGAGTCCCATCAAATGCTTTAACTCTCACATTACTTTCACAAAGTTTCTTGATGCCAATTCCTAAAGCCCGATGAGTAGTATAAGGACAAATGTTAACAGTTGAGCTGTTGTCAACAAGAATTTTAGAAATAAACTTGTCCCTACACCTGACAGTGATTTTCAATGCTATATTATGCCTTAGGAACTCAAGCGGCAACTCATCTTCATGAAAAAAGGCTGTATTAGCTTCCAAAACTTATCCCACCAATATTGGAAGATTCTCATTAGTTATCTCATTTATCACATAAGCTTCATTCAACACATTCACTAGTGCGCTCCTATGCGTTGCAGAATTTATCAATAATGAAAATAAGGAGATTTTTATAGGGTTTTCTTTAGCTATTCCATAAAAAAATACTCCTTAGTTGGCATTTTTCTCAAAAAATCCTCTACCTCAGTCTCTGTTTCAACCCTTTTTAATTATTCTCCTTATTCGATGCTTCTTGCACAACTCCTTAAGGGGCATAACATTGGCCAAATCTTGTCATTCTCGCAGCAGTACCTTTTACAACTAATTTTCCTTTTCCTTTGTCCCTTGGATCAGTCAAGTAATTCCAAGGAACTACTTTGGTATCTAAAAAAGGTGTTTGAACAACTAAGGTTATGACCACAGGCTTAGGAATAATAATTTCTATTTCAATTGGTGTCCATATTTGGACTATAATTATTGGTACAATGAAAGTTAATATTTCAACATTTTCCTCATCACCGACTGATATAATAGTTCCTTTCAAATTACATTCTTCATCAATGGTAATCATGTTCACATGGACACCCCTATGATTTGGCAAGGGATTGTTTCTTATATTTAAGGAAGCTTCTTTGAGCTGAATAACTCCTTCTTTGATTAGTGCCTTAGTCTTATCCTTAAGAGTAAAAAAATTCTCAATGTTATGCCCAACAATCCTAGAGTGATAAGAACAATGCTTTATCCCATTATACCATCCAGAAAGGGGATTGCAAATTCTACCTTAGACCAGCTGGAGTACTCCTACAACTCTTAATCTTTTATATAGTTGGGATAAGGGTTCAACTAGAAGTGTATAGGTTTTGATTGGCCTTTTCATAGTTTGGGTGAGGTTTGGGTGAATTTGAAGGATGATTTTGTGGTTGGTAGTGGGTTTGAGGTGGATAAGAAGGTTGATATTATGGAAAGTTTTGGTAGGTTGGTGCTCGAGATGGATAATATGCTGGTTGGGTGGCATAAACTAGATATAAGGATGGTAGAAGATTGTAATATGTGTGAGGAGTTTAGGAATATTGGCTATAGTAGGAATTCTGGAGTGGTAGATTTTGGTATGTTAATATTTGGTTTGGTCTTTTTCTTGAATGGTCATGACAATGAAAACTCCATCCTTCTTCTTTTTATTCACTCCCCTAGTTGGATCAGACTACATTACCTTACTTGTTGCTTGTAAATCTGCTAGATTAGTAATTCTCCCAGTTTTATTACCTTCTTCAATGAATTCTCCTATCCTAACAACCTTAGAGAACTTCTGTGAAACGACGGTTATCAGCTTGTCATAATACGTCGTGTTTTTTTGAGACTATACAAAAAGATAATTCATTTCATTTTTTGCCATCAGAGGTGAAACGTTTGTGGTATCCGCTCTCCATCGCATGAAATATTCTTTGAAAGATTCTATTAAATTCTTTTCCATTTTAATCAAATGGAACCTATCTGGGATGACTTCAGTGTTAAATCTAAATCTACCCATAAATTCTTGCACCAAGGCATTCCAACCATGCCATTTTTGTTGGTTTTGGCTCATATACCAATCTATAGCTTCTCCTGTCAAACTCCTTATAAACAACTTCATTCTAATGGCCTTATCCTTCCCTACTCCAACTAGCTTGTCATAATACAACCTTAAATGAGCTTGAGGATTCCCTTTTCCATCAAATACATTGAATTTTTGCACCTTATACCCTATCGGCAACTCATATCTGGATAAACTCAAAAATCTTTATACTTAAGTCATTCTCTTTCTTTGTATTGTTGGATGGTTTGAATGCTTTCTTTAAATTATAAATCTCCTTTGCTACATTCTCATCTACTTTTAACCTTAATTCCCTTTCTTTCTCCTCATAAGGATCAACTTCTTACATGGTTGGCATTAGGATAGTGAAAGGTTGAGCTCCTGCTGCATATACTTGTGGCATATATTGCATGTTAGGAATTATAGAATATACCACCAACATATGTGTGGCCGCATGGTAGTTTTAGATAACTAGGGTAGTTTAGGCAAGTGTAATAGTTTGGGTATATGGATCTTGGGTAAATAGAGCTTGGGTAAGTAGAGCTTGAGGACATATGGATTAGTGAAAGGTAATGGGTTTGTTTGTTGCGAGTTGACTTGTTGCGGGTTATTTTCTTATTGGTTTGTGGGAGATTTGGTAAAAATTGGGTTGTTTTGGTGGAGTGAAGTATTTGGTGGGAAGTGTTGGGACACATAAGAATAAACAGGTGGAAAAGAAGATGGGATAGTGGTATTTGTTCTATGTTTGGGAAGTGGAGTATTCATGCAAATGGACAATTTGGTGAGGTCTCTAAGTTGATCAATTTCACTTTTCATATCGGCCATTTGTTGCATCATATGGGCTATATGTTCATCATGAAGGGTTGCATCCTTCTCCGCCGAAGTCTCAGGTTCACCTCTTAGGATGATGAAAAGTCATAAGCCATCAGGTGTACCTGAATCAATCATGTTAGAGTTTGCTCGTGCTTTTGATCTCGTAAAGTATAGGTGATCAACCAGTTCATAGTCAACATAAATCCCATCGGGGGAATAAATTAAAAGAAAGAAAACCTTTAAAAGAAAGAAATACTTCAGTATAGGCGAATAATTTGCATAAATAAAATAACTTGCAATTAAGCAACAACATTGGAAAACCAAGAAATGCATGTATCATGTTACAAAGAAAGAACATAATAAAAATAAACTTCAATAATAAATAGCGCATCTTATTATGCACGAGACCTCTTTTGTGCCAAGAGGTAGGCCTATGCGTCAAATAATTGGGATTATGATAAATTGATCCAAGTTTTAATAAATGACATTTCTCAAGTTTGGAGTTAGAAAATAAGAAACAAACAACTTTATTTAAATAACATGATAAAACCATTACATTGAATTCAAAAACATAAAGAGAGTACATGATAATAAAAGGGAAATCCTAGCCACTAAACTAAATCTTCATGCTCTGAAGTGTGCCAAAGATCCAGGCATGAATTGTTCCCACTTTTCAGCTGGAATGAGAAAGTGGTTAATTAGAATATCATGTGCCCACTCTATTTCTTCAATCTTTTCAAACCCAACATCTTTTCCTTAACGGCTAAAGATCACTCCTCCATATCTGCTGATAACCACACATAATACTCTAGAGTGCAGTATGCTTGCTCTTTAAGAAAATCTTTTGTCATTAGATTTTCCCACTCTTCAAGAAACTCCATTGCTCTAGGAATCTCATAGAGTATCCCTAAATTAACCTCAAGTCTACTCATATCGGAAGAAAGAAAAATGACTTGATGACGTCTAAATTATCAAAGCACTTGTGAGAGAGCATATGGTTGAAGACCCTTCAAGGTAATGAGCTCAATGTAGAATATTGTATGGCCCTTAATGATGGAAAAATGAGGTGAAAACCATGGGTACCTCCATTGGATTTAATTTCCCGTAAGCGCTCTTATGTATGTATGCCAATCATTTGTATGTATGCATGCCAATCATTTGTACCAAAGGGAGCTATAGATTTTGCCATCCTTTGTAGATGAGATTCAATATTGTTGGCTCTGCTACAGAGCATGTCAACCATGGAGTTTCGTCTACAAAAATGTTCTATAGCCCAAATCTGTAGAAAGAGATTGCAACCCTCAAAGAAACTTTTTCCTCTTGCACATTTGGATAGTTCTCTCATATTTTCTGCAACAATCATCAAAACTAGTGTAACTTAAACATTTTCATCCCCACAAAAAAATGCCCAAAACATGGAGGTAAGGAAAGTATAAATCCTTCCATGTTCTAAAAGAAAGACTAGAGTGCCTAGTAAAGTAATAGCGAAAGCAATAAAACTTTTCTTTCTCCAAATCTTAGCAGTGGAAGAGAATTCCCTGCTAAATAGTTCGTGACCATCCTTACGACCAAATCTTTCATACAAGTAGTCAAGAGAAATCCAGTCACAGTCTAAACACGCAAGCTTAAGTTTGTTTCTGAGCCCAAGAAGATGCAAGAATTTTTTCTTGACTACTTGCGAGGTAAGATCATACCCCTTCCTTGATACTTCAAATTGGTAAATCCACTAATTTATTCAATTGGGAGGAGGGGGGGGGGGGGCAATTCAAAATCCTTGAATTTGAACATGACTCTAGTGGGATCCCATAACTTGAGCAATGCTTTGATGATATGTCTGTCAGAAGGGATGTAAATCAATGATGCCAAGAAACCCAAACTTCTCCTCATGATCCATCCTGATGTTTTCCCACCATCTTCTTAACTTAAGAGGCACATAAATTACCATTTGAGTGTTGGAAAAATTAGGCAAGTTGTCTATTCTAGCAGCATATAAGAATACAACTTAAGTAAATGCTTTTCCAAATACTATTTGGTAAAATTTTAACTTGTATCAATTTATCATTATCTCTGCACATAATATGAGGATCGTCATTGGGTCGTGAAAACCATTAACATAAAAGGTTTTCTCTTATTTGTGGAATGACACGATGGGTCAAGCCATATAAGTTTTATGCCTGCATTGCCTAAATCAAGGGTGGTAATGATTTATCTCAGGTTTTTCTAAGATTTAGGTAGACACAGACTTGGATTTCCTATATGAGAAGACACGTGGTCCAATGATAGTAAAACTCCCACTCACCCCAAGTATGCACCAACTCTCTAAAGTAAGGTGATTTGTAAAAAATTTGGGAAATTAAAATGTACAATTTACATGTACAATGTGTGTGAATGTCAGTTTTCCAAAGTTGAGGCAATATGAATGAAATACCAATTTATATAAAGCGATAAACAAATAGGAAATTTATATAAAATAATAGTAAATGAATAATTTGTCACACAAACATAATAAATCAAGACAATTAGGGTGAAACAAATAACAATATATAAAATTTTAGTTAATAACCTAAGCTTGTTATGGTTAGAACCTATAATCCCCAGTAAAGTCGCCAAACTATTATACCCCACTTCAACATAGTTCAAACCGAGGTACAACATATTGGAAAACTTCTAAGTTAAATTAAGAAAATTGACACCTAATTAGTTCTACGATAAATTAGGACACCTATTATAAACTAAGTGATTAAAAGAGACTTTATTTTAAGGTATACTTACATAAGCGATTCTAGGAAAGGGTTCTAATTATCCTAAAGAAAAAGAATTAGGCACCCTAAAAGATCCCTAACTATGATTAACCGGCCAAACTTAGGTTGATAAAGAAATTAAAATGATATTAAGAAAGATATAAGTAAGGTATTAAAATACATATGTTTATCTTTACAAGAGAATATATGTTAATTGCTTATAAGAAAAGATTGAGTAAAACATGTAGTACCCCCTTGAACTATGACCAAATTTGTACGACACACTCCAACTTCACGGGGGTCCTATTATCCCCCAGAATTAAATTTTAACATATTTTGGTTATTCTTGTAGTTGATGTGGCACCTTTTGTTGGCCTTTTTAGATGACGTAACACCTTTGATGTGAGTTCATTTTATGTAATAAAGGTGCCACATTAGCATAAAAAGGTGATAAAAATGCACTAAAATTAGTTCAGGAGGTAATAGGACTCATGTGAAGTTGGAGTGTGTCGTAGCAACTTTGACCATATTTCAAGGGGTTATTGGATGCTTATCTCAAAAAGATTATAAAACTCAAGAAGAACCTTATCGTAAAGTCTAAATTTTAAAAAATTACTGAAAATAGTTTTTATAAGATCTCTTAAAAATGATGCAACCTTATTTTGTCAAAAATAAAGTTATTTTAAATTACTTCTTTTACAAAAGCTTTCAATTAATAATTAAAAAAAAGTTCATTCTATTAAGAACTTCACATTCTAAAAAATGACTCTTTTGCTTTTTTCAATCAAATTTTATAAAAATAGGAGTACATAAAAAGGTTAATTACCTACACTAAGGCCTCATTTGTCAATTAATAAAGGTCTGAA
This sequence comes from Capsicum chinense, assembly GCA_026120095.1. NCBI lineage: Eukaryota > Viridiplantae > Streptophyta > Magnoliopsida > Solanales > Solanaceae > Capsicum > Capsicum chinense. The sequence goes on along the minus strand of JAPEIP010000013.1, from coordinate 156,515,265 downwards.
TCTGAATGATTCTGACTTCAGACCATTAAATGCATTTGTTTTCCATTAAGATTTTCACTCTTAATAGGTCTGAACAGGTCTTAATCATTCAGATTTGGAATTAAGTCTTAATCATTAAGAGGTATTCTTATGCTAGATAATATTTACCACTAATCTATCCATAATCATCAGTCACCACCACTAACTACCTCAGCCACCATCACTACTGTCAACCACCATTTAGCCATCAACTACCACTATCGCCACCACCTCCACCATCACAACCACCGTTCACAATCATAATTGCTACTAATCACTATTTTCAGCCGTTACCATATCTACCGCCTCCATTATTTTAATTATATCTGCCGCTATCACCACCTTCAATGCTAATGCCAATACCAACACCACCACCATCATTAACCACTATCTACCAATCCCAACTACTAATCAACTAATCTATCACAACTAGCACCACCTCTAATTATCACTAGCACATCTCAGCAACCACACATTCTTCGATCGCCACCACCACTACCACTATTGTCACCGGTCTCTCCACCTCTACTACCACTTCAACTACTATTATCGCTACAGTAAATCTCTACTAATGATTATCTCCACCATCACAGCTAGCAACATCTCCAACTAACACCAACACATCATCAACCATCATGCATTAATTTTTAAGATATCACAATTATCACTTTCAACTACTAACATCAACAAACTTCACATCACTATCATCACCTCTACCAATTGTCACCATCATAACAGTTCACTACAATACCATACATCTCTACCATCACAATTATCACCACCAATATTACTAATCACTAACATCAATTATTACCACTATTACAAACCATCTCTATTATCACTAACAAATATTAATATTTTTTTTCAATTAAATAATAATTTTTTTGTATTAAATCAAATATTTTTCTAATATATAATTAATTTTTATTTGAATTATATATTTTTTATATATGAAAATATATAAATTTGCATATTCAGATATTGAAAAATAAATAGTCTTAACCATTTAGTTTTCAGATCGGAAGACAACATCTTAATTATTTAGATATCCATTCAGTTTCAAACACCCGAATCTTAATAAAAACAAATTCAGCCTAAATAAATCATTAGAAAATAACTATAAAAATAAAAATAAATGTTTTGAATCCATATAGGCTTGAGAATTTATTTATTAAAAAAAGGATCATGTTAATAAATATATTATTTTATTTTATTTGAAATCCTAAAATAGGCCTTGCGAAATTAAATTGGCAAAATTATAATTTCTTATTTAAAATTGATGAAAATGGAATTGATTTACCATATCCAAAGTAGTTAAAGCCAATTTTTGAGTCTAGCGATGATAAATTCGTCTACCATGAAACCTATATTCTTATATATTTCAATATTACTAAGGAGTGAGAAACTGACTTTGATTCTAGAAATAAAGTCATTATTCTATATTAAAAAAAGTTAAAGGACTCCAACAACTTGACCAATTATTCTAAAAGGTATGAATTTACCTATCAAATTTTAAACTTTTAGCAATACAGATTAAATGCCAAAGCCTAGTGATTTTGCTAAATTTAAAATCTAAAGAGTAGAAAGGAAACAACAAATTTGCTATCTATTTAGGAATTCACACTAATTCAAATAAGAACATATAAATCACATATTTTAAATAATAATGTATGAAATATTAAATGACATTAATAACAAGTATCTACAAAGGAAGAATAACGCTAGCGAAAGGGAAAGAGGCACTAGACTACTAGATGAAAACATATGATGCATTTATTATTATTTCTCTGATATGGACAAAGATGGAGTCAATCCATGAGACCCTAAACGTGCTCCCGAGTTCACATGAGACAAAAAAAAATAAGGATTAGAAATGAGCTAAATATAGGAATAGATCAATGAACACACACAAACACTAAAATATTGAATCATAAACTATTATGGCTAGTGCTGGAACATTTGAATATTTAAACACCCAAGTCATACCTTTGAAAATTGTAAGAAATAATACTAAGAATATAAAAATCTATAACCACATACATGAATATTGTGTGTGACAACGAACTAGGGCTTTCTCATCGGAGATTCAACTTGAACTAGTTTCGGGCAGTGAACCTAAACCACGAGTCAATGAATAATTTTTCCACCAACTTCGAGTGCGAGTAGTGAAAAGCAACAAGAGTTGGTAGGAAGAGTAAACGAAAACTCTAAAATAGAGCAAGAAAACTTAGGGAGTGAACCAGTATGGGACTTGAGATTTCTCAATTTTTCTCACAATTTAACCATGTCTTAGGGGGTGAACAAAGACCCGTATTTATAGGAGGAAGAATGCAATGGATTCTTGAAAAACTTTAAAATTTGAAATTTTTATGTCCTTGAGAACACCAATTGCAGGATAAAAACTCAGAGAAAAATGATGAAGAGAAACAAGGAAGAGAAAGGAGTCACCTTTTCAGCTAATATTAAGGGAAAGTAACAGATTGGAGGTTATAAGGCTTGAATTTATTGATTTGAAGGGCTGAACAACCTTAAAACATGCAAGTCCTTGAATCTCCCTATCTTTTCTAGAAGATGCAGAGCCTTAAGCTTTGCTTCAGCAAAACGTGATAGGGGAGGTGATAGAGAGGGCAAACGAGAGAGAAGCGGTGGGAAAAGGATAAGGCCACCAGATTTGAACCTAAGTGTTGATATTATTATTGTTGGTATTAGCAGATTAATGGGGAAGAAGAAAAGGAGTTTGGGACGGGTCTAGATGTCTGGTTTTGGGCCATTGATTCAAGGTATTTAGAAATTGGGTAGTTACTTTGGGATGAAATTAAAGAAATGACTGAAAAGTTAAGATTTGTTGGGAACTTGAATAAAATAGGACCAATAGTAATAGCTTGTTTCTTTGGAAAATCTCATCAAATTGTTTTTCATTTAATTAATTTAACGACACTTCTTTCTTCCTAATTCATTTTTCATAACATGTGTGTATGTATATACATACATATATATATATATATGTATGTATATATATATATATATGTATATATATATATTGTGATATCAATAATATTTTTGTGTATTTATAAAACACTCTATAAAACTTTCTAAAACTATTCTGTTTAGGGAAAAGGACACTCTATAACACTTTTTAAAACAAATCGCCCAAGTTTGATATCTCTCCAAAAAATGGTTAGTTGGGTATACTATTTCCACTTCATAGCCATTTCCTAATTTGGGTCATTCTGACCTACGTAGTTCGGATACAGTCTTTATACAATACTGATACAGTCCATATACAAAACTAATACAGTTTTTAACTTGGGCCATTCGGTCCTTTTAAAAATATTTTAATTTTTTTTGCTATAAATCTTTTAACTGGAAAAATATTCTGCTTTTTTTAGAAATAATAATTAAATATAATTATATAAAAATGATATAATTTTTATATAGAATATGTATCTGTATAAGATATATGTATCAAATATGTATAAAATAAATATAAAAATATATAGAAAGTGTATAAAAATTATATAATTGTTGTATAAAATGTGTAAACAAAATGTATAATTATTATATAAATTGTGTATTAAAACTGTATAATTTTCGTATGGAATATTTATAGGTATAAGATATGTATAGAAACTGTATAGAAGATGTGTAGAAACGGTATAGAATAGGCCAACAAATTGAAACGACTAGAAAGTTGAATTTAAATTTCATGGCTATTTTCGTGGAAATAATTTAATTTGAAGTATTGTTTCTGTCTTTTCCCCTTCTGTTTATGGCAAAATTACTGAAATTATTATGAAGGATAAAAGGCGTAATTTTGATAAAGTATTCAGGATTAGGAAGGATAGAAAAATTAATTATATAAAAAAGAGAGCCAAAATTGGGTGTCAATAATACATCCTATTAATCAACTATTATGCAATAATTATGGAAAGTAAAGAAAATTAACACAGTTAAGGAGTAATTAACTCTCCATATCTTCTAATTAATAGCTAATCCCCCCCCTAATATGTAATTTCATTAATAATGTTTTTTTAAGTGTTCATATCCATATTCGATATCCAGAGTCATTCTTCTCAGCTTTTCTCTATTTTTTTGTGCAACTTTTTGTTTTTCAACAATTTGAAATGAATATATTAGTGTTATTATGACATTCTGGTGTTTGGGTTACTGATGTCGAGTACGAAGGATATAAGAGTAATGGCATTGTAATAGGTGAACATGTAACATACAAAAGAATGATTTCTGCCATTGCAACAGTACTTGAAATTGAAGAAACAAGAAAAAAATTGAAGCTCGATACATTGTTAATAGTAATTCGGCGCAATTGTTGATTCGTAATGATATAGGGGTGAAGCTATATATCCAGGTTAAGAAAAGTGTGTCAGATTTTGGGATGTATCCACTACGCATAACTACAATCTATAAAGATGAAAGGGAGATGTTATTTGAGGGTGAAACTATGGTAGTTATGTATTTAGAGTCTACTAATACGGAAGGTCCAACATTAGCTATTGTTAATTCTAATATTTTAGAGCCTTCATCTTTGATCGAAATTAAGGTGAACAAACTAATTTTAGATTGTAGGAATATAGATGCTAAGGAAGGTCAAATATAGAAGGACAAAAAACATTGGTTTTTGTGATGGCAAAGTATGCCATTGATCATTGATTCAATTTTAAAGCCAAAAGATCCGACAACGAAAGGTATGTATCTGATGTTTGATGTATTAGAAGAAAATATGTATCTCATGTTTTATGTCATGACCCGAACTAGGGCTTGTCCGTGATGGGCATCCCTAGTCCACCAAGGATCGAAGACCACCCCCTTTGCCTAGCCAAATGGATTAGAAAACAACTAGCAGTGGATGAATTTCGACTATATAACAAGATAGAATAAATGTAAGCTTAACGAAGTCTAAGACTACCAACAACAATACCTAATCCACAATAGTCCACAAATCCTCTACGATGAAACCAAATATAATCTCAGTCGGGACATGCCCTCGATGATATCCGAAAATAAGTCCAAATATAAGTCTATTATAATAGGTAAATCAAGAAGTAATGAACCTCCGAAAGATGAAGGCTCACCACTTCAAGCTGACTTATGAACAATCCAAGAACCACCTAGCACTACACAAAAAAAGTAAAAGTATCTCCGTTCCCTACATCGCATGGGGATACAACATTTGAAGATGGTTAACGGGTTAAGCGCTAGCATGCAACTCAGAAATAAGGGGATAAAGTAATGTCATCATTCCAAAACCAACCCAAAATCAATGCTGCATAGATTGACTGTTATAAAATTAACCATGGTCTATATGACGCCAGTTGTCTCCCTCTAGTTGTGCCCCAATGCTTGTTAGATGCACATACCGTAGATATCATGTAAAGCTGGGGATTCCTTATACCCTATTCCATCTATGATACATGTATATATAGTTTGACATAATCACATGGTCTTCTAGATCAACCCTCACATTGGCAAATTTAAGTCTCTAGTATCGGCCCCTTGGGACTTCCACCTTCACGGCTAGCTACACAACCCCTTTTAAGCCCAATTAAAACATTTATTACATAACCCATCAATTAATTCAAGGAGTTAATTAGTAAGACATTAAGAAGTGGCATCATCATACTGACTAAAACTTGCAAGCAATGTCATTAAGCCAACACTTGGGGGAATCCTTGTACCCCGACCTCCATTATTAAATCAACTTGGGGGGATTCCTTTTACCCCACAAGGTTTTCAAGAAAATCATTCACTTGGGGGAATCCTTGTACCCCCACAAGGTTTTTCAAAGCCATTATTATCCACTTGGGGGAATCCTTGTACCCCACAAGGTTTTCAAAGCCATCCATAACCATTTTGCCATTTATGCAATGCATTAGTTTTAAAGAAATAATTCAAGACAATTGATGAATCTTATTCCAAAACCAATTATACAAGTAGGTTAGGGTTCTTACTAATTTCAATACCAAAATTCAATTATTTAGGGAATCTTTGTACCCCTAATTACATTGTTCACAAGTTTTGGGGAATTCTTCTACCCCTAAATTCAATCACCATTCCCATGCACCCCAATGAATGTACAAACCAACGATTCAATGCATAATATATCAATAGTAATCATGGGAAAACATTAAAACAATTTATATCCGAAATCCTCAACCCATAATTCAAAACCCAACATCGAAACCATGTGAATAATAAACCAATGTCATGCAATTAAGAAAATACAAATGTAAGGAGAGAGATACTAGCCTTAATCACCAAGAAATTTGGGGAAGGAACCACCCTTAGAAAGCCTAATTAATCATCCTTGAGAAAACCTAAGTGTTTTGCTTGAGAGAATTTTAAGAGAGATTTTGGAGTTGCTTTTATTATGTTATGGATGATACCAATAGGGTTTAAGTCGTGGGTTATTATTGGAGGAAGGGGAAATTACCAAGAGACCCTTACTAAAAAGGGAGAATTTTATCGCCCAGTCATTACAGGTCATCCCAAGACTCGTAACGACTGGCTAAGAGTTGTGCCCTTGACTTGTAGTCAAGACAGTGACCCAAGACACCTAAAATGTTAACCCTAAGAGTCTACTATATGACTTGTCAAGTGACCCTATGACTCGTAGGGTCCTAGTCATAGTAAACACAGAATCCATTCAGACATACACTAATCACCTTACAATTTCACCCAACGACCCATTAAGAGTCTTTATGACTCGTATATTCCAATTGTACCTAGGACAAAAACTATGGGTAACACACTGGAGACTCTACGTTTGGACACCACAACTCGTAATGAGTCTTTACGACCCATGTCCTCTAGTTGTATTTAGAATAGTATCATGGATACCACTTTACTGGTCAGACTATGATTTGCCCTTCACGTCTCGTAAGGACACCTTAAGACCCATAAAGTAAGTTATATGTTGGGCTCTAAGCTCAAAGGTCAAGAAATTTTCAAGGGCAATAGTCTGGGAGTTACATTCCTCGCCCCTCTCCTAGGATCATTCATCCCCAAAATAAGACAAGGCATTCACTAGTTTGATTTTAATGCAAAACACAACCACACTTACCTTTAACAAAGATAGAAACCAAAGATGTTAAGGAAAACACATATCATAAGCACGATTACCGAGAGTATGTAAAAAGGCCGGATGTTTGGACTTCATGTCCTCTCTCGCTTCCTGAGCGGATTCTTCCACCCCAGGTAAAGCATTTACTAGCCCTTAAATATAACTATGCTTCTCCACTATGCTTTTAGGTATGAACATAGCACTCCAATATTTAAATCTCTTAATTTCCTTGCAAAATAGAGAAATACAAGTGCCTGAGTATAATTGCATTTTTCTTCCATTTCAAGGACTAACTCATAGCTAAAGGTGCTAGTGTAAGCTATGGGACCCTATACTTTACACCCCTCTATAATAACATTCCATTTTATCACTATAACCAAACAACCTTAGGTCTTAAATTGGGGAGTAATAGCCATGTATCACCATGGTTTGTATCTATCAACCACCATTCACGTCCATCTTTTCTACACTCACTTCATGGATTTCCCAACTTTGATCACTATCACAAAAGTTTCACCTATATCCCTTTCTTAATTATTTCACATAACAAAAGTCCATCTTACTCTTCCACCCTCATATATGGCCTTACATCTATTCCCTTATCTAAAACATTACTATATCTCCACAGCCACTACTATACTACCGAAATAAGGGTCACTACTGAACTAGACTACAAGTATCAAAGATGGGAGGGTTACTTCTCAAGCACGACTCCCACCAATCTAACTATTCAAAGTGAGACCTATGAAATAAGACACAACATAATATGCATGAAATACTTTGTAGCAACCACCTAGTTCATGAATAGAAAGTCATCTCAGCATAATCATAACATAACATGAGTTTCTCAGATTGGGCATAGTGAGAAACACAAGTGCAAAAAAATCATACGTCATATAACATAGAACTGAGACTTATAGATTCAAAAATAAGATAGAAACTTCCGCTTAAAACTATGCCTCTCATTCGAAAAACTAAGGATTATCAGGAGTATGCATACATTGCATCACTTTGGGATAAGATATACCATAAAATGAATCAATGGCATATAGAACATATAGTTTCTTAGAAACAAGCACAAAGCGAGACATGAGTTTATGGATCACGAAGCGTCATCACGAGCTTGAATACTTCAAAGCTTAGTTTTTTATGAATTGTTATTGCTTTTAGTTCAGGGTTTGGAGCATGGTCATAAGTGCCTAGGGAACTCAGACCTTAGGCATAGGCAAAATTTGAATACGTAAGACATTGGTAGATGCCTTCTTGAACTAAAGTAGGAGAAATTTTCTAGAATGAGAATAGATTTACCACGACTCTTCCCTAAAACACTCCATCACAATAAAATTTAAGATCAACCTCTGTTCACCATCTCCTTGATAACTATAATATAAAAGACTACCCTCCAGAGGTACTAATCTTAACCTTCGCTAGCCCCTATAGCTATCACTCTATGAATCACGCTCTCATGAGAACACACATCCACACTAAGACATTTAGTAACATGAACTAGGTACACTTGATATTTGGATATTTAAAATCTCATCAAATAATATGCTGACTAGGGATCAACATAATCTTATAAACTTAACGCTCTTATCACGTAATGACTTAGTCCCAATTCATCGCTTTAACACTAGACCTCTGGTATATATATCACAATTAGCTACTCTAATATTTCATAAGCTATTAACGTGATCTCTATCACACATTGCTTCAATCCTACTAATCTATTCCCACAAATCTTGCATCACTATCCTCGAGCTAACATTCTTATTACCACCATCAACACCTAAGGTTCAAACTTAGGGTCTAGCAATAATCATGCACCACCAATGAAATATCCTACATAACATACTAGTCTATTCAATAGAGAAATCAACTTAAAATTCTTTATTTAACTTAGCTACGGCCCACAAGCACATTCTTCTTCACAACAACCTTATTTAATTACCAATAGTCTATATATATCCGAAGAGACCCATCTTTCTTACATACAAAAAAAATGAGAGCAACCCATGGGGACACACTAGGATGGATGAAAACCTTATAGAGAAGATCCTTTAACTTCTTCTTAAGTTCTTTCAACTCAGCCAGAGCTATTCTGTATAGAGGGATAAAGATAAGATGGGTATTTAATAGAACATCAATCCCAAAGTTAATTTCTCTATTGGGAGGAATACCAGGAAGATTATCAGGAAACACTTTGGGAAACTCATTAGGTATAGGGATAGATTTCAAAGAAGGACTTTTAGAATCATAATCCCACAAAATGATGTAGACACCCTTTGGAAATACATTTAGGTCTTGTAGATAAGAAATAAACCTCCCCTTAAGTACTAAGGAACTCCCTTCCAACTCAATCATTATTTTATTCAGGAATAAAAAACTGACCCTTCGGGTCTGATAGTCTAGAGAAGCATAGCATGAGTAAAGCCAATCCATCCTTAATATCATATCAAAATCTAATATATCCAACTCTATCAAGTCTACCAAGGTTTTCCTACCACAAATTGATACCACACAACCCCTATAGACCCTTCTAGCCACAACAGAATCACCCATCGAGGTAGACACATAAAAGGGATTGGAAATGCACTCACGATAGAAACCAAAATGAATAGACACATTAAGGGTCCCATAAGAAAGAGTAGACCCCAGATCAAGTAAATAATACACATAAAGAGAGAAGAGTTATTACATAACAGTGATAATATTAGGAGAAGCCTCAAATTCTTGATGGGTGACAAGAGTATAAAGTCAATTTTGGCTAGTGCCAGTACCAAAAGTATCACCCTATATTGTACGAGCTAATGACATGGAAAATAGAACTTTATTAGCCCTAGTAGCAACTATTGAAGGACACTCCCACTACATGTGACCAAGCTGACCATAGTTAAAGAACTTATTCCTTTTCTCACTATAAAAAACACGATGCAACTAGCCATAAAATTGACAATGAGGATAGGGTGGGGATAAATGAGCTATACTGGACCAAAATTGGGTCGCTTGTGCCTCAAACCTACTATTGACCCAAAATTGATGACCACTAAAAGACCTAGGATAAGGAGAACTAACAGTCGCATGGGAACTTCACCAATTCCACTTCTTGTGCTACTACTTTTCATCTCTACCACTATCTTTCTGACCCTTCCTCTACTCTGAATATCTAATCCTCTTACTATGTCTATCTTTTACTTTTTCTTAATTTCTTCTCTCACTAATGGGATCGAACTTGTCTAAAAAACGGCCACTATCTAGGTCAACAGATAAATAAAATGATGGAACTTGGCATTAGAAATATCTTCATGAGGTAACTGAGCATGAGTATCACTAACTAGAGAAATATCAATGGAACCGGTGGAACTCTATGAGGGAAATCATAAATAAAGACCCTAGACTAGGTCTATACCTCATAAATAGGATGAGTTCCATCCACATTGCCCTCAAGAGGGATAGAGAAACCTATACGAGCATCAAATCTTCAAGGACACATAATCTGAAATACGATTAGTTGGAGGTTAGAGAGTTATCAAGACCTTATACTCTATAGCCCAAAAATAGAACAACAAGAAAGGAAAACATTCCTAAATACCTTATAGCCTCTCTCTTATAAGTGTGGCATGCTACATACCCATAAAATAGACTCTACTTAACACAACTTTGTGGATGTCCAATTAACTATGAACCTAGGCTTTGATACAAACTTTGTCATGACCCAAACCAGAGCCTGGCCATGATGGGTATATCAAGTTCACTGAGGACTAGAGGCCATCCTCTTTGCCTAGCTAAATTGATCACAATATGACTAGCAGCATATGAATTCCAAATATATAACAAGATAAATTAAATATAAGCTTAAAGGAGTAAGAATATCAATAAGAATATCTAATTCACTATAATACATAAAACCTCTATGACAAAATCGAATATAATCTCAATCAGGACATGCCCCCGATGATAGCCAAAAATAATTCCAAAAAAAGTCTATGATAATAGGTAAATCAAGAAGTAACGACTCTCTAAAATAAAGAGGCTCACTACTTTAAGTTGACTCACGAACAATCCAAGAACCACATAGCACTGCACAGGGGGAACAAGGTTTAGCATGAAATTTAAAAAATTAGCCTAGGTTGTATAGCTTGACTGTTATAAAACTACCCACGAACTATATAGGTACAGTTGTCTCCCCCTGGTCAGGCCCTAGTGCGTGTTAACCGCATGTACCGAAGATTTTATAGAAGGTCGGGGATTTATTGTACCCTATGCCATCCATGATATAGGCATTTATAGTGTGAAATAAGCATACAGTCATCTAGACTAACCATCACATTGGTAAACGTAAGTTTCTAGTGTCGGCCCCTCAAGACCTCCACCTTCACGGCCAGCTACACAACCCCCTTTAAGCCCAATTAAAACATTTAACACATAACCAATCTATTAATTTAAGGAGTTAATTAGTGTGGCATTATGAAGTGGTATCTTCATACCGACTAAAACTTGCAAGCAATATCATTAAGCCAACACTCGGGGGAGTCTTTGTACCATCGAACTCCATTATTAAATCAACTTGGGGAATTCCTGGTACCCTATAAGGTTTTCAAGAAAATCATTCACTTGGATGAATACTTGTACTCCACATGGTTTTTCAAAGCCATTATTATCCACTTGGAGGAATCCTTGTACCCCACAAGGTTTTCAAAGCAATCCTTAACCATTTGTCGTTTATGCAATGTATTAGTTTTTTTTAAAAAAATAAGTCAATCAAATTGATGAATTACATACCAAAACCAATTATTCAAGTGGG
>JAPEIP010000013.1:156486950-156497206 GCA_026120095.1 Capsicum chinense | reverse complement strand
TGTAGATATAGGAATTAAGTGTACATATACATGTAACCATACATAAAAATACATTAATGAAGTTATATTTATATAGAAGATACATAATTTCATGATGAATGACAACTTACTAATGTATCTGATCCATAAATTGTTAAATATGCCTTTGTCTAAAAAAAATTGAGAGAGAACTTAATCAATAGAAGGAATAAAATATGTAAATAGAACTCCTGAATTAGAAATACTTTATCACAAAAACCTATGTATTTGTCTTTGTCAACAACCCAAAAACATAACCAAAGGTTTGTTAAACTTTAATAAGAAAGATAACTTCAAAGTTGGACATAACCAAGAAAGCTACAACTATTTAACATTAACCACATGAAACGCCCTAGATTTTGGTCCTTGAAAATTTCTTGAGCTTTGACCTCACTGTCTGTTGATGACTTATCATGAGAGTCTTATGGTGTGGTTATGGGTCTAGGGACCCAAGTTGTAACAAAACCAATGTGTAATTGGCTAGGTTCTGCTCTGAGTATGAGTGACTCACCATGAGTTGTAAGACCATGTTACGAGTGGTAGGATTGAGTTGTATATTGTCTAGTGTCTAATCTCTTTGGTTTCTGTCTTGGATACTACTAGACCATACGTGTCGTATGGTCAGGTCACTAGTGGGATCATGGAGTTGTAAGATGAGTAGTGTATGGGTTCCTAACGCACTCTCTAGGATATGACTCATGGCTATAAATTGTATGATGTAGTGATGAGTCACTAGGTCGACTCGTAACCAAGGACGACCTTTTACAGTTTTAGTTGGGGGTACTTTCGACATTTCCAACTTAAAACCCTTAAGGCCCCATGTCCCTATAAAACTTTTTGGGAACTCATTCTACACTTTACAAGATTAAACATCCTCTTTACTTTCTCAAAATCCTCTCAACAAGATTGGCTAATTTTTCTCCAAAGTGGCTATCTAAGTATTCAAGAGTCAATTTATATTTGTGAATCTTCATAATTTTAATACCTCAAGTCTATACCCTGGATGCAACACAGTGCTCATAATCTCGAGGGACCACAAGCTATGACTGGTACCTGCTGCAATAATTGAATAATAATACTATAATTATACAGAAATTAGGCAGAAACTTGCCATAAGGTTCAAACTGAAAGTAAATACTGAATATTAAAAATAGAATACTAAAAGTATAACTAAATAGAGTACATGCATGAATACATAAACTATAACTAAGATCATGATACCACTAGATACTGAGTTTTGAATTACTGATTTACTGATATCTGAGTTTACTGATATTGTGTATTTGATAACTGAGTGACTATATCTAACAGTCCTAATTATAAAGAGATAGTTTGAGTTCTATACTGAGCTGAGTGACTGTATCTGATAGTCCTAAATCTGTAGAACTGAACTGAGTTCTATATCAAGACTAAATCTGAAACTAAGGCTGCAGGAGGTAATCATCTAACTGACATGCCCCTTTCTGGATAGATTAGGGTCCAGACTGTAACCCCAGTTGGAAAAGTGTTAGTACCGTGTCATGAGTAAAGACAAGCTATGTGTTAACCCTTTCTAATAGAAATCTCTTTTGTCAACCCTCGCTGGTAGGAGAACTCGTATGAGATGTATCAACCCTAGTCTAATAGGAAGATATCTCAACCTATGCTAGCTACATAGTTCTATAACATAGGGATTGCTACTAAGGGTCAAACCCTCTACTGGCGGGAATGTCCCTATCCCTGGGTTCGCTTGATGCTGAATCCTACTCCCAACTGAATAGATACAGAACTAATTCCTTGTTTATACTAGGCTTGACTGAACGGTTACTAATTATACTGTGTAACTGAACTGAGTTCACTGAGTTCCATTGACTGGCAAAATACTATTGAATTCTGTTAACTGACTGAGTTTACAGAGATCTGAACTGAATACTGAATTGGACTGGACTGATACTGAGTCTACTGAGTTTTTCTTGAGTTCGATAAATGACTAAGAGTATTATTGATCGTAAAATGACTGAGATTATTTTGTAACTGACACTGGCTCTAGGTAAACAGCTAAATTTTTAGATATTAAATACCCCCAAGACTCGACAGCACGAAAAGTAGAGCATCACATGACCTTGTATAGCATAGAAATGTACACTTGTTCATAATGCATCTATAGAGGCATTTTATCAAACACTTGAATGGCATGAACTAGTATACATGCTAACACGATATAATCTCACTATTTAATTTACATGAACAACTCATCAAATACTTTGAAGGCATTGTATATGCACATAGTAGTAATCAACACATGAGCATCACAATTTCAAGGCTTTAACATGAATTCACATGATACTACATACATAATAATTGTTTTTACATAAATCTTTTACTTAATCATGGAATAAAAACCCAATCAACATTATAATTATGAATACACTTGAATCCAAATCATGGAAATTATGAAATCAATCTACTAATAGTTTAAAATAGTTTCTTGGACTCCAAAGGTGGAAGGGACCCTTGGATGAACACTTGACATACTTTAAAGCTTGAATTCTGAAAGATTGATGGATTTCCTTGGAACTTGGATTCTTGAATGTGATGAACTAGAGTTTCTTCTTGAAAAATTCTAGAGAGAATAAGTAAATTATGCCTTTTGGATGACTTAATTTCATGTTTTGGGGGCTGATACAAGATGGGAAAAGACCTATTTACCCTTCTGGATGTAGATTTTTATTATTGAAAACTGGACTACCGATACGTAGACCGACGCACCACATTATTGGCATCGATGCGACCGCATTGAGTCCGCATCGATTCACTAGAATTTGCATTGGGAGCTAGAAAAATATTCATCAACGTGGTTGGCGATGTGGTGTATTGAGATTGCATCGATCCACTGGTTTGAGCTTTCAAATATTCTCCAAACGAAGTCTAAAAAATCTAAAACTTGTCTGAGAACACCCACTGACATTCCTGATCATGATTCAACCTAAAAATCATCACTTTAAGGTCATGAGGATCTTAAAATAGAGTTTCCAACGTACAAAGGCTAAAATAACACTAAGTCTGAATACTTAGCTAAAATTTTCTAAGTTTGGGACCCCTTAACGAGCTTTAAAGGACTGATTTAAGCTTAGGATTTTGCAGGGTCTTACAGTAATTCATGTATGTGACTTCTCCCTTATTATTATTTTACTAAGAATATTTGTTTAAAGCATTTTTTATGAATCATTATGGTAATTTTGAAACCAAGGTTGGGAGGTTTGAATGCATATCATTGAATATTGTTTTCTATGGTGTAAATTATAATTGTGCATTTTTTAATTATGGTTTTGCATATTAGGGTGTATGGGAATGGTGATTTAATTGAGGGGTCATGGTTGAACCCTAAAATTTGATAATTTTGGCTTTAATAATGGAATGCCCTCAACATATTTGTCAAATTGCTATTGAGAATGATATTGTCACAAGTTGAATTATGTTTTGAACTAAAGCTTTGGCATAACCATGATAATGATTGATGAAGGACTTGGTAAATGCTTTGATGGCCATAAATGGAATTAAATTGAAACCTCAGGGGTTTGAGTCTCAAAGTGCCGAATTGATTTATGCTCCTTTTTAAACATTGGGTTCGAGTCCCAAACTGATGTAATAATTGTATTGGCATGTTAAACGCTTCTAAGTGGGGTTGGTATAACGATACCAATGGGATGCCTTTGGTAAGTAAATGGATTGATTATTATGATTGTGAAATAAATATTTTAAATTAAGGTTAAGAGCAGGATGTATAGATGGGCCGTAAAAGTGGAGGTCCCAAAGGACTAACACTGGGAACCGTGTTAGCTATTATAGGTTCCTAAAGGATCAGGAGGTTTGAGTCCCCCATATTAGTTATATGAATTTGAGGCTCGAGTTCCCCATATTGTCTACATTGGTGCTTAAGTCACGTTAAATATATCGGGAGGTTTGAGTCCCCATAAAGGTATATACAGATATGGATATTCTCTGGTTCGTACAGCTACACACACTAGATCCCTTCTAGATGAAGGAGAGTTGGGCCTATATAGCCCGTGGGTGCCTTATTTTATGACAGCTATGCTACACAGTCTAGGCTAAGGTTTTTGAAGTTTATGCTAATCCTTCCCCCTATCCCAACATGTGGTATATTATGTGTATATGTATTTCATATGATATTATGCATTGAATGTTGTATTTATTTTGATTTCTTATCATGGGATTATTTTTTCTTCTCTATTCTTGAGTTACATGCTAGTGTTCCAACTGCTAACCATCTTCAGATGTTGTATCCTCATGTGATACAGAAATTGGCCATATTTATGTATCTCTTGCTTAGTGACTTGGATTCAGGATCAGCTAGCGAGTTTGATTAAAGTGGTGAGCTTTCATCCTTTGAAAGACCCCATTTCATGTTGGGGTTTTCTTTTAATGTTTTGAATATCTTTTGGATACTGGTTTTGGCTAATATTAGTGGCATATCTTGATATTTTATTAAACTTTAGTTTTATAGAGGCTTTGTTAGATTACTATAGACTTGGGTGGTTTGGTTGATTGTTTGGTGAAGGACAGTTGTCCAGTTACCGGTGGTTGGTATATATTTATCATGACTTATTGTTAATTTAAATTTATGTTGTCTTTTTATATGTTCAGAATTTATCTAATATTTAAGGATGTTGTGTTTGTTTGGTTAGGTGAAGGGGGTAATTTTCGGTCCACATGGGACTTGAGATTCCCATCATGGCCAGGCCTTAGTTTGGGTCATGACAAAGGTGGTATCAGAGCCTAGGTTTATGATCAATTAGGTTTCCACAAAGCTATTTTAAGTAGAGTCTCTTTTATGGGTGTGTAGCATGACACACTTATAAGAGAGAGGCTATAAGATGTTTAGGAATATTTTCCTTTCTTGTTGTCTTTATTTTTGGCTATAGAGTCTAAGGTCTTGGATCCCTCTAATTTTTGTCTATTCATCTTTCAGATCATAAGCCTAAGAAGATCTGATGTCCGTGAAACTTGTTCTATCCTATATGAAGATAATGTGGATGGAGCTCATCCAACTTTTGGGGTCCAGACCCAGTCAAGGGTCGCTGCATCTGACTATCCTCGTGCAGTCCCACATGTCCCTATTGATCCTACTCCTAAGGGTGAGACTCATACTCAGTCGCCTCAGGGAGAGGTTACTAATGCTGAATTTTGATGCTCCATTAACCTATTGACCCAATTGGTGACATCTCAGTCACAATATTCAGTTTCTGCTGGTGCTGCTCTGGGTTCGTCTGAGGCTACTAGAGTTGGCCAATTTATGAGGTTGCATCCTCTGATGTTTACTGGTACTAAGGTTGAGGAGGATCCTCAAAGTTTTATTGATGAGATGGAGAAGATCTTTTAGGTTATGCATGCTTTGGAGAGGCATACCAGTAGTATGAAGAGTGGGAATAGTTCAGAGGTAAATATGCTGGTTCTGCCTTGTGGGATGATTTTTCTAGTGCATTTTTGGATCTCTTCTTTCCTCAAGAGTTAAGAAAGGTAAAGGTAGAAGAGTTTTTAACTTAAAGTAAGGGAGAATGTCATTCAAAGAGTATGCCTTAAAATTTCATCAGTTGTCTTGGTATGCTCCTGAGTTGGTGTCTAGCATGAGGGCTAGAATACGTAAGTTTGCTTTTAGATTATCCCATGAGTTGCTTCTTGAGAATAAGTTTACCTTGCTGAACTAGGACATGGATATCTCTATATTGGTTGTGTATATATAGCAGGTTAAGGATGAAAAGAAGAAGCAAACTGAGACTGGTGAGAGATAGAGTAAGAAATTCTAGTGTTCAAACTAGGCTAGAGGCCAGCAACAGAGTGGAAAGTGATCCAAGAAGAAGAGTTAGGGGAGTCCTATCTCCTATTCAATGGC
The DNA here is from genome assembly GCA_026120095.1 of Capsicum chinense. Taxonomy (NCBI): domain Eukaryota; kingdom Viridiplantae; phylum Streptophyta; class Magnoliopsida; order Solanales; family Solanaceae; genus Capsicum; species Capsicum chinense. Next base: position 156,491,298 of record JAPEIP010000013.1, on the reverse strand, counting down.
TAGTTCTCCTTACCCAAACTCGTCTGGTGATCGATATTTTTAGGGTGGTGATGCTTTTAGGGCTTAGGGTGTCCAATCTCAGGCTATTAGGGCACAATTAGCACCATACTACTCTCTCTGTAGATTTTGTGGTCAGGACCACTATGTTCAGTATAAGAAGGGGAAGAATCAATGTTTTATGTATGATCAGATAGGATATATGCACCGGGATTGTCCCTCTAGAGTTGCTTCTAAGGCAAATAAGATTTCTATTACCTCTTCATCTGCTCCTGCACCAAAGGGTGCCACTTCTGGCTCTAGCACTGGTCAAAGCTGCCTTTATGCTCTCACCATTTGCCAAGAGTTTGAGGAAACTCCAAATATTATCACTGCTATGTTGATACTCTTTTCCAGTGATGTGTACTGTTTACTTGATCTGGGGTCCACTCTCTCTTATTTGACACCATTTGTGGTTGTGTATTTTGATTTTAATCCTGAGTGTATATCATATCCTATTTTCTATTTCTACCTTAATTGGGACTCTATGGTTGGTAGAAGAGTATATAGGGGTTGTGTTACATCTATTAGTAATAGAGAAACTCTGATGGAGTTGATAGAGTTAATACATGGTTAATTTTAATGTTATTTTATGGATAGATTGGCTGCACTCGTGCTATGATTCTCTAGACTGTTGGCTCGTAAGGTCGTGTTTAAATTCTCTAATGATCCAATTGTTTAATGGGAGGGAAGGTCCCTAGTGCCTAAGGTAAGGTTCATATAATATCTTACAGCCCAAAAGTTAATTTCCAAGGGTTGTCTCTATCATTTGGTTTGGGTTAAGGATTCTAACTCAAAGGGCTAGTCCTTAAATTTTGTTCTTATGGTAAATAAGTTTCCTGAAGTCTTCCTTGATGATCTACTTAGTGTCCCTCCTGATAGGGAGATTGATTTTTGTATAGATCTTGTTTCGGACACTCGTCCTATCTCTATTCCCCCATATAAAATAGCTCCAGCTGAGTTGAGAGAACTCAAAGAGCAGTTAAAGGATCTCTTAGATAAGGGTTTCATTCATCCTAATGTGTCCCCATGGCGTGCACCTATTTTGTTTGTGTGTAAGAAGGATGGTTCCCTTCGAATGTGTATTGATTACCGACTGTTGAACAAGGTGACAATAAATAATAAGTATCCACTTTTGAGAATTGATGATCTCTTTGATCAGTTTCAGGGTGTCAAATTTTCTCTAAGATTGATCTTTGATTCGATTATCATCAGTTAAAGGTTAGGGAGGTTGATATCTCTAAGATAACTTATCATACCCAATATGGGCATTTTGAGTTCTTGGTGATATCATTTGGCTTGACTAATGCCCCTCTAGCATTCATAGACTTGATGAATAGGGTCTTTCATCAGTTTCTAGATTTATTCATGATTGTCTTCATTGATGGCATCTTAATGTACTCTAAGAGTAAGGTGGATCATGTCGATCACCTTTGCCTTGTGTTGTAGTCATTGAAAGATCATCATTTGTATGCCAAGTTCTCTAAATATGAGTTTTGGTTAAATATTATGACTTATCTGGGTCAAATATATCTAGTAAGGGGGTCATGATGGAACCTCAGAAGGTTGCGGTGGTTAAGAAGTAGCCTAGACCCATGACTCCAACTAATATTAAAAGTTTCTTGGGTGTAGCTGGTTATTACAGGAGGTTTGTAGAAAGTTTCTCTGCTATTGCTGCTCCATTGACCAAGTTGACTCAGAAGAAAGTGTAGTTCTTATGGTCTGATTCTTGCGAGGGTAGTTTTGAGAAACTAAAAGATAAGTTTACTTCAGCTCTGGTCTTCACTTTGCTTGAAGGCACCGAGGGTTTTTCATCTATTATGATGCATTCTGGGTTGGTTTGGGTTGTGTTTTGATGCAGCATGGCAAAGTGGCTGCTTATGACTCTAGACAGTTGAAGGTTCATGAGAAGAACTACTCGATTCATGACTTAGAGATGTTAGCTGTGGTGTTCGCATTAAAAATCTCATATCGCTATATTTATGGGATCCATATTTATATCTTTTTTGATCATAAGATCCTGCAATACGTGTTCACCCAGAAATAGCTTACTCTCAGGAAAAGAAGGTGGCTTGAGCTGCTCAAGGATTATGACATGAGCCTTTACTATCATTCAGGTAAAGCTAACGAAGTTTTTAATGCTCGTAGCAGGTTATCCATAGGGAGTCTAGCTCATGTGGATAAGGATAAGCGGGAATTGGTGAAGGATGTTCACCATTTGTCTAGCCTTGGAGTTTGTCTCTTGGACTTAGGATGGTGGTATATTTGTGCAACGAGTGGCACAATTATCTCGTGGGGCTGAATAATAGAGAAAAAGGTATTAAACCCTCTCTTGATTTTGATAAAGGATGATATGGGTAAGCAGAAGGTAATAGCCTTCGAGATTGGTGGTGATGGTATCTTAAGGTACCAAAGAAGGTTCTGTGTTCCCAATGCTGATAGGTTGTGAGGTAGGATCTTGGCCAAGGTCCATGAGTCGCGGTATATGGTTCATCCCAATTCAACAAAGGTGTATCATGATCTTAAGGATATGTATTGATGGAATAATATGAAGTGGGATGTATCCAAATTTGTGGCTAAGTGTATGGTGTGTCATCAAGTAAAGGTGGAACACATGAGGCTTGGTGGGCTACTTTAAGAAATTGAATTGCCAGTATGGAAGTGGAGATAATTAATATGAATTTCATTATCGATCTTCTGCGGTCACAGAATCAGTGTGACTCTATTCGGGTCATCGTAGATAGGATGACTAAGTCTGCTCACTTCTTGCTAGTGAGGACTAATTATTCTGCCGAAGAATATGCAAAGTTATTCCTTCAGGAGGTCATAAAGTTTCATGGTGCACCTATCTCGATTATCTTAAATCGTGGTACTCAGTTATTATCATATTTCTAATGCTCTTTGCAACATAGTTTTGGGACTAAAGTGAGCCTTAGCACCACCTTTCACCCACAATAGATGGGAAAGCAGAAAGAACTATTCAGACTTTGGAAGATATGTTGCGAGCTTGTGTAATCGACTTTGGTGGTAGTTGGTATGACCACTTACCTCTCATTAAATTTGCAAATACAATAGTTATTATTCTAGTATTAGTATGGCTCCGTTTGAGGAATTGTATGGTAGGAGGTGTATATCTTCTATTGGGTGGTTTGAGGTTGGTGAGGCAGAGATGTTTGGCCTGGATTTGGTTCACCAAGCTATGGAAAAGGAGAAGGTTATCTGAGATAGGCTTAAGACCACCAAAAGTTGCCAAAAGTCCTATATGGATGTAAGGCAAAGGGAGTTGGAGTTTGAGGTTGGAGACTAGGTATTCTTGAAAGTGTCTCCCATGAAGAGAGGAATACGGTTTGGAAAAAAGGGGAAGCTCAGTCCCCGATATGTTGGCATGTACTTAGTTTTGAGAAGGGTTGGTAATATGGCACATACTTGGTTTTGAGAAGGGTTGGTAATGTTACATATGAGTTGGATTTTCCCTCTTGCATGAGTTCCATTCATCCAGTATTCCATGTGTCCATGTTGCTGAAATACGTGAGTGACCCTTCTTTGGTTGTTCCCTTGGAGAACATTTGTATTTTGGATTCTTTGTCCTATAAAAAGGTCCCGATGAGGATCTTGGATAGCAAGTTAGTCGGTTGTGGATGAAGGACGTAGCTTTGGTAAAGGTTCTATGGTGGAACCAAAAGTTCAAAGAAGCTACTTGGGAAGCCGAAAAGGACATGAATTCCAAGTATTCGTTTCTATTTCCTATTCCGGAAATCCATGCTCGAGGCATGAAGACCCCCCGAGTCCAAAACAGTGAAGTCTTCAACCTGTTATTCGAATTGCTAATGAGAATGATATTGTCACAAGTTAAATTGTGTTTTGAACTAATGCTTTGGCATAACTATGATACTGATTGATGAAGGATTTGGTAAGGGCATTGATGGCCATAACTTTAATTGAATTGAAACCTTAGGGGTTTGGTAGTCTTAGAGGTTCGAGTCCCAAAGTTTTAGATTGATTTATGTTCTTTTTTGAACATTGGGTTCAAGTCCCAAACTGATGTAATAATTGTCTTGGCATGTTGAATGCTTACAAGTAGGGTTGGTATGACGATACCAATGGGATGCCTTTGGTAAGTAATTGGATTGATGATCATGATTGTAAAATAAATATTTTAAATTGGGTTTAAGAGCAGGTTGTGTAGCTGGGATGTGAAAGTGGAGGTCCTGAACCATTCCATGAAGTGAATGTGGTAGCAATATATGATAAGTCTGAAATATGACAACTTACTTCATTCTTGAGGTGTATTTGGTAGCAGTGCATAATATGT
>JAPEIP010000013.1:156335832-156422684 GCA_026120095.1 Capsicum chinense | reverse complement strand
ATAGATATATCGTTCTTTAACATCAATATATTACTATTTTTCAATAATATTGTTCTTAATTCTTATGTATGTTTTATTAATTTACGTGAGAAATACGTTTTAAAAGTGTGAAAATCCTTTGAAAAGTGATTCGAACCTTTACCTTTCATTAAAATAATCTCCAATAGAGAGAATCACCTATTTACTTTTTGTTTCCTCCAGCTATTTTTCTTCAAAAATTGTCATTTATTATTACCTTTATATTTAAAACTTTAAAATTAATTAAAGACCTTATTTGATCTAAGTAAGAAGTTATAACATTTAATACTTTTAAATCAATTGAAATTTTACCTTAAATAAAAGAAAAATTCTAGCATTAATTTTATCAAGTTGGAAGCAACTCATGAAGAATGAAATTTGAGATGTTGTGTTTATATTTGTTCTCTGTTTCTTTTCTGGAAAATCAAATTCAATAAGGATTTGATTTATATTTGTTGCCTTTTTTCTTTTTTGAAAAATCAAATTCAATAAGGATTTGATTAATATTTGTCTCCTTTTTCTTTTCTGGAAAATCCAATTCAATAAGAATTTGATTTTCCAACATGTACTGAAGGTGATTTAGCTTTGTTAGATGTCTTTGTTCTAGTGAAAATTTTCTATTATCTCTAATATTATACTATTTTACTATAATTTCTATTTTGTTGCTATTTATTGATTTTTTTCTTATATTTTATAGGTGGGGTAGAGGAATGTTCGATCGAGATTGCTTTGTTGTAGTTTTTGTTATGTTAATATCATAGACGAAACTTTATATCAAATTCTTTTTGTAGGTGACAAGCGATTGACAAAATTAGAAAAATTGAAATACGTGTTGTTGACCATTCACTTTAATCATAAGTAAACTAAAAAAATCAAGATAATTTAGCTATAATTTTGACCTTTCACTTTATTCATAAGTCATCATTATAATTTTCAAATTGTTTGTTGATATAGAGAAAGGAAAGAGTGATTTGTAGAATGAGATCCATAATTTGTTTTAGATGAGCACTTAAATGTATAGAGTATTTGTGAAAGTTTAGGTAGAAAGTTACAAAAATTGAGATATTTTAAATGTTATATAATGTCAATAAATATAGTTTATTTTAATGTCAATTGTTGTGTTTTAACAATTTTCGTTTTCGTATATATAGTTTTATTTATTAACATGAAATACACGTGCAAAACATGTACTCTAAACTAATATTCTTCAAATATATATAATATTTAGATGCATTTTAGTTACATATTTTTCTTATAATATAAAAAAGGCTTATTTGTAGATTAACAAATTAATACTAAGAGAGACTTATTTATAAATTTTCCTATAAATAGCTTATTTACCATCTTTTTGAATTCAACAAACGGGACATAACTTTTACAACATAATAGTAAATTATTTTCATGTGCAACACCATATTATTGTTTAACAAAATTTTATATTGTAAATGGGACAAAGAAAGCATGCACCATGTTTTACGACTAAGGGATAATTTTAGAGACGTCAATTCAGGTTTAACCTCATAACGCTACCTTCATTATGATTTATAATATTGTGCTTACCTACCTTATTTTGATAAAAAATAATGACAAATTTAACAGATAAGTCTTATAGTGACTAATGAAAATGTTAAGGAGATAAAGAATTTACATGATTTGGTAGGATGATCACATAATTTGAGTTTAAATGAAGAAATAAAAATTCATATCAATAACCTTTATTTGTTTGAGACTAAGTTATCGTAGTTATTATTGATCGATTACTCTAGTTTATAGTTTATCCCATTCTCTAATTCCTTTAATTCCATTCAATTCCTCCGTAAATTAAAAGCCCATAAGAAATGCCATGTCACTTAAATCTGATTGGCCAAAGGAAGTTCATATTTATCAAGACCATGTCGCTTAAATCTGATTGGTCAAAGGAAGTTCATGTTTATCAGGACTCTTTACTTCCTACAACTATAAATAGGGGCCTCATAATTTAAAAAAGGGACCAACAAGTTTAACAAGAATCGAGAGAGAGCTCGTGGATCAAAGCAGCAGATTTCTTTACAAATTCAAGAACAAGCTCAAGATTTCAAGATCAGGTGTTCAAGGTTCAAGAGCAAGCTCAAGATTTCAAGATCAAGATTTCAAGGTTCAAGAACAAGCTCAAGTTTTCAAGATCAAGAGTTCAAGGTTCAAGAACAAACTCAAGATTTCAAGATCAAGAGTTCAAGATTCAAGAACAAGTTCAAGCTTCAAGATCAAGACTACAAGATTCAAGAACAAGCTCAAAGACCCTTGAATTCAAGTACAAGGTGAGATCAAGTTCATCAAGTCTTCAAATCAAGTTCAAGTTCAAGATCAAAATTGCAAGATTCAAGAACAAGCTACCAAGCCTTTGAATTCAAGCACAAGTCAAGATCAAATCCGTCAAGTTCAAGTTAAAGTTAAAGATCAAGCTCGAAGCCCGTGAATTTATAGTTGAAAAGGCAAATTAGAGGAATCATAGAGATTGTAACACTCACTTATTGAAATCAATAAATCGATTGCTGCAGTATTTTTATTATCTCGATTATTTATTTTTCGGCCTCGAGAATTTTACTGTCCAAAAAATTCTGGCACGTCCAGTGGGACAATCTCTACCTCTCATCTCAACTTTTTATACTTCAAAGTTTAAGTACGATTAAATGACTTCCAAAAAGGTCAACTCTCAATCAAATACTGCCAAGGTTGTTGATTCAAAGTTCTCTGCTGAAGTAGAAAGTATCCTTGGTGTTACTTTCGGAAGATTAGGAGCTGTCACAAGGAGCAAGGCAGGCTTGCTAGGATAATAAACACCTCTAGTGTTATCCGAACCAACTACAATTTTTGGATCTTCAACCCCAAAAGGAAACAAGTCCAATACAAGTGCTTCAGAAGGAGAAAGCAGTGTGGAGGAATCACTTAAGAAGACTTTAGCTCTACTTGAGCATTCTGGTTCCAAATACTCTGGCGCAAAGAGCGATGGTTGTTCAAGCAACTCATCATATCTGACTACACCATATAATTTGAGAACTTCAAAGATCAACTTGTGAGATAATCCATGCTACTCTCCAATATCTCCAGTGATTACGCAAGCAGTAGTAACTGATGCCTTATCTATGGAGGACCAGCTTGCCAATTTAGCAAAGACAATTAAGGGCCTGACCAAATATGTTCAAAATCAAAATTATTGAATTAATAAGATAGTGGATAGGGTAAAAGTTATGATAGATGGAGATTCTATCCATGCACATGGAAAATCTCCAAAGGTTCATAAGACAGAAAATCCTATGAAACAAACACCACCGACCAAAGAGGTGTAAGTTTCTTCTGAGGAATGATCCCAATTGGGTATTTGAGGGAATTAATTGAAGGGACCCTCAAAGACAAGTATGTGTTGTCACCAAATCTTCCCTTGCATATGCCAAGCCCTACACTGGATAGATAGCCTCAAAATGGTTGCCGACTATCAGCCCCCCAAATTTCAATAATTTGAGGGCAAAGGGAACCCAAAACAACATATCGCACACTTTGTTGAGACATGTAACAATGCTGGAACTTATGGTGACTATCTTGTCAAAAAGTTTGTTCGTTCTCTAAAGGGAAACACCTTTGATTGGTATATAGACCTTGATCCTAATTCTATCGATAGTTGGGAGCAATTGGAGCACTAGTTCTTAAATTGCTTTTATAGCATAAAGCGTATAATGAGAATGATAGAGATAAAAAATACTCGGCAAAAAAAGGGTAAACCAGTCATTGACTTTATCAATCGATGGAGAAATGCTATCCTAAACTGCAAAGATAGGCTCAGCGAAGCTTCTGTAATAAAGATGTACATCTAAGGAATGCACTGAGAGCTTCTTTACATCTTGCAAGACATTAAGCCTAAATTCTTTAAAGAGATAGCTACCCATTCTCACGATATGGAGTTGAGCATGTCTTCTACTGGAAAGAGATCAACGCCTATCCATGACCCTCGAAGGGGAAAGGATAAGAAGGAGCCCAAAAGATAGGGCAAGTTTGTCCCAAAAAATGACAACAAGGGGTCCATGAATGTCAATGTGTCTCCTGTGAAGGTTACCACAAAGGTGATCAAGAAGCAAAGTGTAAAGACAACTTCTGGAGCACATCTGAATAAGAAAGCTTTAAAGAAAATGTAAGAAAAAGGAATATCCCTTCCTTGATTCTACTATTGCTGAGATTTTTTATGAACTTCTTGAGCATAAGCTCGTTGAACTCCCAGATATGAAGCATCCGAATGAAACTAAAAGGACCAATGACCCTAATTACTGCAAATATCATAGGCTCGTAATTCACCTCTAGAAAATTTTTTTGTCTTTAAAGATAAAGTAATTCAACTGGCAAAAGAGAAGAAAATTTTCTGCGATGATGAAACGACTAGTTCTTATCAAATCTCTATCACTTTTGGCTCACTCGACCTAGTCCAAATATGTATCGAAGAGCATAATAAGAAGATATTAGAGCCTGATAGGTCTTTAATTGATGAAGGTGATAATGAAGGTTGGACTCTAGTGACCAGGTATAGATATAAGAAGATAAGTTTGCAAAACTAGTCATCCAAGCAACCAACCAAAAGGAGAATGGTAAAGAAACTAAGGAAATCAAAGTTGGTTGAAATTTCAAAGAAGACGAGGGTGACAGAGCTTCACCACCAATAACCTCAATGTCCGGTGACTTTAGATGAATTCTTACCGAGTTGGTTTTGTATAAAGACAACCCAAGTTAACCTTGAGGCATCCTATTTTAATACTGCCAAAGAGGGGGAAAAAGGTGAAAATATACTCATAGAAGTTCCTTTATCCTCTGAACCGCTTGCTGAACCTCTTAGCCAAGAGGCACATGTATGTGATACAAAAATCACATTCATAAATAATGATCTTCTTCTTTATGAGGCCCTACATAACCGTCCCTTATAAATGGTGGGTTAAATTCTAGGAAAGAAGATTAATAGAATCTTGATAGATGAGGGATCTACAGTCAATATCCTGCCTATCCTCATGATGAAGTAACTTAGCATTGCTACTAGCAAACTGGACAAAAGCGATATAATGATCTAAGGCTTCAACCAAGGGGGCCAGAGGGCCATGGGATCTATCAAGTTGGGGATTCGTTTGGATGATTTTTAATCAAATGCATTGATGCATGTGATCGATACCAAAAATTCATATAATATATTGCTTGGTAGGCCTTGGGTGCATGGGAATAAAATTATCTCATCCTTTTACTATCAATACTTGAAGTACCTCGAAGGAGGAGCGGAAAGAAAGATAGTTGCTGATGACAAGCCATTCACTAATGTTGAGTCACATTTTGACGATGTAAAATTCTACTTAAAGAATCATGTTATGGATAAGAAAAAGGTTGAAGATGTCACCAAGACCAAGTGTGACAATCTTGCATCTAAGAAGGTTGCAACGACTGTCAAAAAAGTTTCCACCAAGAGGCCTTCCTCCACTTCAAATAAAGGAAGTGTTGCTCCTAAAAAAAGACGGTAAATCCTATTCTTCGCTACCTACAAAAGGTAAAGAAAGAGAAAGATCACCCATCAGATTCCCAAGATAATGTGCTAAAGGGGATAACTTTACCTATCAGGAAGATTGATACAATAAATCCATCCTCAAAACTACTTGAAGAGTCTGTGGCTCAAAATCTGCCACAAGATATGACAATCCCTACGAAGCATACAAAAGAAGGCTTTGAAGGTTGGAAACAATCCTAATGAGCCATTAAGGTTGGATAAACTTCTATTGAAGGGTACAAACAGGTAGGCATATGAAGGCCTAGGATACACACAGCCACCTCCAATTCGCATCTCTATAAGAAGGGTAGTCAATAATTATATCATCATGGAAGAAGAATCCACTACTGCTAATAAAAAACCTTCTGTAATTAATCGACTTGGAGAATTAACCGCAAGAAATTATGTGTTCAAAAGGTTGGGCCCTCTAAATAAGAAAAAAATAACAAGCATCGAATAAGTCATCAAAGTAAAATAATGCACTCTTTGCCTAAGATCCAGAAGGATTTCCAAAGTCTGATTCCTTCTAGAAGGAGGCGGCAGACGAAACTGGTAGTTTCATGTAATGAGGTACTAAAAGCAAAGGCTTATACTATGGTTTAAACCAAGCAATACAAAGAAGATGAAGAGAGTGTTGTCTTCTCATATCATGTTATGACCTATAATGAGAAAGATGTCTTATCTCAAATGAAGGTTGATAAAGAGATAGAATATGCCTTCTGGTGTTATCATATATCCATCAATGATGATGATCCTCAATAGGAGAAAGATGCTGGAGATGCTCCATCACAACTTGAAGAAGAAGCAAAGGCCACAATAGATCCCTGAAAGAAAGTTATTCTTGGAATCGATGAAGACCTAAGACTAACTTACCTGAGTGCATTTCTAGAAGTAGAGGAGAAAAACACTCATATGGATATACTCAAAGAATATATAGATATATTCTCCTAGATCTATAAGGAAATACCTATCTTAGATCCAAAAGTAGTGGTCCATCAGTTAGCGGTCAAGAATGGTGCCCATCCTGTTAAGCAAGCCCAAATACGCTTTAGGCCAGAGTTGGTTCCTTTGATTGAAAATAAAGTTAAAAGCTCATTGAATATGGATTTATTCATGAAGTCAAATATCCCACATGGATTTCAAATATTGTTCTAGTACGAAAGAAGAATGGCCAAATTTGAGTTTGTGTTGACTTTTGAGATCTCAACAACGCCTTCCCTAAGAATGAATTTCCAATCCCTATACTAGAGTTGATGATTGATGCCACTACTAGTTATGAGGCAATGTCCTCCATGGATGGTTCATCCAGCTACAACCAAATCCGTATGGCACTAAAGGATGAAGAGCTCACTGTATGTTGTACGCCCAAAGGTATTTATCACTACAAGGTGATGCCTTTTGGTTTAAAGAATGCTGGAGCCATTTACTAAAGGGCTATGCAAAATATCTTTGATGGCCTACTCCACAAAAATATTGAATACTACATGGATGATCTAGTGGTGAAGTCAAGAAAAAGAGACGACCACTTAAAAGACCTAAGAATATTGTTTGAGTTAATTCAAAGATATCAACTTAGGATAAATCCATTGAAGTATGCCTTCGGAGTTACTTCCAAAAAGTTTCTTGGCTTTATTGTGCGATACCGAGGAATTGAAATTGATCAAGCCAAGGTCGAAGCAACTTTAAAGATGCCCGAGCCTCAAAACATACATGAGTTAAAAAGCCTTCAAGGAAGGCTAGCATATTTAAGGAGGTTCATCTCAAACTTGGTTGGAAAATGTCAACAATTTAGTCATCTCATAAAGAAGGATACTTCCTTTGAATGGGATCAAGCTTGTAGTAATGCCTTTGAGAGTATCAAATAATACTCAATGAAGCCACCGATTCTTGCAGCACCCATACCTGGAAAACTATCGATACTATACATCACGGCACAATAGAGGTCAGTTGGAGCACTACTGGCTCAAGAAAATTGTGAAGGTAAAGAAAACTCACTTTACTATCTGAGCAGAATGATGACACCAAATGAGCTAAAGTATTCTCCGATTGAAAAGTTATGCTTGGCTTTGGTTTTCTCTATCCAAAAGATAAAACACTATTTTCAAGCTCATGTTGTCCATCTTGTGTCCAGGGCTAATCCCATCAAGTTTGTGATGTTGAAACTAGTCCTCAGTGATTGACTTGCAAGGTGGTACCTTTAATTTCAATAGTTTGAGATTGTGTATGTTCCCAAAAAGCTGTAAAAGGACAAGTATTGGCTGACTTCTTGGCAGATCACCCAATACCTGATGACTGAGAGCTGAGTGATGAACTTTTTGATAAAGATGCAATGCCTATTGAAGTTAGATCCCCATGGAATATGTACTTTGATGGTGCTGCACATCGAGATGGAGCTGGTATTGGCATAGTGTTTGTCACTCCACAAGAAGAAGTCATCCCCTACTCTTTTACCTTGATAAATTGTTGCTCTAATAATGTTGCTAAATATTAAGTGCTCATACTTGTACTTGAGATGGATGTCGACATGAAGTAACTACAATTACAAATTTTTGGTGACTCTCAATTGGTGATCAAACAACTTTTGGGAAGCTATGAAGTTAGGAGGCCTTAGTTAAGACCATGTTATGATTATACATAGAATTTAATGGGATATCTTGGAGAAGTAACCCTCCATCACATTCCAAGAAAAGAAAATAAGCAAGCTAATGCCCTAGCCGCTTTGGCTTTAACTCTAACTCTTTCGAATTAAACACAAGTTACTATTTGCCAAAAATGGGTAGTACCGCCATCAAATGAGAATGAAGACATAAAAGGTAAGGTTGAATACCTCGCCATCATGTTCAAACCTATAAAGAAGTATTGGTGACAACCTATCATTGACTACTTGTGTTATGGGATACTTCCAGAAGATCTAAGGAGAAGAACTGACATTCATTATTGTGCACCTCGCTTTCCTTACTACAAAGACACTATACAGAAGATCATTTGAAGGAGTACTCTTACAGTGTTTGGGAGATGAAGAAGCAATTCAAGCGTTTCAAGAAGCACACTCGATATTTTGTGGATCGCATCAGTCTAGATCGAAGCTTCATTTTCACATTAAAAGGATGGGTATTATTGGCCAACAATAGTGAAAGATTGCTTGGACTATGCTAGAAGATGAAAAGCTTTCCAATTCCATGAAAATTTCATATATCAACCTCTAGAGATACTACACCCAACTGTAGCATCTTGGCCATTCAATGCTTGGGGAATGGATGTTGTTGGTCCACTACCAAAATCTTCTGGTGGATACTTATGCATATTGGCAGCTATAAATTACTTCTCAAAATAGGCTAAAGCTGTTTCTCTCAAGGAAGTAAAGAAAGAAAATGTTGCAAACTTTCTCCAAGTGAATATCATCTACCACTTTGGAATTCCTCAGTACATAATAACTGACAATAGGAAGCCATTTGATAACAAACTGATGATCAAAATATATGACCTCTTTGGTTTCAAGCAACGTAAGTCTTTTATGTACAACACTGCCTCTAATAGACTACCAAAGCATTAAATAAGACTTTATGCAACTTGTTTAAGAACGCGTCTCCAAATCCAAACAAGACTAGCATGAGTGAATGGAAGAAACTTTATGGGAGTATAGGACAACTTACCATACACCGACGCAAGCAACCCTATACTCACTTTTTTTTGGAGTTGAAGCAGTCCTGCTACTTGAGCGTCAAATACCTTTTTTGAGACTGGCTATTTAAGAAAGGCTCACCGATGAAGAAAATGCTAAGTTGCATCTTACAAAGTTAGAAGCTCTTGATGAGAAGAGGCTGGAGGTTCAGTAAAATCTTGAATTTTATTAAGCCAATCTATCTCATTCTTTTAACAAATGGGTTTTCTTGAGGTACTTCCAAGTTGGAGATCAAGTCTTTGCAGTAAGAAGGCCCATCATCACTTCTCATAAGTCTGGGCGAAAATTCACCCCAAAGTGGGATGGACCATTTGTACAAGAGGCATATTAAAATGGTGCTTACAATTTTGTCGATGCAGATGGCATGAGGATTGGCCCCATTAATTCCAAGTTCTTAAATAAGTACTATCCTTGAAGGAAGATAACACCCCTTAAGGCACAAGTATAAACTGCATGTCTACTCCTAGCCCGCAAGAGTATAAATTATGAACGACTCAAAAAACAATATCCGCTAGGTTAAAAACCTTGAAAGAGGTAGCTTAGGCAAAAGTTAGGACGCAAAAAAACACTTAACCTAAAACTACGTTGTGACTTGATCCTCTTCATTGAGGTACGAAGGCGCTTGAAATTTTATTCTGAGTTTAGTTGCATAAGTGTAGAAAAAAATACATGTTCCCCCTTATATAAAAAAATTTAGTCTTTAAGAGACTTTTAACTTCATCAATCTTCAGACTTGCACCAAGTGTTGGTGACTCAATAGGGGAAAATCCCTATGAAGTATAAGCTTCTTGGATATAAGTTGAAGTCTTCAAATTCACTAAGTCTTTATGTTGGAGATTTCAAGTTACCATTTTGGATCCTGCAAGTTCACAAAGTCTAATAGTTGAAGTCTTTAAATGATCTATGCATATAAGTTAAAGTCTTTAAATTTACTAAGTCTTCATGTTGGAGCTTTCAAGTTACCATATTGGAGCCTGTAAGTTCATGAAGTCCTATAGTTGAAGTCTTCAAATGACCTATGCATATAAGTTAAAGTCTTAAAATTCACTAAGTCTTCATGTTGGAGCTTTCAAGTTACCATATTGGAGTCTGCAAGTTCATGAAGTTTGATAGTTGAAGTCTTAAAATGACTTATGCATATAAGTTGAAGTCTTCAAATTCACTAAGTCTTTATGTTGGATCTTTCAAGTTACCATATTGGAGCCTGCAATTTCATGAAGTCTGATAGTTGGAGTATTTAAATGACCTATGCATATAAGTTAAAGTCTTCAAATTCACTAAGTCTTCATGTTGAAGCTTTCAAGTTACCATATTAAAGCCTGCAAGTTCATGAAGTTTGATAGCTGGATCTTCAGATGAGCTATGTCTATAAGTTAAAGTCTTCAAATTCACTAAGTCTTCATGTTGGACCTTTCAAGTTACCATATTGAAGCCTACAAGTTCACGAAGTTTGATAGTTGGAGTCTTCAGATAACCTTTGTCTATAAGTTAAAGTCTTCAAATTCACTAAGTCTTCATGTTGAAGCTTTCAAGTTACCATATTGAAGCTTGCAAGTTCACGAAGTTTGATAGTTGGGGTCTTCAGATGACCTATAGCTATAAGTTAAAGTCTTTAAATTCACTAAGTTTTCATATTAAAGCTTTCAAATTCACCATATTGGAGTCTGCAGGTGGGAGGCTTCAGATGACCTTTGGTATAAGTTGAAGTCTTAAGTTCACTAAGTCTTCATGTTGGAGATTTCAACTTCACCATATTTAAACTTTCAAGTTCACAAAGTCGGCAAGTTAAAGTTTTCAGATGCTCTGCGACTATAAGTTGAAGTTTTCAAGTCTGCCATATTGAAGCTTTCAGAGTTTAAAAGTTGGAGTCATTAGGTTCTTTGATCTATAAGTTGAAGTCTTTAAATCTTTCAAACCTTCCTGAGTTTACCTTTCAATCTTTATGAAATTACCTTTTCTTATGGCGGAGACAAGTAGTCATCCCTATGCGCCGTAAGATTACCATAAAGTTACCTTTTCTTATGCGGAGACGAGTAGCTATCACTATGCGCCGTGAGATTATCATAAATTACCTTTTCTTATAGTGGGGACGAGTAGTCATCCCTATGCGTCATAAGATTTTCATAAAGTTACCTTTTCTTATGGCGGGATGAGTAGCCATCCCTACGCGCCATAAGATTACCATGAAATTACCTTTCTTATTACCATATGATTATCGTTCTTACATGAAAGACAATATCTTGAGAAAGAAGTTCAATCATGCATGGCTGTTAAAAAAAGAATAATAACGAATTTTTTTTAAAAAAAAGAGGAAAGGAATACCTCGCCGTTGAAGCTCGAATACTTCATCAAAGAATGCTACATAACATGTTGTAAATAACAAGGAGTGCAGGGTATTTATAACTAATAACTGTTGAAAGGCGGTGAGAAGAATTTGAGTCTAATGCAACTTGTACTAAGAAATTGGTAGTCTAATTGGAATCAAAATGTTAGGAAGCATATAACTTGCATGTCTCCCAATGGGAATTGTACTGCAATATCGGGTGACTGCATGACTCCAATTAATTTGAATTGCAATGATGCAACTAATAAAAAGGGAGTAAATTATTTTCAGGCCGAATATTGGATTGGTTCATATTGCTACCCACCAATAAATAATTCTGATGGAATTACGATTATTTGTCATTATTATTATTATTATGGGTGGTTAAATTTTGTGAAATTAAATAGTATTCCTTGGACATCATTCGATTTCAATTATATATGATGTAAAATTATATATGTAAATTACCATTGATTTCGATTAAAGTATAAATTGTTACTTCAAGGCTAGTCTTTGAAAAGAAAATTAAATATCTTGACAAGTCTTGAAGTAGGGGCACTTTGTAAGCAATAAAATTTTATTAAATTTAAATATGTACAAAATTCGGATAATATAAATTTAAAATATATTAATTCCAAATAAATATTGTGCGTTAATGTAATTGGATCAAAAATTTAAATCCAAACATGTGTGGGTTTAATTAAAGTCCAATTCTTTTAATTGGGCTAGTCCATTAATTTGGGTTAAAAATGATTAGCCCACTTTATCAAGTCTAAGATGTTATCATATTAATTTGGGCTACAAATGACTGAGCCACTTTAGCAAGCCCAAGATGTCATCATATTCTAGAGGTTCAATTTGGTGCCACATGTAAAGTGACGTGTCATGCCAAGTCAAGTGAAGGAGCCAATGAGACCATGCCACGTGTCAAAATGATGCAGTAAATTAAAAGCCCATAAGAAATGCCATGTCACTTAAATCTGATTGGCCAAAGGAAGTTCATATTTATCAAGACCATGTCACTTAAATCTGATTGGTCAAAGGAAGTTTATGTTTATCAGGACTCTTTACTTCCTATAACTATAAATAGGGGCTTCATAATTAGAAAAGGGACCAATAAGCTTAACAAGAATCAAGAGAGAGCTCGTGGATCAAAGCAGCAAATTTCTCTATAAATTCAAGAACACACTCAAGATTTCAAGATCAGGTGTTCAAGGTTCAAGAACAAGCTCAAGATTTCAAGATTAAGAGTTCAAGGTTCAGGAACAAGCTTAAGATTTCAAGATCAAGAGTTCAAGGTTTAAGAACAACCTCAAGATTTCAAGATCAAGAGTTCGAGATTCAAAAACAAGTTCATGCTTCAAGATCAAGACTAGAAGATTCAAGAACAAGCTCAAATGCACTTGAATTCAAGAACAAGGCGAGATCAAGATCATCAAGTCTTCAAATCAAGTTCAAGTTCAAGATCAAGACCCCAAGATTCAAGAACAAGCTACCAAGCCCTTGGATTCAAGCACAAGTCAAGATCAACTCCGTCAAGTTCAAGATCAAGCTCGAAGCCCTTGAATTTATAATTGAAAAGGCAAATTAGAGGAATCATAGAGATTGTAACACTCACTTATTGAAATCAATAAATCAATTGTTGCAGTATTTTTCTTGTCTTGATTATTATTTACGGTCTCGAGAATTTTATTGCCCACCAGTTATATTAGTTATTTTTAGCGGTAATTTTTTTTTTGCATATTATAGCATGATCTGATTCAATTGGAAACTGTTTGATCATCTTTCTTTAAAAAAGAAGACAAAATAGAATCAATGTTTGCTAGTCAACCTCCTCCATACAACTATTTGTTGGTGCAAATTTGAACATAGTGAAAAAGAAGATTTTATTAGTTTAATCATTTTAAAATTAAATAAATTATAAAAGAACAAATATGGACAAAATATTTATTGAAACATTAAACAAAGAAGAAAAGAAAGAGCCAAACCTTTGATTTTTTGGCCACTTTATGCGTTGCTCGACTGCGACATGTTTTGTTTTTATTTTTTCATTCAGAATTTCCTACTGAAAGATAAACATAAGAAATTATCTAATAAAGATAATTTCTTGTCCATTATTGGTTATGCATAGTTCATATATAATCGTCAAAGCTATTAATTAAAAAAAATAAAGAAAGACAAAAAGGATGATGATAATGAATGAAAGAAAATGACTTAAATTAAAATCAAATTAAGAAGAAATAAAAGTAGAAGAAGGTATGCTTCTACTTAAATTAGAATCAAAATAAGAAGAAATAAAAGTAGAAGAAGGTATGTTTCTTGTAAACTTTGATTCAAAATATTAGTAAAGTAAAATTGTAGCATTTTTTAATGTAAGGCATGCAGTGAAATTATATCACAACCAAACTATACACCACTTGTTAATTTCTCTTTTACGTAGGTAAAAGAATGATACATACGATTCCAGCAATAAAGTTACCTTGTATAAACATGGTAATGCAAGATACTCAATAAAAATCTACATGCAATTAAACAAAATACAGCTGTATTATATCACAACCAATCTACACAACAAAGGTAAAAGAGTGGTACATATAATTTAAAGAATAAAAAACTTGATCTTGTCCCAATTCATCAGTAATGAAGTGTATCAGAATAACAATAATAACATACCTAGTATAATTTCATGAAGTAGGGTTTTGAGAGAAATGTATACAAACCTTACCCTACCTCAAATGTAGAAAGGTTGTTTAGAATAGACCCTCTGCTCAAGATATATTATGTAGCATGCAAGACCTTCTACTTGTTTCTGGAATTTTGCAACTCTAAGTTTAAAAAAACCTTCACCAGAGTGAAGTGAAAATAAAAAAAACAATCTATCTTTTGCAAAATAAAAGGTGAAAAACCATATGAAAGATCAAACATAGCATGACCGAAATATAAAATACCAAGTAAACATAAAAGAAATAATTATATAAATATTAAAGAAAAAGAGAGATATACCTATTGAGATAAACAATATGAACAAAGTTAAAATCTCTCTTAGGGAAAATCATAAGAAAAAACAACCAAAAAATTAAATTAGGCTACACATACATACTGATTTGGTTATGCAAGAAATTGAGGGAATCAACTCATAAAAACTCACAATGATTTAAAGAGAAAAATCAATCTATTTTTTTGATAATACCTTTCATACCCACTCACTTCCATACCGCCTACACCCTTGAATTCTTGCAACACATCGATATTCATGAATATTTTTTTTGTTTTACTATATATAAAGAGCCCTAACCCTAAACCTAATTTTCTATATATACGTCATATTACAAAACTCAAATAAGAAAAAATTACTAAAACAACAGCTTAAGTTACAAAACAACTAAAAATTCCTCCACTTTAAAAATATTACAAATATCCCAACATTTACTATTTTTACTAAAAGTTGAGATACATGTTAAAGACCCCTCATCCTATGCCCTTACTTTACTAAGTTAAAAATGATTTCTTCCTTATTCTACGTTATTATTTCAACAGCGGTTTCAATCACATTTTTTTTTATCTAATTCAAAATTTTGGATTAGGATAAATTCTTCTGCTAAAATCATATTCAATTTCCTCTAATCTCATCTGGCGATTTTTTTTCAAAAAGCAATAATTTGACACTATTTTTACAAAGTAATTTTTCGGTGATATTGTTGAACAAAGTCTTTATGTCCCTTTTTTCAGTCTATATTATTTGAATTAACATAATTAATAGAGATTCGAGAGCATCTTTTAGTGTTGGGATCTCTTAATTAGATATTAGCAAACAATATGAAGAAGTTGTAAACTTTATTCCTGATAGTTTTGACTACGAATCAAATGGTTTTAATGAAAATAGGTCCAAGAATAAAAATGATCCACATACTATGAAGAAATTCTAAAAAAAATATGCCAAGAAGGATAAGAAAAAAGAAATTTTCTAAGAAAAGAGGATCTAATAATTCTGGAGGTAAATTTCTAGCTAAAAGAAGAAGAGTTGTTGAAGTTATTTCTAGAGATGAGCTTCTAAAGGTATTTGTATGTTCAGATCTGGGAAATATTAGGTCAAGATACATATTTATACATACATATATGTTTTTCAATTTCTTGTATATCTCGTTCTTTGTTTATGATTTTATATGTATCTCATATTTTTGAAAGTATTATTAAAATTAACATAACAAATTATAGATGTTTATAAGCTTATAGATACATATTGTATTATCTTGTATCATGAGTTTACTATTTATGCATTATGTTTATCTCGTGTTTTTTAACTTTTATTGAAATAAACATACAAATAGATACATGTTATTTCAACCAAGATACATATTGTACTATCTTGTATATATGATTACCTGAGTATGCCTTTAAATATATCTAGTGTTTTTTAAGTATTATTAAAATAAGCAAACAAAAGATACATGTTTGTAAGCTTAAAGATACATACTGTATTATCTTGTATAACTGATTCGCTATTTATTCATTTATACGTATCTTTTACTTTTTATGATTTAATGAAAAAATCATATAAAAGATTCATATTATTAAGCTTAAGGACACATATTGTATTATCTTGTATCTCTGGTACTATGTCCTTACATTTTTGTATCTCTTGTTCTGTTTTGTTTTAGATCTATATATCTCATGTTATTTTAGTATTTTGATATTTTTTGTAGGATTAAGTTACGTTATAAAGGAAATTTTACTGCACCCTGTAAGATTTGAACGTTCTTGCAATTTAAAGTTTAAAGATGAGATTAAAGAAGTTGTCGGTCAAGAAGTTATCGACTTATTTGCAAAGAAATTTTTTGGATGTTATCTCAATATCCCATTATCCAATTATATTGGACAAACTACCAAATGTCTTCTTATGCTTGAGATCGAGCAAAAAAATCAAGAAGAGATGCATGTGTCTGTCAAAGGCAACATTCTTAGATTTTTCATCTATGAATTTTACTTGATAACTGATTTGAAGTGTTATGGAAATTTTGAAGATTTCAGCTTTGATGATTCTTCTCCAAGTAGGCTTATGAGAAGGTATTTTCCCCAATCAATGAATGGGCTTGATAAGGAGGTATTGATTGAACATTTCTCAAGGAAAATTTTTATACCATAGAGGATGCTCTCCAGATGGCAATTCTATACATTATCCACCCATTCATCTACTCACAACTAAATGCTTCTCCCATTCTATTTTTTGATTTCAAGATTGTAAAAGATAGAAAATATGAATTCTTTCCTTAGCGTAAAGTTTCTTTCTCCAAGTTGATGGCCTCATAGAACAAAAGAGAAAAGATGTTGATGAATTAACCTGCACAGACAGTAAGGAGCAATTGGTTAAAGTGGACTTAGATTTGTTAAATTTGAAGATAAAGACATATGTGAAGACATACGTAAGGATTGATATATTTAAGCCGTATTAATTTTCTATTTGTACAAATTTTATCCAATTATCTATGCTTGTTTATTATATGAATTTTAAATTTAATGATTTACAGTGTGTTCTGAATGAAAAATTCTCTGAAGTCTTGAAGTCCTTGTAGTCAAAGAATGAGACTGTGGAGAAAGGTAACATACTTTAAAACATAACACAATTATTAACGACTATAATGGCTTTAACTTTGTTGCTGATATTTTTTTGCAGGAAGACATTGTAAAACAGAGCCCAAAAGAGGGTGAACATTCAGCTGATGTAGCTGATGTTGTAGGACATAGTAATCATATCAGTCCACATATTAACTCAGGCAAACCAGTGAAAATGGAAGTGGACAAAGTCAACCAAGAACCATCACCTGTAAAAAAAAGGTCCACATTCTGAAATGGTAATTTCATAAGCAATACAAGATACATATTTACTATTTTGTGTCTCATTTAATCTTTATGTATCTCACTTTAAACTATCTTTGCTTAAGTTTTTATTATCTTGTATCTCATATTTTTCACTAATGCTGTATTGAAGATTCTTATTCACTGAACAAATTTTTTAAGAAAATATTAAAAAATAGAGTTGGCGAGAAGGTGATCGTTCAGACGATGTTGCTGATGTTGCAGGACCTACTAATGTAGATAGTCCACAGAAAGACTCAAACAAACCAATTGAAATATAGGGGGACAAAGTCAACCAAGAACTGTCACCTTTAAAATATGGTGAACATGAAATGATAATTTCTCATTATATTTATATACATATTGAAATAAGCATTCAATATGTTTTTTTCTAATTAACATGACATTTTTTACATGTTTAAGATGAAAAAAATATTAACTAGGACATACATGTAATATGTTTGTGACTGTCTTATGTTATTCAATATGAGATACATATTAATTATTATGTATCAAATACATCTTTTATGTATCTTGTTTAATAACTTATTAACTTAAGTGTTTATTATTTTATATCTCGTACATTTTAAATTACATAGTAGTAAATAATCTCATTCACTTAAAATATAAATACGGATAGTTAATTAATTATAATTTTGAGATTTAAACATAGATTTTTTGTAACTGTTTCATAGCATATTCAGGATGCTGGTATTGAGCAAATGAATGACATCCTTGTTGAAGAAATGAAATCGCTTGACACTATTGTTCCAGTTCCAGTAAATGATATGACTTTGACAGTTTATAAGCCTCCACCAACAACTCCAAATGAGTATTTTATTACTGATACAATAATTTTTCTTGCCTACCTTACACGAAAAAAGGCCGCGTCTAAAGAAAGAAAGACACCTGCACAGTGCAATCAAAAGCCATCTAAGATATACCGTTCTTCTTTTTGACGTATTTTGAATCAAGTTCCAAGGGAGAGGAAAAACTAGTTTCTATAGAGCAAAAAAATACTTATTTGAATATTATGACATTTTTGAGGATTCACCAAATGAATTGATGGGACTTTTTGAGGATTGGATAAAAGAAGGCCTTTACAGGTAAAACATGAACAAGTAAGTTCACAAATTACTTATTATAAATTCAAATATAATATATAGTTTATTACTTTTTGTAAAATCTACTGTACTGTTATGCTACAGGAGAGATAAGGATGATCACTGCAAGATTAAATATGCAATTCTTGAATTTTAACAACTGGATTCCGTAGTTGCTTATCCAAAATCTTTGAAATGGTTCTACCTGATGTATCAACAAAATAAATGCTGGAATGATGAGGTATTTTATTAATGAATATCCAGAATTTCAAATGGTGACATCATAAAAGTACATTTTCCTTAGTATATGTATTTCTGATTGTGTGATATTTTTGTAATGTATTGAAGTTTATAACATGAGGTAGTTACGTTGATTGTATAATTTAGATGAATTTTTTAAACTAACGAGCATGCAAAGAAATGTTTTTCTATCAAATTTGTTGACTTGATGCAGTATAAATCTTGTGTTGTTATATCTGATAGTGTCATAATTTTATGTTGTATTAGATACATAATAACAAATATGTATCTAAATATATTAATATGTATCTTATTTATTTATTTCTCTTTCAATTACTTGTGCTATTCCTTTAATTATTTTAGATAAATAAATAATTTTATTTGTATCTCATCTTAAATCATTACAGTAATACGTTGTAACATATATTACATTTGTTTACACTTTGAACAACATTTGGATGTCATTTTCTATTACCTGAGGAAGAAGTTCAAGCACAAAAATTTTCCAACCAACAAATACACTATCACTAATTGTCTTTTCAAAGTGTACATGGATAAGGCCTATATGAATTACTACCATGTGGACATTGGTAAGGAACTTCCAACTAAAGATGCATTTGCAAGGACTGATGAAGTTTCTCAAATGGAGATGTCATTGATTAACACCATAAAGGTATTGAGTACACCGTAGGTCAGCCTTGGTACCTGGTTAATAAGGTCTTTGTCCCTATTAACTATGATGATGCCTTTCACTAGGTATTGACAATCATTTCTGTAAAGAAGCGATGCATTCGTGTGTATGATTCAATGTACTCATCATAGAACAGAGCACAAACAAGTGAGATTCAAAAGTTGGCTATAATCCTTCTGACTTATCTTCATTACAGTAAGCTTTTTAAGCCAAAGATACCCACTGACTTGGCTGCACTTGAATTCTACTAAGGAAAGACCGAAAGTGATCCATTTTAAGTGGAATATATTAGTGGGATAGCATAACAAGATAATGGAAGTTTGTATGTATTACATTACTTTTTTTGTTGTTTTCATTATCGTATACAAGTATAGATGTGTTTTTAATTTAATTAGTAATCGCTATGTAAGGATTGTGGTATATTTGTAGCTATTTTTACTGAGTATCTGAGTGAGGGATTAGGCATTCCATCTTCAGGTATTGATGCTCAATACCATTATCTGAGATATGCAACTCTTTTGTGTAATTATGGATCTAAAAAGACGGAGAATGGATACTTTACTAAGAATGACGATCCACCGAGGCCAAGGAACAACTTCACACCAAAAGAAAAAGACTGTGTTTTGCATATTGAGTAGTTGTTTATTTGTTGGCTAGTTGGCAATTAAATACTTTGATGATGTTATTAAATGTTTTGAGTGTTTTTTTTTTTGAATGTTCATATAAACATATATTATGTATCTTTGATGATAAAATAGTTCTACTTTATCTCCAATAATAACATATGGTTATTGCAGTTTATGATATATTATTGTGTTGCTATACGTTTTAGTTACACTTTACAAAGACATGATATGTAACATTTTTTGTCACATTGTATTAGATACATATTTATAACTATATGTATCTAGTTTAATGAAACATATATAACTAAATAAAGTAATGATAGTAACCGATACCACATTACATTATGCAATATAATTGTGTATCATATAATTAAATCTCATATTAAATTATAATATAATTTTGTATCTCTTACCATTTTTTGTTCTTTGCAAGACATTTTGTCTCTAAATTGAATAACAATTTTGAGCATAACATAATAGTACATAGGCTTCATACTATTCACAAAATATATTTTACCAGAGATACAAAATTTTTAAGCTTGTATCTATTGTGAATTTCATAAAAATGGATGTGTGCAATATGTAAGCAATTTATCAATGCACATTCAGATAACTCTTTTTGTATCATTTAGTTACTTTGAAATAAGTATTAAATACACATATTCTTAAGAAATTACATAAGTTTTTTAATGTGAACAATTTATATTTTTCAAGAGATACATTCTATAAATTTGAATCACTTTTCAACCCTTTACTGTAGCAGAATTATTCATTTAAAATTTAA
The DNA here is from genome assembly GCA_026120095.1 of Capsicum chinense. Taxonomy (NCBI): domain Eukaryota; kingdom Viridiplantae; phylum Streptophyta; class Magnoliopsida; order Solanales; family Solanaceae; genus Capsicum; species Capsicum chinense. Next base: position 156,401,819 of record JAPEIP010000013.1, on the reverse strand, counting down.
TAACATTATCATTCACATATCTTAATTTCTGTTTGTATATGTTATTAGTGGTGGATTTATTAATAATAAGTTTTATACACACTTTTATATGATACGTCATGGAAAAATAAAATATGAAAACATATGTAACTAATTAACCAACGAATGAAAACAATGATTTATTTCACTAATTGTTATTCATGAAATTCTGAAAAACAACAATAAAATCATACAAAATGAGTTTGAAAGAGCTAAAAAATCCATAAAACTACTAGATATTATTCAACATTATTTATTAGTCGGCTACATAGTCACTCCTTCTTTGGAAAGAAATTACAAGTACGCTTGTTATGACCTTCATAGCCACATTTTCGCGACAGTTACTGCTCAATGTCATAGTTTCACTTGATTTCTTGTGCCTGGATTTCTTTGACCTTCCAAATGGACGTTTGTATTTTAGTGGTAACCCAACTTTGTCCTTAACTTCTTGTGGCACAATCCAATCATTTTTATCTAGCATTGGAAACATTGATTATTTATACGTCTTTCTTAATGTTTCAGGATAGTAACACAAGCAATAAAGCTTCATATCAACTACATCCTTTCTTTTTAAAACTGCTATTGTGTGTTGACATTTTATCTCATTCAATTGGAATCTCCCACAACTACAAGTCCTCCCGTCAAGACATACTATGTACTTCCTACCGTCATCGTAAACAAAATACACATATGCTGATAACGAACCTACAAGATTAATCATAATATATTAACATATAGATACATATAGATCTTCTTTATAATCATTTTGTATCTCTTTAAAAAACTTAATTGATGAATTTACTATAAAATGTTTCAAAATAAATCCTTCAATTAAATAGTGTCCTATAATATCAAACAAACATTACATAATATGAAAAACAAAAGTATACATCTAAATTGACCTTCAGCTGCAAATATTTTGAAGTATTTAGCTGAAGAATTTCTTCGAATCTACTACCTAGTGATGTGTTTGCATACGATGCTCTTTCTCTATTCTTGTAATTCCACTTTCCAAATAATTTTTTGGCCTGTTCCAGAAATTCTATTATCGGCAACTCACGTGCTAGCTTTAGTTTTCCATTTATACACTCTTCTATATTTGAAGTCATCATTCTACCTTGGTTAACAGGTGCATACACGTGAGTAAAGATAGAATGCATACATTCTACGTCCAACATTCTCAAGATAAGACTTTACCCTCTTATCAATCTTGACAACTAGATTCTAAAAAAATTCAAAATCATATTTTTGGTATGCCTTAGCCATAGCATAGAAAATATTACTAAGTCTATCTTTACTCTTCCTGAAGTTTGTGCACACATTCTTCTAAAAGTGCAAAATGCATGCAAGGTGCGGCACATTCGGATATACAACACTGACAGCCTTTATTATGCTTTCATGATGGTCGGACACCACACACATACCGTCGCGCTCTCCAAAAGAAATTCTTAAATTATTGAAAAACCAGGTCCATAAATTGTCATTTTCATTGTCAACAACATAATACGCAAGAGGCAGAATTCATCATACAATTTTGATAAAGAAAATCTAATGACGCTGATACAAGTAAACTATTTATGAAATATAGCAGAAAACCACAACTAATACAAAGTAGAATATGAATAACATCACAAAATAAGTATACATAACAACTAATATTACATACCTGCGCTATCAAGAGTTCTTGCAGAAACAAATATCCCTTTATATGCTTCACTCAAATGCACACCATCAACCACAACTACAGGCTTGTAAAATTGGAATCCACTCTTTAATGGTTGTAATGCAATGAATAGTTACATGAATTTATTATCCTCAGATTTATACATTCTAATATGTGACCCTGGATAAACATAATTTAGCATGTGTATGTGTTTATCCATTTGACAATTATCGTTAGCAGGTTTCCTTCTTAACATCTCAATTGTACATTCTTTAGCCCTCTAAGCATTCTGATAATTAGTGTCTACACCAAAAGTATTTTTAATATCTTTGATTAGATCACTTAGGGTATGTATTCTCTTATAATTGACAAGTTTTGGAGCAACAAAGCCACTAACAAACCCAACCGTAGCTTGAAGTTGTTTAAAACTCTATCTTTCAATGGGCATGTGTGGACATCTTGAAAAAATCTAACTTTAAAGAGGTCAGTCTCCCACTGACATGATTCTTTAAATATCAAAATACAATCCTCTGAATGACATTTTAGGACATAGTTGCAATCATGCAAACAAAACTTCAGATATGTTACAAAAATAAGACGTTTCTTGACGTATGAAAAAAAAGATAGATACATACACTGCATAATCCTATACAATATGTATCTTTAACAATACTCATATGTATATTTCGTATGCTTATAAATCTAAAAATTAACAAACACGAAATACATAATTATACATAAATATGGAACCACCGATACAAGAACACGAAAAAAGTATCATGTACAAAAAAATATGTATCTCAGTAGGATTAACATAACTAAAAAGAATTACGTAAAATAATAAACAATTTAACTTTAGATACATAAATTATTAAACTAGAGATAATTAACAACAATTGATACGTTAAAGAAGATACATACCTTTTCTTGTTCGATCTTTTCGCATAAAAATTGAAGGAATGTTCAATTGCATTTTTTCCTTTTTAGTTTTACCCTATTTTTTAATATTATAATGATAAATAACTTTATAATTAATACTCCACATACTAATAAAATAGTTTTATTATTTCTGCCACTTAGATTCCTTATTTATGGACAAAAGGAATTGGAAAAATCTTTAGCAATTGGAAGAATAAAATCACAAATAGCTATATCCCTATATTTATTTATTTATTTATTTATTTATTTAGTGACTTAATGATGTGGCAAGGAAACACGACACTTTCGATGCTTAAAACTGTGAATTTATGTGTGAACTTAGGGTGTCTTGTTAGATATGATGTGCTTTGGTATATAGTGCAGGTAAAATAGGTCTACAATATTGTTTTACTGAAAAGAGAAGAAAAAGACCTAAAAAACATCAAACTGATCAAGATACAAGTCAGCTCATGAGTTGTAATCTAAATATACGACTTGTAGGAGGGATCATACCTATAACAGAAGCAAGCACCTAGGCCAAATGCCAAGTAAAGGTAAGATATAACTCATGTATATGAGTTATAAGATGAGTATACGAGTTGTGTAAACCAATCGTAAGCATCCAGAATCGAATCCCCAAACAAAAGACCAAGTAAAGAAAAGATACGACTCATTCATATGAGCCGTACACTGAGGATACAGGACATACAGAGAAGTCGTAAGCATAATAAAACCTAAGCTATTGTTCAAATATTGAAGTGTCAAAAGTATACGAGTAGAAATTATGAGTATGACTTATATAGGGATGCCGTATACAAACCAGTGTTCAATACTAGGGAGGACAAAAGTCTCAGCTGGATACGGATGGAGGACATGACTCATAAGAAGAAGCTATATAATGAATAGGAAGTTGAAGCTGTAGGAATATCAGACATTGGAATAGATACGACAAGGTAGGGTACGACTCATATGATGCCAATACGAGTGAAGACCGAATCGTGTCAACTACTTACTTAACTTTACCTTTCTTATTTTTATTAGGATTTTAAGGTTATTTTGAGATACTATAAATACCTTAGGATTCATATTTTATTAGGTTACATTCTTTTACGTTCTTTTACATCCTCTTACATATTATTACAGTACTTTCACAATAGCTCTTGAGATTTTAGGATTTATTCAATTAAAGACTTTGGAGTTTAATCATCTTATTCTTGTGCAATTGATTTTATGTGTTCTTCATTGATAATAATGGTTTTTTTGTACAAATATGAGTGGTAATCTCCTCTACTAGGGTTGTGGGAACCCTGGTGGATTAGTTACATGGAGAAAGTGTGAGATTCAGCTGTTATAGGGTTTTTGCCTGTATCTTAATCTTCTTTGTAATAATTAATCTCAAGTATCTTGAGATAGCTTGTATTCACATCTATCCCTACCAAGGAGCTTGTAATTGGGAAAAAAGATTAGGACAGTGATTTAGGATTAATCTCCACCTTTTAGTTCCTAGCATCTCATCTAATCACTCGATCCTACCTAGATAAGTGAACTGAGATCGTAGAAAGGGAAACAAGGAGACACCCTGAGACTTACTTGGTAAAAGGTCAAATTTATCATTTAGCTTACACGACAGTTAATAATACGTATCTTGTAGACTTTGCATACAGAATAATAGAACAATTAGGTTGATCACGAGAAATTTATGGAGTTGAGAGGACAGGGGGAACACAAACCTAGTGTTTATCTCTTATTAATTACAACTCAAAAGCACTCAAGATTTGGTTACTACTTACAATTGATACTACAAATCCCCCTATTTACTTTTCTGTACTGCTCGTGGTTTACATCAAGCTAAGCAAATATCCATGTTTTCCCTATGGGATCGACCCCAATCTAGTGGGGTTATTGTATTTGAAATCAACCATATTTTATTTATAAGAGGAGTGTAGTTTTGGGTGACATCAAATTTTGGCACCATTATCGAGAAAAATAGTTTGAGTAGTGAATTGAATTGGTAAAGTACAAGGGTTTTTAATATTTTTGTTTTTTCTTTGGCATATGCCGGTGTATGCCAAGTACTAGGAGTAGTGGAAATCCCTTACTCCTTTTTTATCCAAAACTATAGAGAATCCTTCAAACGCCGAGAAGGATGTCAGGATAAGTTTGTGAAAGGGTTAAGGATCCCCACCAGTGGATCCAAATGCGGTGCTCCCACGTGTTTCTTTATATCCATAAAATATTATAGACTTACAGACATAATAACTATTGGAACAAGAACGTAGAGAACGAAAAGAGGCTAGACTTACTGCAGAGGTAGTAGTAGCTCAGCAAGGTGGACTAGTAAGGCTGAGACAGGCTGTTGATCGTCGAGTTTAGAGAGAAAGAGCTCCAGTTATTCTGGCATATCAACACTTAGACCTATATGGGGAAGATGATGAAGATCTGGTTTATTTTAAGCCTACTGAGTCTGGAGCCATCATTTTTCCTTCTTTATCTCCTAATGTGAAGTTTGATATCACAAGTGCTATGATCCAATTATTGAATCTTAAGGGTGTATTTTTAGGCGTAGCTAAGGATGATGCAAACATGCACTTTACATATTTTCTCGGGATCTGCATAAATTATAATATTCCTAAGGTTAATCAGCAAGCATTGAGATTAAGGTTGTTCCCATTCTCTTTGATAAGTGAAGCATCACTATGGTTAGGGGAACTTATAAGAGGATCTGTCACTACTTGGCACTAGTTAAAGATATAGTTTTTGAGAAAATTCTTTTCTCCTACACAAATGTTATAGTTGAAGGATGAAATTTATAATTTCAGATAGTTACCTGCAGAGTCTATGTATGAGCATGGATTTGATTCAAGAAAAAGTTGAGCATAGTACCAAATCACAAAATCAGAGGATCTAACTTATCTGAGATCTTCTATCGATCACTGAATGATCGTTCAAGAGCTATGATAGATACTATTTTAGGAGGAACATTTATGTATTTTTGCTAGAAAACTATACATGAAATGCTAGATGATTATTGCGATGACAATAAAGGATGACATACTTGAGATTTAGAACGTGGTGGTGGTACATATGCTATTGGAGCAACAAAAACTTATGGAGAAATGAATGACATGGTAGAACAAGAGGTTGTACAACTTCGTACAAATATCGAGTTGCTTATGAAATAATTTGCATTAATAAGTGCTGAGAAGGTAAATGTAGTTGTGGCACAGAGGTATACTTCCAAACCATTTGAGATCGAACCTGAAGAAGAGGAAAAGTATATTGATCATAGATTGGTGGATTTCTGAGCCTGAGGAAAAAAAAAAGCAACGTCGGAGCTATTATAATAATAGATATAGAGATAGGAGTAGAGAAAAAAATAGTGATTGGCAGCATAAAAATGACTATAAAGAGAAGAGTGACAAGTATATCCCACTAGGTAGTCAAGATATAGAGTCCATAATGAAGGCCCTTTTTTCTAAGCTGGTCAAAGGGTAAGAAAGTCAAGAAAACTGCCAGAAGGATATCAAAGCTGATTTGTCAGGATTGAACCAGAAAGTTGAGTCGCATACTACAACAATCAAGCAATTGGAGCAACAATTTGGTCATATGTCAGCCACAGTGAATCAAAGACAACCTGTAACTCTTTCGAGTAATACAATGGTAAATCCTAGAAACGATAGTCAATGTCATGCCATTATCACTTGGAGTGGTAAGGTTTCTTTAAACCCACTTGTACCCATAGTTGATAAGCAGAAGAGTGAGGATGAGCTGGTTGATGTTAGGAGTAACAATAAGAAGAATAGAAGAGAAGAGAAGGCTATAATGCCTGTCCTCAAGCCTATTCCAAGACCCCTTCCTCCCTATCCACAAGAATAAAAAAGAAACAAGAAAATGGTAAGTATAAAATTATTTTGTCTATGTTAAAACAGTTGACTGTCAACATACTGCTTGTAGAGGCATTGAAGCAGATACCAGGATATACAAAATTCATGAAGGATTTGATCACCAAGAAAAGGTCAGTCAATTATGAGCCAGTCGACAATATTCATCATTGCAGTGTTGTAGTTACTAGATCTTTGGTAGAGAAGAAGGAGAACCCTGGTGCTTTCATAATACCTTGCATTATTGGGTCTTTCAACTTCACTCGAGCATTATGTGACTTGTCATATTCAAGCAGTTAGGGTTGGGAGCTCTCAAACCAACTATCATGAGACTAATGATAGTTGATAGAACAGTAAAGAAGCATGTTGGTATTCTTTATGACATTTTGGTAAAAGTGTCTTCTTTTATATTTTTTGCTAATTTTTTTATATTAGACTGTGAAGTGGACTTTCAGGTCCTAATTATTTTGGGAAGACTATTTTTAGCTATAGGTAGAAAGCTGATTAATCTGGAATAAGGACATCTGATGCTACGAATCAATAATAAACATGTGATATTCAATGTATGTAAATCTATGAAGCAGTCTGGCAAATTAAGAGTGGTATCTGTGATTGATATATATGATGAGGAGACAGATTAATTACATAATGTTGATGCAGTTACTATGTGGGATAATGGTTCTAATATCATTGTTCCTATTGAAAAGAGACTAGGTGTCAAAGCTCTGGTAGCTGTGATCATGAATTTTTACTCTGGTGGTATCAAGGGGTATGAGGAGATAGTAAGTGTACTGCATGAGAGTTGTTATAATTTTGCACCAAAGAAGCTTGTTTTAGATTTAAAGAATAGAACTACTCTACTTGTTCGCCCATGTATTGAGAAACCACTAGTGTTAGAGTTGAAGGCCATCCCATCTCATTTATGGTATGCATTTTTGTGGGCTAGCAATACTTTATCTGTTATTATTGCAGCTGATGTGAGACAGTCATAAGTTGAAGCATTATTGTTAGTATTGCAAAGATTCAAGAGGTCCATTGGATGGTTAATTGCAGATATTATGGGTATTTCTCTTGGTTTGTGCACTGACAAAATACAACTTGAACCAGATTGTGTTCCATCTATTGAACGTCAGTGTCGACTTAATGCATCTATGTAGGAGGTGGTGAATAAAGAACTAATCAAGTGGTTTGATGTTGGTTTCGTATATCCCATTGCTGATAGCAAGTGGGTCAGTCTGATATAATGCATTCTGATGAAAGATGGAATTACTGTGCTTTCTAATGAGAAGAATGAGCTAGTACCTATAAGGCCATTCAATGGATATAAAGTATTCAAGAACTACAGAAAATTGAATGCATGGATTCAGAAGGACCATTTTCTTATGTATTTCATAGATTAGATGTTAGACAGGTTAGCAAACAGAGGATGACATTGTTTTCTTGATGGGCATTCAGGCTATAATTAGATCACTATTGCACCTTAGGACCAAGAGAAGACTACTTTTACATGTCCTTATGGAATCTTTTCATTCAAGATAATGCCATTCAGGCTATGCAACGCCCCAACCATATTTTAGAGATGTATGGTGTCTATTTTCTCTGATATGGTTGAAGATAACATTGAAGTTTTTATGAATGATTTTTTCAGTTAATGGTGATTCTTTTGAAGATTGCCTAAATCACTAGGAAAATGCTCTACAAAGGTGTGAAGAATGCAACTTGTTACTTAATTTGGAAAAGTGCCATTTTATAGTGAAAAAAGGAATTGTGCTTGGGCACAAGATTTCAAAGAGAGACATAGAGATTAATTGAGCGAAGATTGAGGTGATTGAGAAATTACTTTACCCAATTTCTATGAAGGGAATTTAGAGTTTTCTAGGGCATGTAGGTTTTTATAGGCGATTTATCAAGGACTTCTCAAAGATTGTTAATCCTCTTTGCAAGATCTTACCTGATTGGAGATTAATAACAAATTTCCAGACAAGCAGATATTAGTAGCTTCCCAAGATCTAATCCCATGGTTTGTAGACTATCTAAATTACTTAGCCAATGATCTAGTCCCAGAAGATCTTTCATATTAGCAAAGGAAGAAGTTCATGCATGAGGTAAGAGGATTTTTTGGGGATGAATCTTACTTATTTAAAATTTGTGCCGATGGAATCATTCCCAGATGCATACTTGAGGTGGAGATGATTAGCATACTTGAAGCATGTCTTTTATCGCCAGTTGGGGGTCATCATGAAGGGGCCTGCACAATTCATAAAATCCTGCAATGCGGCTAATATTGGCTAACCATATATATAGATGCTTATGATTTTGCATCTGCTTGTGATTAATGTTAGCGATAAGGTATTAAATCTAGAAGACATGAACTACCTATGACTCATATTTTAGAATTAGAAGTTCTTGATCTATGAGACATAGATTTCATGGGACCTTGTGTGAGTTTTTGTGGCATGAAATACATACTTGTAGTTGTAGACTATGTGTCAAAATGGGTGGAAGAAAATGCGCTTTCTAATAATGAAGCTCGTAGTGTCACAACATTTTTGAGAAAAAACATCTTTTCTTAATTTAGTATGCCATATTCTATCATTAGTGACAGTGGGTCACATTTTTGCAACTACCTATTCAAAAGTCTGCTTGAAAAATATGGAGTAAAACATAGGGTGGAAATATCCTATCATCCACAAACTAGTGGACAAGTTGAAGTATCTAATAGAGAAATCAAGTCCATATTGATGAACTCTGTTATTGCCAATAGGACTGATTGGGCAAGAAAGTTAGATGATGTATTGTTGGCTTACCAAACAGCTTACAAGACTCCCACAGGTGCTTCACCTTATAAGATTGTGTATGGCAAAGATTTTTATTTACCATTGATCTTGATCACAAAGCACTATGGGCGTTAAAGAAGATGAATCTAGAATGGAAGGATGTAGCAAAGTTAAGGATGAATAGAATCAGTGAGTTGGATAAATTCTGGCTCTGAGCATATGAAAGTTCAGCAATTTACAAAGACAAGATGAAGTTGCATCATGATCGCAAGATTGAAAAAAGGGTGTTTGAGAAAGGTGACAGGTGCTACTATACAACTCTAAGCTTTATTTGTTTTCGGGTAAGCTAAGGTCGAGGTGGCATGGTACATTCACAGTTATAAAGGTTTATCCCTATCGTGATTTAGAACTTACGAGGGATGGTGATCGTCTATTCAAGGTAAATGGACAAAGAGTAAAACGCTACATAGGAAATATAGAAGAGGTGAATGAAGTGCTGAGATTGACCTGGATGAAATCTGAGTAATCAAGGTAATTACGTCGTACCGTGATATTAAATCAAGAATTGTGTGGGAGGAAACCCACGGGATAGTTGGAGAAATCTGAGTACCCAACTTAGCCACGTCGTGCCATGATGTTAAATTAAGCACTGCATATGAGGCAACCCACATTTTTGTACTTATTTCATTTATAGGGTGATGTGTTTGTTCAATGTGCAGGACTAAGGAATGCATACAAAACCAATAAAAGGGGAAAAGTAGTAATACAGATTCTTTATAGTCGTATCTATACGGTATGACTCGTGAGTAGGAGTCATATTGACCTGGGATAAAAATCACAATCGTGCAAAAGTTTCTTAAATAGATACGATTCTCAAACCAAGTCATACCCTCAAGGTACGATTCGTCACCTTGAGTCGTACCCACTCCAGACACCCAGGTAAGTCCCAGGGCTATACGAGTAAAAAAATACCTATAAACTTGGGTACAAGTCATATGAACAATTTGTACCCAAGCTTTCTAGGTTAAATCTCGGGTTGACCCGACCCAGTTCTTCAATTAAGAAAAAAGAATCGATCATCCAATTGAACAACCCATACACACTCTATTTTTCTCCAAATTTTCAACCATTAATTTACAAAATTAACATGAATTCAACTTGATTTTACTACCAACAACTTCAAATATTCTAATTTGTCTAATTTAAAATTGAATTTTAGGGTAATAGGATCCGAAACTAAGAATTCAACTTCTTCAAGCACCAAATAAGTTTTTAAATTCTTTCCTCTAATTAGCAAGTAGAAATGATAAATGTTTGATGTTGTGAACTTGGTTTGAGTAAGTTATATGCAAATGTTGATTTGTGTGTACCCTAGATTAGTTATTTTTGTTGAAAATAGGAACTTGGGGGAGAACTAGGGTTTGGAAATAGAGTTGATATATTTGTTTGGGTTGAAATGATGATTATAGCTAAAACTAGTTTTGGGTATTTTTGGAATTTGCATTAGAGTCAAACTTTCAAGTTGGACTTTTATGTTGCAGTAGATACGAGACCTCTTACGAGTCATGCCCACTAGTACAAATGTCGAAATAAGACTCATACCCACTGACAACATAGAAGGTTAACAAATTGAAAGTTCTGGAATGGATACGACTTGACCATACGAGTTGTATCCAAACCATACGACTCATACACTCTTAGTCATACCCACCTGGGAAGACTTAAAGTAGAATAAATATTTCTAATCAACTTACGACTATTGGTAATGAGTCATACCCATTCGGTATGACTTGTTAGGAGGAGTTATAAGCTGACCAGTGAATAAAGGTCATGCACTAAACTAGATATGACTCGAGTTTATGAGTCGTACCCAGTCGGTACGACTAGTACACACCACTCGTACCTGAATCAGAACAAGCACAATGGACTTTGGTTTTGAATTTTTTTTCATTTTATTTACTTAGTCACTAATAATGGTGTGTTTGCAGGAGCCATGCCTCCAAAGAACCCTTCTTAATCCAATCAAGCTATGAAGAAGAATGCTAAGTGAAAACCAGTTGCTACCACGGAATCTAGTGAGTCTAAATATGAGACTATATCTGAAAGAAGTGTTGAAATATATGAAGGAACCACCACAAAGAAAGTTGCACAGAAAGGAAAGACAGTTGCTAAAGCAAAAGGAAAAAAGGTGGTTCCCCAGGAGTCTGGGTCACCTCCAAAAGGCCAATGGAGAAAAAATTTGACCACCTCTCCTCCTCACACACCTTAAACACCTTCTGAAGATAATAATAATAATGATGATGATAAAGATGATATTGATGATAAAGATAAATCTATTTTGGAAGAGGTAAATTTTGAGCATGCTGAAGATGCCGGAGATATGATTGAAGTGCCACCAATAGCCTAACAGGACCTACCACTAGCACTCACCACTTCCTGGTGCCCATCAATGAATAAAAAGGGTTGTTCAGGATTCTAGGTGGCATGATAAAAAGGGTTCAATATTCGAAGAGAAGAATGACCACCACAAGAATGTCACAGCTGCCTAGATTTGAGGAACTCTTTAGATTTTATGGGTTTGATTGGATGGCATAGGCACCAGGAAAATATAATGCAGGAAAATATAATGAAGTACTGGTCCATGAATTTTATGCCTCATATAAAGGAGAACTTCAGAGGCAATATCCACAAGGTCAATTATGGAAGAGTGGTGATCTGATTGAGTCACTGATGGTTCAAGGAGTTTGGGTAAATATCTCTTCTCATACCATTGGGAAATTTTTATATAGACCAGAGTACCAGGCTTTGGTCAACACATAAGAGATGGATTAACAGATGACGGAGATGAGAAAAGTTATACAGAGGTCATTGGGTTTGGATGACAAGATGGTAATATTTAAATGAATTATAGAATGGATTACCACATATGGATAAAATATTATTTGGGTAGTGAGAGGCCCCAGGAGGGGGGGGGGGGGTTCTCTCAGAAGATTAATAAGAGTACCCTCAGCTTTGAGGAAAAAGAATGATGGAATTGGCTCGGCACTAACTGTGCCCTACTATAGCATATGGCATATTGAGCCCAGTCTGAGAAGCCATGATAACCAGTTTCATAGCCAGTTATGATTTTAATATTGGTAAGTTTTTTCCTCGAGAACTGGCGAGATAGGGTAGTAGGGGATCAAAAGGCATTACCAGCCTACCCATGTATGATTACTTAGATTTGTCTTGCTGGAAAAGTGCTAAAACTCCCTGGGATTAATGAAATGATCAAGGTACGGAGGACATTTGATATTGGTTTTATTAGAGATGTTGCTAACTCTTTAGCCTGACCTATAAGACAAGCAATAGAGGTTATGGCGAGAAGATGCAATGGGTACTTCTAGTACTATAGCTGAGGCTACTAAAGCAAGAGCATAGACAGAGAGCACACATGAAGATACAATGGGTACTTCTAGTACCCCACCATTAGTCCAGTTTGTTCCGCCAAGACCTCAAGGTATTTTACCTAGTTTTAGGCTAATTTCATAAGCCCTCTTGACAGAGGATATGACTAGGTTAGCCATATTAAAGGATAAATAGGCCACATAGAAGGTGGTGTACGGTCATGGAAGGATTATAAGTTTGAGTAGCAGGATAGGAGAGTCCAGACCAGATTAGATCCATTTGATTCGAGGATGACTCGATAGTTGAGACACAAACATACACCTAATATTATGGAGATAAAGATAGAGATGGCAGAGATTAAAAAGATAGTGCATAAGCTATATGATCAATAGGTGATTCCAAAATTAGTGGTTGAGACAGTGATGCCCACTATCCATGTATCAAATATTTAGGCCATCCCAGAGCAGATAATTAAGGATACAAAGGAATAAGGAATAAAGAAGAAGAGAAAGAGAAAATAAGATCGAGAAATTGAGAAAAAGGATTGTGCTGAGAGTATTCATGATAAGCGGGACCATAAGACTAGGGTCTATGAGATGGCCATGGGAGCTGGTGGATTGATTGCTCTAGTTGTTGATGCTGCAAGGGTTGATGTTGTTCCCCCATCTACATTTGATTCAGTATTGGTTGATGGGATGGTAGCTGATGGGAGTGGGACCTAATCTATGAGTCCTCATATGACTGATGATACACCGGTGCCTTCAGCGCCTAGGTATGACCCTTTTTCTTTCTCTATTTTTATTTTTGTAGCACTGGGGATAGTGCAACAGGTTTTAGTTAAGGGCTGGGGTTATAACAAAAAATTTGGGAGTATCTAAAAAGATATAGCTAAAAACTGAAAGTCTGTTCTAACTTGCAGGTTTGATACAAGCAATTGAGATAGGGAGTAGATCTACCCGCCTATAGAAGCGAACTATTTTTGATTATAATTATTTTTGAAGATTTTGAAAAATTAAATTTAGATTGTATTAAAAGATTTTGTTTTGATTTTTGATTTGTGATTGATAAAACATTGCTGATTTGAAATGCTGTTGTGGAAAGTTGTGTTTTAGCCCACCTTTGAAAAATTTTGTTTAAATAATTACATGATTGGTATACTTGTGTGATATTGTTGTGAATTTGAAAATGGCATTAGGATTATGGATAGAATAGTGAGGGGAAAAGTAGTTGCATAGTTGGATAACTAGTACGTAGTAATATATCTCTGTGCTAGTGCTTGTGAGATATACTGAGTTTCCGGTGTGTTGGAATCTAGAACTTGCCTGGTTGCGTTTACCTAGGTCTAGGAAAGTTAGGTAGGAAAGGATCATTGGCCATTTTTAATATTAGTCTAATTTTATCCAAATTGACCTTCTATGCGTGAATGATATCCCGTGATCCCGATTTTAAGCCTGTACGCCTATTTTTCTTGTTACACGTATCACCTTCCCATTTGTATTACAATGAACCTGTTTTGGCCCTATTCCTCCTTGGCCATGGTGCACTTCAACTTAGGCAAATCGCCGGCTATCATAGGGTACATGATGTGAAATAGGTATGAAGAAGGGTAAAATAAGAAAAAAGAAAGTAAGGATGGGTGTGGTAGAAAAAGAAAAGAAAAATAAATTTTGTGAAAAACTTGTAAAAAAGAAAGATTAGAAGACCACACCCAACTTGAATATGCTTTAAAATAAAAAGAGAGAAATAAGGATGGAAATAAATAAAGTGAAAAATTGGTTAAGTGTGAATCCCAAAAGTTAGTGTAGTGCCAAGGAGGGTTAGTCACTTTAAATGTCGATACGTACCATGACAAACCCCAAGCCTACATTACAAGCTGAATAAAGTCCTACAATGATCCTAGTACAACACTCTGAAAATGTAGGAAAAGAGCATAAGGAAAATCCTATGGTATTTTGTACACACCGATGTTACTTCTTTATGAGTGACAGAGACATTTGTTAGATCCCTGAATAGATTGATTTATCCAAAAGGAGAGTGAATGGGATTTCTTTAACTGTTAGCGCATATATTGCTAGAATTTTTGATTATGTAATTGATGGCTATTCCCAAGTGTCTATTTCTAATGTAATTCCATCATCGGATTCACTCATGTTTCTACGTGTTCTAAATTGTTATACACATTTGAGTTTTGAAAGTTAGAATTAAAGTTAGAATTAGAATTAAAGTTCAAAATCACTGCCATGGGTTTCTTGATAACTTCCTACTTAAGCATCGTCTTAGTACAAGATAATACTTGTTTGGTTTTGTTTGCCTGAGGGCATGCAAAATTTTAAGTTGAGGGTGTTGATGTGGCGAAGAAACGTGACACTTTTGATTCTTAAAATCGCGAATTTATGCATGAACTTAGGGTGTTTTTTTTAGATATGATTCACTTTGGTGTATATTGCAGGTAAAATAAGTCTACAATAGTATTTGAATGAAAATAGAAAAAAAAAAGACCTGAAAAACATCAAACTAATCAAGATATGAGTCAGCTCATAAGTTGTATACTCAATATATAACTCGTACGAGGGATCGTACCCATAACAGAAGCAAACACCCGGGCAAAATACCAAGTAAGGGTAAGATATGACTCATGTATAGGAGTATTAAGATGAGTATATGAGTTGTGTAAACCAATTGTAAGCATCCAGAATCAAAGACTAAAAAAAAAGACCTAGTGAAGAAAAGATACGACTCATTCATACGATCCGTACATTGAGGATATGACACGTACAAAGAAACCATAAGAATAGTGAAACCTAAGATACTATTTTAAAAGATTGAAGTGTCAGAAGTATACGAGTCAGAATTCTAAGTACAACTCGTATAGGGATGTTGTATACAAACCAGTGTTCAAGACTAGGGAGGATAAAAGTTTTAGGTGGATACGGATGGAGGACACGAGTCAGAAAATCAGGTATGACTCATAAGAAGAAGTCGTATGATGAATAGAAAATTGAAGTTGTGGGAAGATTATACACTGGAACGGATACGACAAGGAAGGGGGCGATTCGTATAATACTGATATGAGTGAAGACCAAATCATACCAACTTCCGACTTAACTTTACCTTTCCCATTTTTATTGTGATTTAAGGTCATTTTCATA
This sequence comes from Capsicum chinense, assembly GCA_026120095.1. Classification (NCBI taxonomy): domain Eukaryota; kingdom Viridiplantae; phylum Streptophyta; class Magnoliopsida; order Solanales; family Solanaceae; genus Capsicum; species Capsicum chinense. The sequence continues at coordinate 156,386,026 of JAPEIP010000013.1, read as the reverse complement.
TACTATAAATACCTTAGGGTTCACATTTTATTAGGTTACATTATTTTACTTTCTTTTACATCTTTTTACATATTATTACAATACATTCACAATTGTTCTTGAGATTTTAGTATTTATTCAATTAAAGACTTTAGAGTTTAATCATCTTATTCTTGTGCAATTGATTTTATGTGTTCTTCATTGATAATCATGAATTCTTACACAAACATGAATGGGTAATCTCCTCTACTAGGGTTGTGGGAATCCTGGTAGATTAGCTACGTAGAGGAAGTTCGAGATTCAATTATTGTAGGGTTTCTTCATGTATCTTAATCTTCTTCATAATAATTAATCTCAAGTATCTGAAGTATCTTGAGATAGCCTGTATTCACATTCATCCCTACCAAGGATCTTACGATTGGGAAAAAAAGATTAGGACAGTGATTTGGGATTAATCTCCACCTTTTAGTTCCCGCCATCTCATCTAATCACTCGATCCTACCTAAATAAGTGAACTAAGGTCGTAGCAAGAGGTAACAAGGAAACACCCAGAGACTTACTCGGTAAAGAGTGAAATTTATCTTCTAGCTTACTCGATAGTTGATAATACCTATCTTGTAGACTTTGTATGCAGAACAATAGAACAGTTGGGTTGATTACGAGAAATTTATGGAGTTGAGAAGCCAGGAGAAACACAAACCTAGTGTTCGTTTCTTATTGATTACAACTCAAAAGCACTTAAGATTTGGTTACTACTTACAATTGATAGTACAAATCACACCATTTACTTTCCTATACTACTCGTGGATTACATCAAGCCAAACAACTATTCATGTTTTCCCTGTGGGATCAACATCAACCTTGTTGGGTTATTGTATTTGAAATCAACCATATTATTCTTCTAACAATAGTTTAGTTTTGGGCGACATCACTTAAAACAACTAATCATAACTCATACCTTTTCACTTGATACTCTTAATAATATTTATAACTCCCACGTTCAATCTTCATAACCTCCCAAAATTTAATTTGTAAGTTTATGAAAACCTTATGAAATTCCTCCACTTTGCCTATATAAGCTCATGTTTTGTTTCAAAAAATTCTCATTCAAAGTCTTTATTTTTCCTCTTCATTACTTTACCATGCATAAGGGTAAGGAAGAACATGAAAAAATGTTAATCATCACATCATATGGTTACTTTCACATGAAGAATCATGATTGGCAAAGCTGTGCAAAGAATTTATGGGTAGAAATCTTTCTTTTCATTTTCTAAATTATACTCCTCTCATTTTAATTTATACAATATTTTTTTATAGATAATTTATTTGACTATTTTTGAAACTAAATTTCATTAGATGAATTGTGACACCCCTTACATTGCAATGTACTTTCCTTATTTATAGGTAACTTGGTATAGTATTATGGTATAGGTAATAGTTGTTATGCAAGTATTAATGGTGAAGATGAAATTATAGATGCTGCCTGTATGTTTTTATGTGACGCGATCAAGTTAACATCGATACAACTATTTAAACTTGGGATTGTAAGCTGGTATTTGGATCTAAAGTTTAAAGTGACCAAAAGTGTACAAATTGAAGGTTAGATTAAAGGAATTAGGAGCTGGAAATGGAATGAAATATTGAGGTGCTTGCTTGACTTAATTAAACTAGCAGGTGAGTTACCAACTTAAGCTTTTTGGACCAAATTAATGGACCCATGGCCATGGACTAGATTTGGGCCTAAACTAATGTACTCATTTGGGCCAAATCGAAGAAAAGAGGAAAAAAATGGAGAAATGGGCCAACACTTAAATCTGCCAAAGAACCAAGTTAATTCAGCCCAAAATAATAATTTAAGCAAGTAGGTTCATCACCTACTTTGAAATTTTGAGCAGCTTGAGCCCTTAAGTAGGTGCATCACCTATTTGACTAATTTATGGCTCAAAATGAGGTCAATAATAAGGGCTCATTATAAGATCAATATAGCTGGCCATTTTGCTCATTTTAACCACAATATTCCCTTTTAAATTTCAGCTTTCTCCCCTTTTTAACAAGGATAACAACAGCAGCCCTAAATTTTCTTCTAGAGTTCTTGAAGAAACCCTCATCACTACAAGCTAAGGTAAGTGAAAAAACTCAATATTTAGATTAATTATCTCATGGAAGATTAGGAAAACATGCTATAGGTGTCTAATTATAAATACATGGCAGAATATAGAACAACTCCTTGCTTTCTTTTGCTTTGTTATTAAGAGATCTCTTTTCTTCTTTGATTTAAAGTGTGAAGAAAAGTGAAATTTGAAGTTCTTGAGGAGTTCAAATGTAAGTATAAGTTACTGAATTAAGGTAAGGTGACTGCTCCATTTTGTTCTCCTTATATATGAATTTGAGAGAGAATTATTAGTGTGTTGTTATTGAGAACTCAAGAGATGATGAGTTCAATAAGTGATTGCTACAATAAAAGTGATTCGGGACTGTTTTATAGAATGCTTTTGTATGTATATATTATGGGTTTCCAAGTTGATCTTGGAGAAATATGTGATTAGTTTGTAACGAAATATAGATGAAATGTGTGGCGACATACCACCGAACTAATTATTGCATTTGTTTACTGCCCAATCTATTTTGCGTATTATTTGGAATGTGTAATGAGTCCAAGGTGGTTTTGGTGAAACTTATAAGGACATACTCTATTTTTCTCTCTTTGGCATGAAATCGGACATTAGGTCCATCAAGTAAGATTCCAAGGTTATCCTATAACAAGTGATACATAATGGTAGCTTATTATATCCCATGTAGTCAATGACCTTGTTACCACTCTCTAACATGTTAAAACACCTCAATACATGCTTATTATTAAACCTGCACGCCTATTTTCACTAGAGAATTTCAGGAGTTCTTCGTTTAATCAAATAAAACCCATGTGTTATTTTCAGCTCCTAAACACTTCATTGAGTGCCAAAAGCTCCCTACCTCATTGTTGTTGCATTAAGTTCCCATTTATATGTCTCTTACTTGTAGATTACTGTTTCAAGGTACCATATTGTGATGACCACAAAAGTAACAATCTCAAAGGTTAAACAAACTAAGTAATGCAAATCTATAAAATGAGTCGCAGCGCAAGGGCATAAGACTAGCATTGGCTGATATCGATACCTTTATATGTGGGTGGAAGCTTAGGGGCATAAGCCTATCATGGGCTGATCCCAACATTTATTTATAGGTAGCAGCTCAAGGGTGTAAGCCTAACATGGGCCAATCTCGATTTGTCTATTTACCACTGATCAGTTGGTCATTTGTATTATATGACTTACAAAGATTATGAAGTAAGAAAGGTAAAATAAAGAAAGAAATGTAATGTACGTAATCCTACAAATATATAAAGGTGGTCTACTAGCACTATTTAGTCACTGGTATCTGATTTCTATTGAGCGCTTATATCACGTGTTGTTACCTTCAGCCTTACAAATTCAGTACATATTTCGTACTGACTTCCCTTATGGGGGACTTGTATTTAATGCTGCAGGCTCAAGTGCTTCAACTAATACACCTCGCTTGTAGAAGCACAGGCTATTCAGTGACCATTAGTGAGCTCTAGGTTGATTCGGGGATTTCATAGTTTGTCCCATATATTTTGATATTTTGCAGTAGTCAAGAGTAGGGCGGGGGTTTTTCCCGACCCTAGCTAAGTTCATGTATCTTTTAGAGGCTTTGTAGGCTAATGTAAAGTTAAACATGGTAGTGTCTTGTCTTTTAGATGTGGTGGCCCTAACGGCCAAGTGTTTCATATATAATTTTGTGCTTGCCACTGTAGATATTCTCATCAATGCATAATGGCATGTTATTAATTACCTTTGGTTGTCATAGTTACATGCATGAGAAGTACAAGGTTATGGATTGGTTTTCTCGGGCCTTTACAGCTATGGGTGCCTGTCCGCTCTAATAGGATTTGAGGCGTGATAAAAGTTATATCAGAGCAGGTCGTCCTAGGGAGTCTACAAAGACATGTCTACTTAGAGTCTTTCTTATAGGTGTGTTGTGCACCATATCTATAAACAAGATGCTATGGGTATTTAGGGTTTTTTTTTTCACATCTTAGATCGTGCAATAGAGCCCAAGTCGTAGGTGAAGTCATATTTAACCACTAAACCTATTTTTTCTCTCATTATAGTAAATATGTCGGTTACAAGAAAGAGTAAGAATACAGGTAAGCGAGTAGACGTGGCTGCCCGAGAAGGGACTAGCAAGTCACCACCTAGATAAGCTAGTCAAAGTGAGGATCAAGCTGAGTTTGCATTACAAACTTCTTCTACTCCTCCATCTCCATAAGAACTAAGGAGGAGAAGAACCGCACCTCAGAACCACTTATTAATGCTTCTAAACAACATCTAAGTAGTGCGGTGCAATTGTTGTCTCGTATAGTTGCTGGATAGGTTTAATGACAAACTATTCCAACCACAGGTTTTAGTGGTGCAGATAGGGCAGTAAGCCTACGGACACAGGATTTTCTTAAATTGGATCCTCGCATATTCACCGGATCAGATATTAATAAAGACCTACAGGACTTTATTGGTCAAATCCAAAGGGCTCTAGATGTCATGCATGTATCGGGTAATGAGACAGTTGAGCTAGCAGCATATAGATTCAAAGGGGAGGCTATATTTTGTTATGAAAACTGGAAACAATCTAGGGGTATCGATGCACCTTTAGCTACTTGGAAGGAGTTCAAAGAGTCATTTCTGGATGATTATCTTCCATTTGAGATTCGAGAGGCTCGTGCAGATCAGTTCCTGAATCTTCACCACGGGAATATGAGCGTGAGGGAGTACAACCTTTGGTTTAACTTTTTGAATAGGTATGCTCTTAATATAGTGGCTACTATAGACGATAGAGTTCATCGATATGTGGATAGATTAGACCCATATATGGTTAGAGATTGTACTATTGCTACTTTGAATAAAGACATAGACATAGCAAGGATACAAGCTTTTGCCTAAAAAATAAAGGTTCAGAGGCAAAAAAGAAGAACATAAGAATTAGAAAGAGGGTATTTTAAGATGGACAGATCTACGGTGCAGTTCATAGGATCCCAAGGTAAGTTTAGGCCTTGGTTTTCTAATAGATCGCCTAGGACATTATCTTTTTATCCTACAACTAGTGCTCTACCATAGTTTCAAGGGTCCAAAGGCAACCAGTTTGGATAAAGAAGTGAAAGTCAGAGTCCGTGAACAACGGGGTATCAAGAGTAAGGGAGTATGAGCCAATTAAGGCCTCCTCAACAACCATGTAAACAATGAGGAAAGATTTATTTAGATGCATGACGGTTTGGGACAAATGCCTACTTTTGATATGGTACGTCGGGGCATATGATGAGAGAATGCCTACAAAGAGGCATGGGTGATATGGTACGACCTACTACATCAGCCGTTGCATCATCATCATTAGTTCCTCATTCAGGTAGAGGTGTATAGCCTATGGGTCATGGTAGAGGTGCTAAAGGAGTATCTAGCTCTAGTAGAGTTCGAAATCGTACATATGCATTATCGGATAGACAAAATTTAGAGGCTTCTCCAGATATGGTTACAGGTAAATTGTCCATCTTTTCACATAATGTATATGCATTAATTGATCTGGGTTCTACATTATCATATGTTACTCCATTGGTTGCTGGGAAGTTCAAAAGAACACCAGAATTACTAGTTAAGCCATTTGAAGTATCTACACCGGTTGGTGAATATATTATTGCTAGAAGAGTGTATCGAAATTGTATAATAGCTATTTATGGTCATGATACAATGTCTGACCTGGTTGACTTAGAAATGGTAGATTTTAATGCTATAATGGGTATGGATTGGTTGGCTTCTTGTTATCCCACAGTAGATTGCCAAACTAAGAGGGTGTATTTCCATTTTCCAAGGAAGGTAGTCCTTGAATGGAGGGGTAATATTGGTGTGCCAAGAGGTAAATTTATTTCTTATTTTAAGGCAAAAAGGATGATTTCCAAGGGTTACATATATCATCTAGTTAGAGTGAAAGATATAGATATGGAGCTACCAAATCTTCAAACTATTCCAGTGGTAAATAAATTTCCTGATGTATTTCCAGAAGATATTCCAGGTTTGCCACCAGAACGAGAAGTGGAGTTTGGTATTGATGTAATTTCACGTACTCAACCAATTTCAATTCCTTCATATAGAATGGCCCTGGCAGAATTACGGGAGTTAAAAGAGCAATTAAAAAACTTGCTAGAAAAAGGATTCATAAGGCCTAGTATATCCCCTTGGGGGGCACCTGTGTTATTTGTGGGTAAGAAAGATGGCTCATTGAGAATGTGTATTGACTACCGATAACTTAATAAGGTGACTATTAAGAACAAATATCCCCTTTTAAGAATTGATGACTTATTCGACCAGTTGCAAGGCGCCAAGTGATTTTCAAAGATTGATTTGAGGTCAGGTTACCACTAAGTTATGTTCAAAGAGAATGATATATCCAAGACAACTTTTCGAACACGGTATCATCATTATGAGTTTCTAGTCATGTCCTTTGGACTAACTAATGTGCCCACAACTTTTATGGATTTGATGAATAGGGTGTTCAAGCCATTCTTAGATGTATTCATGATAGTTTTTATAGATGATATTCTGGTTTATTCGAGATAAAAGGAGGACCATGCCAGTCACTTATGACAGGTGTTACAGATTCTTCATAATTGTAAGCTATATGCGAAGTTCTCTAAATGTGAGTTTTGGTTAAAATCTGTGAAATTTTTGGGTCATATTGTATCTGATGAAAGGATAATGGTTGATACTCAAAAGGTAGAAGTCATGAAGAACTGACAAAGACCTATAATACCTACGGAGGTTCATAGTTTCCTGGGATTGACAGGCTATTATAGGAGGTTCGTTGAAGGTTTTTCTTTAATTTCTTCACCATTAACAAAGATAACACACAAAGCTAACACACAAAGCTTCCAAGTTTCAATGGAATGATGCATGTGAAAGGAGTTTCCAAGATCTAAAGAATAAGTTGACTTCAATACCCGTATTGGTGCTTCCAGAAGGCACAGAGGGGTATGCAGTGTATTGTGATGCTTCAAGAGTTGGCTTATGATGTGTATTGATGCATCATGGTAAGGTCATAGCATATGCCTTAAGACAATTAAGGCCACATGAGAAGAATTATCCGATGCATGATCTGTAACTAACAACGGTTATATTTGCCTTACAGATATGGCATCACTACTTGTATGGGATTCATGTTGACATATATGCCAACTACAAGAGTTTGCAATATATCTTTAATCAGAAGGACCTAAATTTGAGGCAACGAAAATGGATTGAATTATTAAAAGACTATGACATTGATATCTTATATCATCTGGGGAAAGCAAATGTGATAGTAGATGTGTTATGTCAGAAGACCATGACGCCATATATAGAAAGACAAGGGATGACTAAAGATCTGTACCAACTTACCAATTTGGTAGTTCTCCTTCTTGAAACTCTAGATGAAGGGCTTATTGTTTATAATGCAACAAAATCTTCATTAGTAGCTGAAGTAAAAGAGAAGCAATATGCAGATCCCATTCTATTACAACTTAAGGAGAATGTACAATGTGGTATGACAAAGTCATTTGAGCTAATGCAAGAGGGAATACTTCGATGCCAAAATAGATTATGTGTGCCTAATGTAGATGGGATAAAAAAGAGAATTATGATAGAGACACATCATTCAAGGTATTTCATCCACCCGAGGTCAACTAAAATGTATCATAATTTGAAAGAAATGTATTGGTGAGGTGACATAAAGAAGAACATGAAGAATTTATAGCCGAATGTCCAAATTGTCAATGAGTTAAAGTAGAGCATCAAAATCCCGGGGGTTATATGCAATGTATATATCTTCTAATTTGGAAGTGGGACATGATCAACATTGCTTTCGTCACTGGTTTTCCTCATACATCTCGAAAGTTTGATTCCATATGAGTGATGGTTGATAGGCTTACCAAATCAGCACACTTCCTACTGGTTTGGACGACTTATACAGTTGAAGAGTATGCCAAATTATATATCAAAGATATGGTTAAGCTACACGTAGTACCAATCTCTATTATATCAAAGAGATGGTTAAACTACATGGAGTATTATATTACTCCTACTAAATATATACAAGTTATGAAAGATCTCACCTATGAAGAAATACCTATTACTGTCCTAGATTAACAAGTTTAAAAGATAAGGAATAAAGAAATAGCTCCGGTAAAAGTGCTTTGGAGAAACCAACAAGTAAAAGAGATAACATAGGAATCTGAAGAACAAATGAAATCTAAGTACCCCCATTTGTTCAAATACGAAGAAAAAGTCCAAGATGCTGAATTGGTGCAATAACAAGAAAGTATAATATATAAGTACTATGTGATAATAGGGATGTTTAACTTAGGCTTGAACTTATCTTGGTTGGATAGTTATGCTAACATTCGAGGACGAATGTTTCTAAGGAGGGGAGGATGTGACACCCCTTACATTGTATGTACTTTCCCTATTTATTGGTAACTTGGTATAGTCTTGTGATATAGGTAACAGATGAGATTTTTTATGCAAGTATTAATGGTGTAGATGAAATTATAGATGCTTCCCGTACGATTTTATGTGACACGATCAATTTAACATCGATACAACTATTTAAACTTGGGATTGAAGCTGGTATTTAGATGTAAAGTTTAAAGTGACCAAGTGTGTACAAGTTGAATATTAGATTAGAGAAATTAGGAGCTAGAAATAGAATGAAATATTTAGGTGCTTGCTTAACTTAATTAAGCTTGTAGGCGAGTCACCTACTTAAGCTTTTTGGACCAAATTAATGGACCAGATTTGGGCCTAAACTAATGTACTCATTTGGGCCAAGTTCAAGAAAAGAAGAAGAAAATGGAGAAATTTCCCAACACTTAAATCTGCCAAAGGCCCAAGTTAATTGAGCCCAAAATAAGAATTTAAGCAAGTAGGTGCATCTCCTACTTAAAAATTTTGAGCAACTTGAACCCTTAAGTAGGTGCATCACCTACTTCACTAATTTGTGACTGGAAATAAGGTCAATAATAAGGCTCAATATAAGATCAATATATCTAGACATTTCGCTCATTTTAACTACAATATCCCTTTTAAATTTCATCTTTATCCCTTTCTTAACAAGGATAAAAACAATAACCCTAAAATTTTTTCTAGGGTTCTTAAAGAAAACCTCATCTTTGCAAGCTAAGGTAAGTGAAAACACTCAAGTTTTAGCTTAATTATCTCATAGAAGAGTATGAAAACATGCAATAGGTGTCTAATTATAAATACATGGCAGAATATAGAATAACTACTTGCTCACTTTTTCTTTGTTATCAAAAGATCTCTTTTTTTCTTTGGTTTAAAGTGTGAAGGAAAGTGAAAGTTGAAGTTCTTGAAGAGTTCAAATTTAAGTATAAGTTACAAAATCAAGGTAAGGTGACTACTCCATTTTGTTCTCCTTATATATGAATTTGAGAGAGAGTTATGAATGTGTTGTTATTGAGAACTCAAGAGATGATGAGTTCAATAAGTGATTGCTACAATAAAAGGGATTTGGGACTATTTTATGGAATGTTTTTGTATGTATATGTTGTGATCTACCAGGTTGATGTTGGAGAAAGGTGTGATTAGTTTGTAATGAAATATAGAAGAAAGGTGTGGTGACCACCGAACTAATTATTGCATTTGTTTACTGCCCAATCTATTTTGCATATTTTTTGGAATATGTAATAAAGCCAAGGCGGTTTCGGTGAATCTTATAAGGACATGTATGGTATATGGGTGTAATTGGAAGAGAAGGGTTAAAATAACACCCTTAATTGATAGATTAAGAGCTTACTGCCCGGTTACTATTTTGGTGAAGTTAAATAGCCCAAACATGCCGGTTGGTTGGTAATATTAGTTTACCATATCTTCTATTGTAGATAAGTAATTTGAAAGATAGGAAGTCAGGTTTGGTTAGTTTCGGAGTTATATAATCAGGTATGTAAGGCATACTCTATTTTGCATTCTCTGGTATGAAATTGGACATTTGGTCCATCAAGTAAGATTCCAAGGTTATCCTATAACAAATGATACATAATGACAGCGTATTATATCCCATGTAGTCAATAACCTTGTTCCCACTCTTTAACATGTTAAAAAACCTCAATACATGCTTATTATTAAACCTGCACGTCTATTTTCATTAGATAATTTCACGAGTTCTCCGTTTACTCAAATAAGACCCATGTGTTATTTTCAGCTCCTAAACACTTCATCTGTGTGCCAATAGCTCCCTACCAAATTATTGTTGCATTAAGTTCCCATTCACATGTCTCTTATTGGTAGATTACTGTTTCAAGGTACCATAATGTTATGACCACCAAAGTAACAATCTTAAAGGTTAAACAAACTAAGTAACACAGATCTGTAAAACAAGTGGAAGCTCAGGGGCATAAGCCTAGAATGGGCCGATCTCAATAACTTTATATATGCGTGGTAGCTCAGGGGTATAAGCCTAGCATGGGATGTTCCCAGTGTTTATTTATGGGTGGCAGCTCAGGGCCGTAAGCCTAGCATGGGCCGATCCCGATTATCTATTTACCACTGATCAGCGGGTCATTTGTATTACATGACTTACAAAGATTATAAAGTGAGAAAGGTAAAATGAATAAAAGAATGTAATGTACCTTATCCTACAAATATATAAAGGTGGTATACTAGCACTATTTATTCACTGGTATCTGATTTCTATTGAGCTCTTGTATTATGTTGTGTTACGTTCAGCCTTACATATTCAGTACAGATTTTCCTACTGAGTTCCCTTACGAGGGACCTGTATTTCATGATAGAGGAACAATTGCTTTAGCTAATACACCTCGCTAGTAGAAGCATAGGTTATTCAGTGATAATTGGTGAGCTCCAGGTTGATTCGAGGCTTTTCGAGTTTGTCCCATAAATTTTGGTAATGTGCAGTAGTAAAGAGTAGGGCAGGGGTTTTTCCTGACCCTAGATAAGTCCATGTATCTTGTAGAGACTTTGTAAACTAATAATGTAAAGTTCAACACAGTAGTGTCTTGTCTTTTAGATGTGGTGGCCCCAACGGCCAAGTGTTGCATATATAATTTTGTGCTTGCCAATGTAGATATTCTCATCAATACATAATATCATGTTTGTCAGAACCATTGGTTGTCATAGTTACATGCATGAGAAGTACAAGGTAATGGATTGGTTCTCTCAGGCCTTTATGGCTACGGGTGCCTGTCAGCCCCAATAGGATTTGAGGCGTGACATGAACTCAAGACCCACCAAATCAAAGTGCTAAAATAGCAACCAAGTTACGAGTTCTTAAGTGGTAAGAATATTCTTTAATTTCTTTATTGTAATTTTGATCACTTAAAAGTTACAAATTCTAATTTAGGTATTTAAGATTGAAAAAATTCATTTAAGTCTTTTTAGAGTAACTAACAATATCATACAAGTATATTCTTAATTTCTTCTTGTAGGAATGAAGAAAAAAGATGAACAAGATAGAATAGTTGAGAAAAATGAAAAGCCAATGAAGTTATAGTGGTTATAGATATAAACAATGCAACCCTATTATCATTTTTGAGAAAAGTACAATAGTGTCACCAACGACAAAAGAGTGCTCCTTAAAATTTTCATGTTGATGCTTGACCCGTGTATTCACAAACATATATAAATATTATTCAATGAAAGTAATTTCATTTTTTTCATCCTTATGGATAAATTGATATAAATTTTTTTACTTGAATGAGGTTTATTTTTATCATAATGTTCTTTGTGGCGAGAATTAATTAAGTTCAAGAATATTATTTGCAGAGACTTATGATTATTTATTCTTATTATGAAGTATTTTTGCTATTATAAAATCTTCTCTTTGACTGATTTTTATATATTTTGAGACATATTTTAATTAAATATATAACTTTTTAAAAGTTAAATTATATGCATGATTGAATTTTTTTTTGCAGTGTGCGAATTCTTAAGATATATCTACATAATCTAAGAAAATAAATTTAAAGCATTTAATTAAATTTAATTGCATTTGAATTTTTTTAAAAAATGAAAATTTTAAAACACATGATTTACACTTGAATATTAAAATTTTTACATATTTAATAAAAAAATTTATTACCGCGCGAAGCACAACTCATTTCACTAGTTACAAATATGACAAGCCTTTGTGTGTCATGCATGTGATGGAGGCTAAGGTAAATAAATGTTTTATTAGGTAATTTTTCTTTTGAAATAATTTTCTCTTCTTTTAATCTGGACTTTGTTAATCTTTTTCGATTAAAATTTCACTTTCTTAGAAATTTTGTTGTTCACATTGTCATCTTTTGCATTACTATAATCTTTTATGTTATTGTTAATTTGTTACAAATAGTTATGTTATATTATTAATTATGATCTCATATTAATGTCTTTCATTATTTTTTTAATATTTATGTGTTTGAAATTAACTGAAAAATAGTTACTTAAAATTTAATTTTAAATAATCGAAGGTTACACGTATGAGACACATATGATTGAACTAGTAGAAAAGAGCCTCTCTATGACATTCGATAAAAGAGCCTCTCTATGACATTCATTCTCATTTATTTTTTTTCTAATTTTTTCTGAATTACTTTTTCCATTTTTGTACATACCTACGAACTAGGGCAATTTAGTTAAAAGTAACAAAAGAGTTTGAAAATAAGGTGTAGGTGACACAAGTTTTAATAATTGAGTGTAGGTAACAATTACTTTATTAGTGATTAAGAAAGTTGAAAAAGTTTGAGAATAGCCCAAAAGTTTTTTAATTTATACTTTGATCCAAATGTTGACCTAATATAACTAAAAACGGAGGGAATAAAATGTGCGTTTTCTCTCTCTTCTTATTATTATTGTGTTCTCTCTCTTCTCCATTTTTGTTGTTCATTGTTGTTGCTGCTTTATTCATCATCTTGTGATTCATTATCTTGTTTACCATTTTTGTTGTTGTTACCGCTACTGCTGCTACTTGACCAATTTTTTAGGTCAAATTTAGTTTCGTACATCACTTTGGCATTACTTCATAGGCGATGTTGGTAAGTAAAATTATAATTTTTAATTGAATCTCTCATCTGGGTATACTACTACTATTGTGTTGGATAGAACCATAAATATGAACCCAACTAAAGATTCATCTATTTCAATAGATGACTCATCCGCTGCGACAGATGACTCATCCGCTGCAACAGATGACTCATCTGTTGCAACGAAAAACTCATATGTTGGATTCATGTAAAAATTTAAAATTTAATAAAATATATGAAATTTATGATTTTTTGTGATTCAACTATTTTACCCCTCCCCGTAGGTGCATTATGGTATTTCTGGGGTGTGTGGGTGATTGATATGATTTTCAATGCATTTTGGTACCATTTATGCAATATTGTGGTTTTTGATGGCTTCTAGAGCCTTATTTTGGACTTATGTAGATATCTTTTGATCCGTACAATGGATGGAGGAACGGACTGTGCCAGCAGCTCTGGAATATCAATTTTAGGCTAGGTAGACCTATGGTTTGGATCCAGATGCACCCGAGCTCATATCAACCTATTGGTCGGAAAGTTAGAAAATTAAAAATATGGGTGTGGGACCCACATTTGGTCGAAACGACCTCAGACAAGAAATAAAACTCCGCCAATAGATTTGAAATATCTACTTTATGGTGGTAACTTGTTTGGTGCAATTTTATGGCTTTTTAAATCTCATTTTGATCCTCGATTTGGAAAATTGTGATTTTAGATTTCGGGGGTCAACCATGTGAAATGATGTTTTTTTTTTTAAATCTAACTTCTCCAACGCATCCAGAATACAAATTTAGTGTGGTTTCCTAGTTTTTTTGTGTATATCATGCTCTAAACAAATTTTGAGCACCTTGTCGAAGTCTGGATTGACTTTAAAAAAATAGCTTTTTAGCAAAAGTTGTGCAGAAAAATCTGCAATAATAAATAGCAGTTTTTGGCCTATTTTGCTAATTTTTCATCTTGCCTCTTGAGAGTTAAACTCTAAAACAGTGTGGGAGCTTAAAAGTGAAGCTTGTGGGAGCTTTTATAGCTAGATTAACATCTATTTCTTGATTCAATGACGGATTTAAGGTAAGAATTCACCATTTTCTTAATAATTCTTAATTAATTTATCAAAACTCCAAAAATCTTAAGGCTTGATTTTAAACCCAAATTGTACTCCTTTTCACTTGAATAATGTTTTTATCTTATAATTACTAGTTTTTCATCAATTTAAAACCTTCAAAACAACTCTGATTCTTGATTTTAACCTAGATTTCAAAGATTTTATCCGGTAATGCTTAAAAATGGTTTTTCTTCGATATGAACCTCATTTTGACTCGATTTGACTTGAGTTTTCAAATTTAGATTCCTAGAAATATGAGGAATATATTTTTGATGTAAAGTTATGAGTTTTTCTCTTTTTTTTGAAAACCTATTTTAGGGGTCTGTTTTGATCTCAAACCAAAAGTAGTCAATATGGGTGTCGTTGATTTTATTTTGATGCGTAGATTTTATATTTTATATTTTTAATAGAGTTTGAGATCATTCTTAAAAAGTAAGGTTGCGGGTTCAAAGTATAGCAGACCGGTTTTGGCTTTTGAGGTAGGTTATGGCTTAACTCTTTCAGACTGGGTTGGGTAGTAAATAATGATACAAAATACATGTTAACAATGGGAACTAATCATGAAAAATGTGTATCAATGTTTTGTGGCAGTGTGGGGGCCTATATGTGATGTAATTATCGAAATTGAGATATTTTATGATATGTGTAACCGTGTGGGGTTCTATATGACATTGATAGCCTTGAATACATATGAATAATTGTATTGTGTTGTTAAAATTCTTAATGTGGTACCACTGGTGTATTTTGATTATATTAATACTTTATTTTCATATGAGATATGTGGAAATTCATGGATGAAACGAAAATAATGAGTGAATATTGGCAAATGTGATTGTGAAAAAGTATCATTGTGGTTGGTTATGAAAATATATAATGTGGTTGGTTGTGGAAATACTCTTTGCGATTGGTTATGAGCATTACATCTTCATATCAAAATTATTTATGAAACATTGGTACATTGTGGCAACATCTGGGAAACACTGGCAACACCTGATAACACCTTTCTAAGAGATGTTCTAGAATAAAGATATGATATATATGGATTATATACGGGTTGATGAACCAGACATGGGTCCTACATTGGGAGGTTTGATTTTGTAGGTGTATACGGGGATTGTGCGACGATCTCAGAGGTTGTGCGATGACCTCGTACATCATCATCATTGTATATATTCCACTTTATTATATTTATATTATGTTGTATTGTCATATTGACTTGTCATTTATGGAGTTGTCTTATGTTCTTTTACTTGTATTTGATGATCTTATATATGCATATTCTCTCTTATTCTACTTATATGTGATATAATGCATACTTGTGTTTTATCTTGATATGATGTTGTAATATATGTGATATATTAGAACTATTAGTGCAAGTGGTGTGGGCTACCGTTGTGGGATATTTTCTAATTGCAGGTAACGCGCCCTTAGTGTATATTTTTTTTCTTTATTTACTACTTTTCTTGGTCGGCCTATGATACCAACTGAGTACAAATGGACCATACTCATGCCTACTTTGCCTTTCGGTGTAGGTCCTAGCTCAAGTGCACCTCAGCTTCTTAACTCGGGCGATGGTTGGAGCTTCTACGGTAGCGGTTAGACATTCATGTATCTGAAGTTCATCTCTATCTTTCTATAGTAGTTATGTCTTTATTATTATTAGGATACAAATATTATTCCTTTGTGGTTTTTTTTCTGATGTATTTTACTCTTAGATTGTATTTGTAGTTCTTACACTATTTGACACCTTGTTTTGGGTATGATTGGTATTTTGGATAAATTCTTTCCACATTGTTATGATTACTTGTATGGTTTGGCTTCGTTATAGAATCTTTATCTTAGGTATTTCTATTTTTTTTTTGTATCAGTTTGGGTGATACGCTTACTTTTCATGGTACGACGCGACAAGTGCCATCATGACCTTTTTTGGGGTCATGACAAATTGGTATCAGAGCAGCCAGGTTCATTGATCTCAATAGTGTAAGAATGGGATGTCTAATAGAATCTCGTAGATTTGTATGTAGACGCCCGTATCTATTTTTGAGAGGCTATAGGACGTCCTTAGGAAACTTTCCTTATTTTATTCTTTATCGTGCTAAGTTCTTCCATATCTTGTGTTCTGAATTGAGTTTTACTGTTTCTACACAGATGGTGTGGCTTATACTACATCTTATCAGTTAAGAGATGCAACAATAGTTTAGTGGAGGTCGTTTGTTTGTTGTAGACCTAGTGATACTCTTGAGATGACTTCTGATCTGTTCATCAAGGATTTCCTAGATAGATATGCGCCTTTCAGTTTAAGAGACCGTATGTGGGACGAGTTTGATCATTTGGAGCAAGGCTCCATGATAGTTGCTGAGTATAAGGCATACTTTCATGCCCTATCTAAATATTACTATGATAGTATTTCTACTGAGTCTAAGAAGATTCTGAATTTTGTGAAAGGTTTGAATATCTCCTTTCAGTTGGCTACATCTAAGATGGTTGTATTTGGGGCTACTTTTCAGAGTATTGTGGATCATGCTAAGATGACAGGGAGTATTCTTAGTGCATTTCAGGGAGGCACCTAGAAGGTACGACATTTTGGTGAGTTTAGGAGTCAGACCTCTTGAGGAAGAGATTTTAAAGGTTTTCGTGGATACCATGGTAGGCCAATGATGGTGGCTATAAAGAGTTCAGGTGGTGGATCTTCTAGTTTAGCAGTTCAGGGTGGTTGTTCAATCCTAGTTGTACCTTCTCCTATTAAGACTGGTCGTAGAAGTTGCTATCTATATGATGAGATTGGCTATGTGGCCAGGGACTATCCCCGCCAGGTAATTTGAGCAACTTCTATTTTATCTTTGAGTAGATGTGCTATCAGAGGTGCGAGGGGCAGCAATAGTGGAGCTCATAGGTGTGTCTGTAGGGCCACTCAGGCAATTGGTGGTTGTGGGGCTACCCAGGCAACTGGTGGTCATAGTCAGTGTTATGCTATGCCTGCCAGATCCGAGAAAGAGACTTCTGATGTTGTGATTATAGGTATCATCCCCATTTGTTTCAGACCTGTATCTATATTATTTGATCTTGGATGGACTTTTTCCTATATGTCTGTGTATTTTACTTTGGGTTGTGATTTTGTTAGTAGACTCTTTCCATGCCTATTCATGTATATACCTTGATAGGTGATTCTTTAGTAGTGGATTGAGTGCACCAATCTTGTGTTGTGACTTTTGCCAGGCGTGAGACTTTGGTAAATTTGCTTATGTTAGAAATGGTCGATTTTGATGTTATTTTGTGTATGAATTAGTTAGGTCCTTATTATGTTGTATTTGATTATTTTGCTAAGATTGTGACTTTAGCTTCGCTGGGTGTGCCAAGGATAGCTTGGAAAAGTTCACTTCATTCGGGTCCTAAAAGGATTATATCTTATGTTCAGGCTCATAATTTAGTTGAGAGGGGATGTTTATCTTACTTAGCTCATATTTGTGACATCAGTGTTGTTTTGCCTCTTTCATTGGATTCTGTCCGTGTTGTCCATGAGTTTATGAATGTGTTTCCTATGGACTTGCCTGGTATGCCTCTAGATTGAGATATTGATTTTGCTATTGATGTTGAGCTGGGCACCAAGCCCATTTCTATTCCTCTTTATAGGATGGACCCAACAGAGTTGAAGAAACTGAAGGATCAGTTACAGGAGTCTTTGGATAAGGGATTTGTCTGACATAGTTCTTTACCTTGGGGACGCCTGTCTTATTTGTGAAGAAAAAAAATGGGTCTATGCGGATGTGTATTGATTATCAACAGTTGTATAAGGTGACAGTTAAGAATAAGTATACTCTTCCTTGCATTGATGATTTATTTGATCAACTTTAGGGTGCTGCGGTGTTTTCAAAGATTGATTTGAGGTTTGGTTAGCACCAGTTGAGGATTAGAGCTTTGGATATTCTGAAAAGAACTTTTCAGACTCGATATGGTCATTACTAGTTCTTGGTCATGTTTTTTGGGTTGACCAATGCCCCTACCGCATTCATGGATTTTATAAATTTGGTGTTTCTACCATATCTCAACTCCTTTATTATTGTGTTTATAAATGATATCTGTGTTTATTCCAAGAGTGAAATTGAGCATGGGGAGCATTTGCATATTGTGCTTTAGAGATTGAAGGATGAGAAGTTGTATGCCAAGTTTTCTAAGTTTGAGTTTTGGTTAGAGTCTATTTCTTTCTTGGGTCATGTGGTGACTAAGGATGATGTTATGTGTAACACCCCAAAAATACACCCTGACCGCCACACGATACTTATAGCCTCGAGGGACCACAAGCTAACCCATGAGATGGTACCTGCTGTGAGCACTGAATAATATGATGATGATATAAGTCATATGCGGAATTTAACTGAAAAATGCCATAAGATTTTAAATTATAGTTCTATTATGTCTGTAAAACAATACTGAGTAAATGGCTGATAATAACAACTGAAAATTGACTGATTATCTATACTAGTCTGAAAGTGTCTAAACTGTCTGACTGTGGAGTTAAAAGGACAAGCACCCAACTAACTCTGACTGACTAAATAACTGAACTACTGGCATAATGAATATCAAGTAACTCATTCTCGAAGAATGAGAACTCAGCATGGCTGCTGCTGCTGATGCACTGGGAAGTCTAAGGATGATTGGAAATCCGAGCGTCCGAACCTATGATACAAGACATCATAATGCAAGAAACAAGTATGCGATCAGTACTTTGAATCTAATGGTATGCTAAATAAGGTTAGGCTGATATGCATGGTTTCATGTACATGAGTAATAACTCACTGAATGAATAACATGAAGTGCTGAATAGAATGCATGAAATCTATAAAGACTGAGAATGTATGACCAAGCATATAATATGATTCTAAAATAGCCTGTAAGCTAAAAATACTAGAATATTGATAGCTAAATAAGTTATAAACTATATGCTATGGTCAAGAAAGACTAAACTGAATTCTGAACTGAGTATTGAAACTGAAACTGTGAGAGATATCATCTAACCAACATCCCCCAGTCTGAGCTGATCGGAGTCCAACCTGTGACTTTAGTTGTAAGGGTGCTAGTACCATGCCACGGGTACTAACAATAGCTTGGAGTCAATCCTCATTTGGAGGGTAACCCCTGAGATTAGTCATAAGTTGGTGGGTGATCCCTGAGAGTGTTAGTCTTAAACTGGCGGGTGATATCTCATAACCTACACTGGATACGTAGTTCTGGAACAGAGGTATTACTTCTAAGGAATCAGTCATAACTGACGGGTAAGCCCCCATCCATAGGTTCACTCGGTGCTGAATCCTACTCCCAACTGAACTGACACTGATTACGGGAGTAAACTAACCTTAACTGGATAAGTAACTGATCCTAATGGCTAATTGGCTGAATATGCTTATGGTTTATCTAAACTATTCTATAACCAAAATTTCTGTAAACAACTAACTTTTTGGGTATTCAAACCCCCAGGACTCGATAATAATAACCACAAGATTGTACTAAAATTGGAGGACACGACATGTAGCCATTATTCAAAGCTCATTCTTTGAGACATTTCATCAAACGCTTGTAAAGCAGGGCTTAAGCATGAGAATATTTGTAAACATGTAGTAATAGTATGATTTCAATACTAAAATCACCAATTAAGTCTTAAATCAGGGAACATAATCGTTCAAATGTGTAGGGTTTAATAACAACAACAATTACGTGTAAACATGATATAAAATCGAAATTGATGAAGTTTCATGGATGTAACTCATAAAAATACATGTAAAAATCATAACTTTAATCTTGAAAATGGTTTCTTGAACTCCAAAGGTGGAAAGGACCTATGGATGAACATCTCACATACTTTGACGAAAGAATTCGTGAAGGTTCTTGGTGGTTTTCTTTAAACTTGAGCTTGAATCTTGAAGGGCTAGTGTTTTTTTATTCAGAGAGAATTATTTTCTTGGAGAGAATTTATGAATAATGGGGTACATAATTGCCTTTTAGGATTTTAATTTTGTGTTTTGGACGGATTTGGGGCCATGGAAAAAGGATAAACTATCCCTGAGAATTAAAAGTTTCAGAAAAATCCCTATTTTTCCCTTTGGCATGACGCGGAGCCATATCTGATACCAAACGGTATCTAAGAAGGCCCAAAATAGTCCACAAACACACAAAAATAGTCAACACAGACAAGACACAAAACGGCAACAACAAACACAAACTAACTTAAGAGATAATGGATAAATAACTTGACATAGAGAGAACATATAAGATAAGAACTAATGAGTATATTAAACTCAAAATACCCTACAAACATGTAAATAACACCAAGTTCTTACGTTGAACCCAAGAGAAACTCGGTTCACTCAAGAACTCACGTTTCTTTCCAATACACAACACAAGTGGAACCTTAACTTGTGAAGTCAAGTTTCGGTTTACCTCAAGTAGGGAGAGGAGTTTGGTGTTTCAAAGTGTTTCAAGAACTTACAACCATAATCAACTAAGTAAAAATATGACTAAAGGGCCTATTTATAATCTATTACAACATAAAGTGTCCAAAATGACCTTAATGAGTGTGGGGTGGCCATGGAGTGTACTTTTAGCATGAGAAATCCCCCAAACACCCCTTAGTGAGAAAAGGAACCTTTCACTAAGTCCTACACTCAGAAAAGCAACCTTTCACTAAGTCCTACACTCCAAGACTGTGGTCCTTCAAGCTTCACAACTTCCGTAAGCCTAGTCATCTTCCACACATAGCTTTGCCTTATGGAATGTACAAAATGGTCTCCCCATTCATGCTATCTTCTCCTCAATGTGACCACAATGGGGTTCTTTATGAGTTGGCCTTGGATGATGTATTCGAAGGATATAATGGCCATTTTGCTCGTATCATCCTTCCCTTCTTGAAAAGGATTCGACCTCAAATCCATACCTTGTAAAATCAAAGA
This sequence comes from Capsicum chinense, assembly GCA_026120095.1. Classification (NCBI taxonomy): domain Eukaryota; kingdom Viridiplantae; phylum Streptophyta; class Magnoliopsida; order Solanales; family Solanaceae; genus Capsicum; species Capsicum chinense. The sequence goes on along the minus strand of JAPEIP010000013.1, from coordinate 156,364,890 downwards.
GAAGACAGACAAGTGCAATATCTCATGGCATGAGGGTTAGGGCTAATGAAATAAATACCATATTTATGACAAGGTGGAACACACTTGAAGTATAGACAAGGATCCTTTGTGTTAATAATTAGCACTCTATGGAAAAAGGCACAAAGGAGCCGGCTATGGAAATCATCATCTCTACACACAAATAGAAAAAAGGTATCACACAAATGGAGTTTATCCAAAGTAGTTTCAAGAGAAGACTCTCTTCTTGACCTACAAGTAATTAAACCTTGGTCGATAATGTAAACACACAATGGTGAACTCTCTTGGAGATGTTCATGGATCCCCTTCTTTAAAGACCCTTCATCTTGGTTGGAGTTCTTTCCCTTGAATAATGTTGGTTCCTCAAGTGGATTGTGAATCCCCAAAAAAATATTCCATTATAGGGAAGGATTCCAACACCCTTATTCACATCTTACTTCTAGTTTTGACCAAGCATCAAGTCGGACGTATAACATCGCTACATCCCAAAAGGTTACCGGGGTCAAATGGGTGAAATAGCTAAGGACATAGATTTCGGCTGTTCCTTTTTGTCCCTGTGGCACCATCCCAAAACTTAGGCATACTCCTTTATCTCCATTTGAATTATCATGAGAAAAAAGAGGGTTGAGAAAGGTGCTCCACAAGTCAACTTTAAATATAGGGTTCTCATATATGCATTTACTACTAGTTTCAAGATCTTTACTAGGAGTATGCCCACTATAAGAAACACATAAGGAAGAAGTAGATGGAATTTCTAGACATGCACCACTTTATCTTTCAAGAGAGTAATCCCCACCTAGATATAAATCACTATGGGAAGAAAAGGGATAACACACAAAAACATTATCACAAGAACAATCACAACTAGGTTTCCCAAGCAATTCAAGGTCACCTTTACCCAATTGTTCCCTTTCTTGGCTTCCTTGAGTAAGGCTATAAATAAGGCCTTCATAATACAACATGATCAAAGAATCATATCCAACCCCACGATCAACTCGATCTATACCAAGAGTATCACTATGGGAAGGCTCATGCAACTCCTTAGGCAAACCACCAACCACACCCACTTGGCTACTACTAGCCATATCACATATTCCAAGTCCATAAGAGTGTAGGGAAGAAAATATTTACCTTGTATCTCACATGAGCTATGACCTTCATCATGACGTGGGTCCGGGAAGCCCACTTTCTACCTTGAAACTCCCATATGATCCAATATTTCATTTATCACTTCCGATTGATAGGCAAGGCTTCAAGTTTAGCCAAAATAACACTTGTGGCGTCATTGGCCAATGTTTTGAGAGGTTGATTCGCAGGTTCCATTGCAATTGTACCAAAAGAAAGACAACCTAAAGTAAAACAAAATTATAAAACAAAAGAGAAGAAAACAATTAGTTCACAAAATCCTCACCACACTCTCACACACTTTGATCGTCTCATACTTGGTCCTTCAAGTGTTGTAAATTGGCTAACAACTCATGAGAGCTTGGGAGTGAGTCTACTCTTTGGGTTGGAATAGATTTTTTTTTGAAGACTCAAAGAAGTTTTGTACATACTTGAACCAAGAACGATTATGAATTATAAATGAATAAAGCACTACAAGTAAAGCTAACACGAAAGAAGTACTCAAAAATTAGTTCACAACTTAGTAGATTCTTACTAGTTGCCAACTTGTATAGGAGTCAATAAAATTAAACTAATGGAGACAAAGAAAGAAACAAGGAATTACAAGGACTTGAGTCTTGTTGATGATGTGGCCTACAATGATTGGCCATTGATTAATGTTGTTGAAGTTGAAGAATAATAATTCATACACTTTAGTTGTTCAATCTCACTCCTTTGATGAAGAAGATTAAGCTATGGTGTAGGTGGAAAATATCTGAGACTCTCTTTTCAAGAGTCAAAAAGTCTTCTATCAAATTTTCACCAACTTGCACTCTTTTGGTAAAACAACTTTTTAGAGTAGCCTTGTCTCTTTCCTCTTTGGTATATTCTTGAAAAGTGTTTTACCCTCTTTCGGTAACTATGCTTTTTGAATAACTTTTTCTTTTACCACTTTGGTTTTGTCTTGAAAGTGATTTCAAGACAAACACAAAGTCTTTCTTTTCTTTTTTATCTTTAAAGATCAAACAACACTTTTTCTTTGAACACCACTTCAATAACAATAGGAACAACAACAACTTCTAGTCGTCCACAACCTTCAACAACAACTTATCAAGGACACAAAACTTGGATATAGACTCAAAAAGTGTTAGTGAACAAGAAACTAATACAAGAAACTACTAAGACAACAAACATACACCTATAACTAGACTCTATTCTCGGCCAACAACACAAGAACACTTTGGCCAAGAACTAGAACAACTTTAACTACTTTTCTTTTATATTCGACTAAGAGAGCCCATGATTGGTAGTGTAGGAACACAACCAGCATTGTTATGATACTAAATTATACCAAACAGTATCTAATAAGGATCAAGAGAGTCTACAAACACACAAAAACAGTCAACACAGACAAGACACCAAACGACAACAACAAATACAAACTAACTTAAGACATAATGGATAAATAACTTGACATAGAGAGAACATGTAAGATAAGAACTAAAGATTATATTAAATTCAAAATCAGATAAAAACATATAAACTAACACCAAGTTCTTACGTTGAACCCAAGAGGAACTCGGTTCACTCAAGAACTCACATTTCTAGCCAATACACAACACAAGTGGAACCTTCACTTGTGAAGTCAAGTTTTGGTTTGCCTCAAGTAGGGAGAGGACTTTAGTGTTTTAAAGTGTTTAAAGAACTTAAAACCATAATCAACTAATTTAAAATAAGACTAAAGGGCCTATTTATAATCTATTACAACAGAAAGTGTCCAAAATGACCTTAATGAGTGTGGGGTAGCCATGGAGTGTACTTTTAGCATGTGAAATACCTCAAACACACCTTAGTGAGAATAGGTATGTTTCACTAAGTCCTACACTCCAAGACCGTGGTTCCTTAAGTTTCACAACTTCCGTAAACCAAGCCACCTTCCACACATGGCTTTGCCTCATAGAATGTCCAAAATGGTTTCCCCATGAATTCTCTCTTCTCTTCAATGTGACCACAATTGGGTTATTCATGAATTGTACTCACATGATGTCTTAGATGCCAAAATGTATCTAATAAGGCTCAAAATAGTCCACAAACACACAAAAATAGTCAACACGGACAAGACACCAAATGGCAACAATAAACACAAACTAACTTAAGAGATAATGGATAAATAACTTAACATAGAGAGAATATGCAAGATAAGAAATAAAGAGTAGATTAAACTTAAAAGCCCCTACAAACATGTAAACTAACACCAAGTTCTTACGTTGAACCCTAGAGGAACTTGGTTCACTCAAGAACTCACGTTTCTAGCCAATACACAACATAAATGGAACCTTCACTTGTGAAGTTAAGTTTCGGTTTTCCTCAAGTAGGGAAAGGACTTTGGTGTTTTAAAGTGTTTCAAGAACTTACAAAAATGATCAACTAAGTAAAAATAAGACTAAAGGGCCTATTTATAATCTATTACAACATAAAATGTCCAAAACGCCCTAAATGAGGGTGGGGCGGCTATGGAGTGTATTTTTAGCATGTGAAATCTCCCAAACTCTCCTTTGTGATAAAAGGCACCTTTCACTAAGTCCTACACTCCAAGACCGTGGTCCTTTAGGTTTCACAACTTCTGCAAGCCAAGCCACCTTCCATACATGGCTTTGCCTCATGGAATGTCCAAAATGGTCTCCTCATACATGCTCTCTTCTCCTCAATATAACTACAATCAGGTTCTTTATGAGTTGGACTCACATGATTTATTTGAATTATATGATTTCCATTTGACTCATATCAATCACGGTGGCTTACTGGAAAAAGGACAAGTGTGATTTTGCACCTTGGCGCGATGTAGCACCATCACAGTGTTTCATTGGAAAAGGACGAGTGCAATTTTGCATTCCAATACGACATGGGGAATATTATACCACAATTTATTTCATGATACTAGCCAATCATAGTGACATAATGGAAAAGGAAGAACGTGATTTTGGAAATCACCGTGATGCGGCATAATCGCGGTGTGTTACTACTTTACACTAAAAGTGTCATAATTTCTCACCTGAATATCGAATTTAGGAAAAATTGGTATAGTTAGAAAGCTTACTCAATCATCTACAATTTGGTGATTCTTTAGCTGGAAAATTCTTAGTAGAACGAATGATATGTTCATTAGAAGTTGACTATAGCAATATTCTTCTCAAGAATTTAATTGGTAAGGAATATTTTGATTCGTATAATAACTAGGAGTTATTTGAGGCCTTAATATACGTCAAAATTATTCATAAACTACCAAATCACTATAATTTATTTTGCACAATCTTGAAGCATGGTTCTAATATTGGTTTGGATTTTTAGGGTGTTACAATATCTCTCTTTTGGGAACATTCGTCCTCAAATGAGATTGGTTAGATTGAGAGTACTATTTTGATGTAAATAAGATCATGTACTGAACATGAATGAATTAGAACATGATTGCATAACTGATTCTGAAACATGATACATGAACTAAATTAATTTCACGAATACATGCAATGACATGAGAATGGTTATAAGGCTGAGATAAAAATGAGAAGGTCAACTTATAAGTACCTATTACTTTAAGTTGGATCGTATTATGTGAATAGAAGATGGAAGGTTTAGGACATGAAAGCTTGGGTATTACTACATATCCCCTATTAGGATATTTCAACCTTAGAATAATACCGACTTGGCTGAAATACTAAGAAAAGATTGAGATAATGCACGAGACACTTATGAAATAAATCATGACTGAGTATCTGGGATATGAAACTGAGGACTGAGAAATAGAGGGTCAATGAAATGAATTCATCAAAGAGGTTTGGAATGAGGATATGCGTGACATGAATTTGAATTTGCTGATCATTAAGAGTATTGCATGAGTACTGGAACTGAACACACTATAAAACACGAATACATGAGTCATGAGTTGCATGATTTGAGTTTGGATTTTCTAAATCTGTGGAACATAGTTCTTACTGCTGAGCAAACTAGAACTCCTTATACTAGGGACTGAAAGCATACATGATTCTTTATGATATGCATGAACATGAACTATGATCATGGAGCTGACATGTAAGGCATGAGTAGATATCATGGTGAGTGAAAAACTTGCACTGAGATAAGAATAGATCGGGCATCACCCTCTCCTGTTTCTTCTCTTCCCATCCTAACATCACTACTAGGATCTGAGAGACTAACTTAGTTACTTGTTCTATCATCTCCTCCTTAGCTTAAAGTCATTATTCTAGGTATGGGAACCACTTAATCAATATCTCTGATAATAATACATAGAATGGGTAAACTAACCGTGAATGACTTGTCTGATAATGTAAAACTTGTTGCTAGTAATTTCTTCTGAGATACACTCTTCACTTTCTATAGCCCCAATAATCATCACATAACAACTGAAACACTAACTAACTTAGAATTCTCAACTCTTCTTTATATTAGCTCAATTTTCAAAGATTAAAACTTAGATTCTAACACATATCCTAGATATCCCCAAATTTGCAATAACCATACTACTTTCATCATAGCCTACAAATATCACATCCATAACATATGTTTAGAATAAAAAATTTAAATTCTTGAATACACTACTTCAAGCCTACTGATTCACCTTTCATCTAACTAGCCCTATGAACTATGTTCTGCTCAAATTCAGATAACACTATCCCAACTCTACTACTATTTCTAAAATCCTGGGTTTATGATTCTAATTTTAGATCATATGTTGTCATGGGATTTTGAGAGGGGACTGAAAACACATCTGACCCCTAAGCACTGAGGTACTCCTCTCTCTCTGGTGACTAGTTTATTGAGAAACTAAAACTGAATGACTCTATTGTTAAGATTAACTGAAGTAGTTTTCAGGGATACTAAAATCGAGCAGTTTCATATACCCGTCTAGCTAGGATAGATCTACCCATTTAGGTAGACACTGAGAAGGTATCTACTAATATTTTAGGTTTGATACCAAAGTTGATAACTATACGAGGAGGGGGGTACAAGAGAAGGTGAAGCTTCGTGGTCTAGTAAAATATACACAAGAATAGGAAAGGATTGTACATACCCGTAACTGCATCAGAAGAACTTTCCTGATCATGTTAGGATTGAAGCATATATATCCTATTCCGACGCTAGCCACTGGTTATGCTGGAAGTGGCACCTTGCTGAGTTGGGTGACCGGGTAGGATTGAAGGATGGTTGGACTGACCCTGCTACTGTAAATCCTTTCACCTCTGAGCCATTAATCTATACTCCTACATCTTGTGGCCTGGATTACCACATCCAAAACATACATCACTGCCAACTCTATACACATCTAGGTGATTTCTACCCCATTTTTTGTAAAGAGGATAAGTACGACTATTGCTCACACTACCCTAGGTTTTGGAGCCTGGCACCTCATCCCAACTGTCATTCCTGAACTTTAGTATTGGCACACTAGATGAAGATGGAGATGAGGCTAAAAACTTCTGACTAAACTGAGAATGTTTACCACCCTCTGACCTTGGCTGAGCAAAACTAAAGCTACTCATTCTGGCTCTCTTATTCTCTCTCTCTCTCTCTCCTTCTTTTTAAGCTTCTTTTCCTCAATCTATTGAGCATGGAGCATAAGCCTAGATGCATCCATCTCTTTAATTAACATCATAGTCCTATACTTCTTAACCACACTATCAGATACCTCAAACACAAATTTGCTCATCCTAGATGTGTTATTAGCCACCACATGAGGAGCATACCTAGCTAACTGAGTAAACTTGAGGGAATTTTCTTTCACACTCATATTTCCCTGCTTTAAATTGATAAACTCTAACATCTTTACTTCCCTCAGCTCCAATGGGAAGAATCTATCTAAGAAGGCTATAGCAAACTCCTCCCATTTTACAGGATATACATCTGTGCCTCTATCACCTTTCCACTGCTTAAACCAAGTATGGGCTACATCCTGCAACTAGTAACCAACCAATTCAGCACTCTTACTAGATGTCACACCCATAATATTAGTCACCTTCTGAATCATGTCAAGGAATTCTTATGGATTCTCTTCAGATTTGGATCTCAAAAACAAAGGAGGATTCATTTGGGTAAAGTACCAAATCCTAGCTGTGGTAGTATTAGCCACTAGGTTGGCTAAGATTGCAATTACTTGAACATAATGAGCTACTAAAGAGTGATATATAGTAGTGAATGAAGTTCTAAACTTTGCATGAGAAATAGGCTGTAAGACCCCACAAAATTATCTCATAGTTTGAGCCTTAGAGCGTATTTAGTAAAGTGTTAATCTGACCCTAAAAGGTTGAGAAGTGTCTTCCCAAGTGAGAAGTATTTTAAACCATGTATAATTTCTCTAATATCAATTTTTTTCATATAGTTCATTGAATAAGCTTTCTATCGATATCAATTTTGTATAAATTTAACATCGAACGAGGAAGTTATGACCATTTTATTAAGAGTTATCGGAACTGCCCAGGTGCGATAGATGGGTTGATGGACCATCGAGTTTACGATGGACCATCGTTCAAACTGTCACAACCAAGGCAGTGAATTTCCCAAGTGGGACGACTAGGATGATGACCCGTCGCTAGGACCGTTGCTACTGAGGTAGTGTGGTCTCATCCTAGTCAACATACGACGGATGGTTTGATGGACCATTGGGTTTGCGATAGACCATCGCTAAGACCATCGCATCGAGGCAGTGTGTTCTTTTGTTGAACGATGTGCAATGGATGATACGACAGACCGCCAGACTAAGCGACGGATTATCGCAACCCCCGTTCAGTAATTTAAACTCATTTTAAAAAAGACTTTTTGGTCTTTTTCCATATTTTTAATCCCTATTTTATCCGATCAAGGTTCACAACTTTATTTCTCATCTTCAACGTCAAAATCTAGGATTTCTACAAAATTAAAACCCTTCTTTCTTCTTCAAAAGAAATCAAGAAATCAAGAATCTCTCTAAGATCCTTTAAGGAAGAGCTTCCTAAGGTATGTAGATGTTGATTCTTGGGTACTTTTCACCCAAAAAGCTCAAGAATCCTTTTCAAAATTCAAAGCTTCTTATGTTTAGGAGTTTTCATGATTCATGTGAATTTGAATTGAAGTTCTTGCTATTAGTGAGTTTTAATTCATGTTTGTTTACAAGGTTTTCAAGCTTTGACCCTAGTATGTGATATTCATGTGATGTTCATGATAAACCCTCTTCAATTTGCTTGTTACGTGATGTGTTCATGTTAATTAAGTGTATAAATTTTTGAATAAGCAAAGCATGCTCCATATATGTTCGATGAAATGCTTATGTGAAAAAATTAGAGCCATTACAACATGATGATTAGAAATCCCCAATTGTGTGCAAGCCCATGCATGCCAAGTTTTTTTTGAAAAGCCTTAGTGATTGAATTATGGTATGATAGCATGAAATCCCCCAATTAGGTGTTCTTTAATACATTCTAAGAGTTTGATACAAGATATTGTTGAATGGAGTATGAGTCAATAGCACGTCTCTCTATACTATCACATGTTTATGATTCCTAAATGCTTGAAGAAATGATTTAGTGATTGTGATGGTGAATGAATGTCCATGGTCTTTATTATTCAAGAATGGTTATGTTTTAATTTTATGTTATCGATTCTTGGAGGTATTTATACCTAAAGATTTAGCTACAATCAAGAGCCAGTGTCAGTTTTCACGATAATCACAGTCAAGCCATGATTCTCATAACTTTGTCAGTTATAGAACTCTGTACTCTCAGATAGATACAGAACTTAAGTAATCTCAGTATTGCTAGTATTCAAGCCTCAATTCAGTACTCAGCTCAGATCTAGTAGTGTTCAAGTATTCAGTTTGAAACTCAGTATTATACAGTCAGATAAGAAGATTAAGTAATATTCCGTCAGCTATGAAACCAAGTGAATTTTGCTCAACTCAGTTAGGTCATTCGATAAATTAATCAGTAATAGATTTAGCTTAGTTTAAGTTTAGTTAAGAATCAGTTTAGAGTCTTTCAGTTGGGAGTAGGAGCTAGCACCGAGTAAGTACAAGGATGGCGGCTCCCCGTTAGAGAGGCCAAATCATTAAGAGTAATCCCTAAAATCCAAAACTGTGTAGCCAGCGTAGGAGCAGAAGGCACCCATTAGAATAAGGCTTGTCTATTAGACTGCCTTAGGCTTGACTTCTTGTGAGGGTCACCTATTAGAGAGGCTTGACCAGAGTAGAGATCTTTACCTGTGGCACGATATTGATACCCTTTCAACTAGGGTTATAGGTTGGACCCCACCATTTTAGATTTGGGTCATGTTGGTGAAGCGAGAACTCCCACAATTACAGTTTCAATATCAGTCTTCTGAGTAGAACTCAAAAATCAGGACTATCAGATACAGTCACCTATCTCAGTAAGGAGCTCAGATAGTTCCATTGATTTATGGACCACCCACTAGATTGGCATGGTCTCACATAAAGATATTCAACATTAGTATTATCAGATCCAGAGATCACCAGTTAGATAGGCTTGATCTCAGTCTCAGATTTAGTTGACTATTCTTATTATCAGATATAGAGATCATCCATTAGATAGGCTTGATCTGAGTCTTAGATTCAGTTGAGTATTCTCATTATCAGATTCAGATATCCTCTACTAGATAGGTTTGATTTCAAATAAAATCTCTTCATATCATTGATAGTAGATTCAGGGATCATCCATTAGAGAGGTTTGATCTTCGATTAAGTTAGCTGAAAGTAGCAAGTTCAGAGTCCAATCATTGATATGAGTAGATTCAGTTAATTTGCTTTAGTATCATTAGTTTTTTAGATCACTCGCTAGATAGGACTGATCTCAACTTCAGTACTCATTTATCAATATTAGAAGATCCAGTTATTCAGTATCTTAGTATCAGTATTGAGTTCAATAATAGTAAAGCAGTATCTGAGTTTTAATATTTTGAGTTGCGATGTGTTTAGTTATGGTTTGTCCACTCATGCATATGTCCTCATTAAGTTTTCTCATGATTATTCAGTTAAGTAATTGTTCATACATAAGCCCTTGTAGTTAGCCATACCTTATCTTCATACTCAGTACATTCTCGTACTGGCGTATTTGCACTATGGTGTTTTATTTGACACCATAGGTTCAGAGGCACGAGATCTAGAGTACCCCTAGTAGCTCAATCCCAGTCAGCAACAGCAGACATAGCAGTGAGACTTTTTATTTAAGAATGATCCTTATTTTATTATCATATCAGGTTTAGTTTATTTTTAGTAGACGAAGTTAGTTTGGGACATGTCTCATCAACTCCACAGTTCAGAAGTTTAAAGGCTTTTTGGACAGATGTATCAGTATTCAGTTTTTAGTTTTGAGTATTTTAAGATATTTTGAACCTTATGGCTAGTTTTTGTATTTATTATCTATAATATACAGTGCTCAGGTATAGATATCAGTAGATGGTTAGCTTGTGGTCCTTCAAGATCATGAACACCATATAATTTTTCGGTTCCAGAAAAAAATTAGGTCGTTACTAACTTGGTATCAGAGCCTAAGGTTCAATAGTTTCCTAGGAGTCTAAAAAGCCACATCTAGTAGAGTCTTGTGCATGGGTGTGTTGTGCACCACATTTATGTATTAGAGGTTATAAGATGTTTTTAGGAGCAGTTTCCCTTCTTTCAGTGTTCATGTCATGCAAGTGAGCATGAGCTCAAGTTGATCCTTAGTCTAATACACCTCTTTCTTTTATTTATAGAGTATGCCTCCTTACAGAGATAGTTCCCATAGGGTTGATGACTAGCCACCTCAGCTAGTAGATCCTGAGAATAAGAGTGTGTCACACACTAAGTTTCGAGCAGCTTTTCATGCACCAATCCAAGTTGTGATGACTAATGTTCAGGAGAACCATCAGGATTTGGCCCTACCTTAGCAAGATGGGGGTTTAGCCGTATCCATAATTATAGATTTTATAAGGATGAGCCAACCAGAATTCTTTAGGTCAGTAGCAGGTGAGGACCCACAACTTTATCTTAAGAAGGTGGGGAAGATACCCAGATTATGAATATTTTTGAGGAGGAGAGTATAGATTTAGCATCCTATAGGCTAAAGGATATTACTTATAATTGGGTAGTAATATAGAAGAAGGGTAGAGGGGAGGATGCAACTCCCATGACTTGGCAGGAGTTTCAGGATGCCTTTTTAGATAAGTTTTTTCTATTAGAGATGAGGAAAGATAAGGTAGAAGAGTTCATGAACCTAAGGCAAGGCTCCATGATAGTGAAAGAGTATTATCTTAAGCTTAACCAGTTAGCTAAGTATGCCCCTGACTTGATAGCTGACCCTAGACCGAGTATGTGTAAGTTTATGATTGGTGTATCTGGGTTAGTGTTGAAAGAGTACAGGGATGCTATGATCAATAGAGATATGGACCTTGCTAGACTGATGATGCATGCATATTATATTGAAGTAGATAAGATAAAAAAGAGAGAGAGAGTGAGTAAGAGAGCCTGAATAGGTAGTCATGGTTTCTCTCAGGAAGGGTCCCAAGGTGGTAGTCGTTCTCAGCATATCCAGAGATTTTTAGTCCCAGCTTCATCCTCAGCTAGTGTACCTGCACCAAAGTTATGGGATGTCAGTCATGATGGAGCGCCAAGCTCCAAAGCCCAAAGTAGTGCTAGCGGTGTTCGTACCTATCCGCTTTGTGAAGAGTATGACAAAAGCCACCTAGGTATGTGTAGAGCCAGTAGTGATATGTGCTTTGGGTATAGTGAGTGCTAGCTCAGAGGGGTAGAGTATTTCATCAGTGGGGTACCCCTTCTGGTACTTATGGTAGTCAGCGTCAGAACAGACTTCATGTGCTTCAGACCCACCATGATCAGGAAAGGTTCCCTGATATAGATTCAGGTATGTTATGAGTCCTTCATCTTTATGATATGCATTGTTAGATCCTTTGCTCCCATTTTGAGCTTATATGTTAGCATGAGTCATGCATTAGCTTCAGATCTCAGTTGGTCAATCATGTCCTAGTTTGTAGGTGCTCCGTGCACCACCTCAGTATTTCAGTGAAGTGTGTTTAAAGGGACATAGAGTCCTAAGGGGGATATACCCCATGATATTGCAATGCTTTTATGTCCTTAGACTCATTCAGTTATATGTTCATACTTTCCTTATGAAGTTAACATCAGTTATCCTTACATAGCCATTCATGCTTTTGAGAGTCAGTACAGTCAGACATTCATGCATTAGATATGTATGTTCAGTAGAAAGAGTTTATTTTTTTTGTGTATTCAGTCATGCATTCATGATAGAAACTCAGTTACAGATCCATGCATCAGATATGCATGTCTATTATGAGAATTCAGCTTATGAGTAGCTTCAGTTTAGTATTCCATGCATCAGATATGCGTGTCCATTATGAGAGCTCAGTATATCAGTAGTTCTAGTTACATGATCATGTTTCAGATGCTCTCATTCCTTGAGTAATTTCAGTTGATCAGTATTATTAGCCTATAAGAGACATTTGAGGAAGAATGTTTCCAAGGGGGAGATATTGTAAGACCCCATAAAATTCTCTTGCAGTCTGGCCTTAGAGCGGGTTCAGTAAAGTGTTAATTTGACCCTAAAAGGTGTAATACCTCATATGTTTCTAAGCTAGGAAGTGAATAAGTATTCCTACGTATCAAAACTCCTATTCTATGATTCATACTAGAGTACATAACTTACAATGAATATCCTAGTGATAGGATAGCTTATGATGCATTAGGCCTGTTCATATGAGTCACTTAAGGTAATACAAGCTAAGAGTTTTTGAATCCATCAAGTTTTAGTGTTCAATTTTGCAAGGGTCATCTTTGAACGAGTATAACTCTATGTTAATGTGGTATTTTGGATGATTTATACCCACTAAATTGTAAAGAATCGAATTTGCTTTCCAACGATACCAATTTTGCCTTAATCCAATACCCAAGCGAAATGTTATGCCCATTTTCGTGAGACACAGTAAGCATAGGCGATTGGTTAGGCGCCGCCTAACCCAAGCATAGGCGATCACTTGGACGCCGCCTAAGTCAATTCTAGGTGCCAAAAACACTCTGTTTTGAGTTATTTTAAGGGTAATTAAGTCTTTAAACACTCCTTACACGTCCCTAAACTTAACCCTATGAAATATATAGCTTCTAATCATATTACAACCCTATTTTAATCTCAAAACTCATCATCCAAGAGCACTAAAAGAGAAAAACAACTGGGGTTGCATAACTAAGCTTGAAGATCCGATTTCAAGGAAATTCCTCCGTTAATTATCAAGAATCTTCCTTCTAAGGTATGCGTGAGTTGATTTATGGATCCCTTTCATCCATAAAGGTCAAAACCCCTCTTTTTTATTATAAAGCATGATTTCGATATTGTTGGGTGTTGATGATCATGTTGTTGATATTGGGTGATTCCTAAGATGGAATCTTTATATGTTTATTTTGAATTTCATGATATCATATGAGTTGGAAACATGTAAATTTGGTTGTTCATGATGTATAATTTGATGATTTCACCTATGCTTAAGATGTCCATGTAAGGTGTTTGATAAAATGCCTAAGAAACTAGAAATCATTAAATATAGCTAAATTGTGACTAAGTGAAGAATTCATGATATGCCCTTACGTTCCAATGACTTCTATGTTGATAATGTGCCTTGTAAATGTTGTTGGAATACTCATGAACTATTCTTATGAGATTTTGCTATGTTTACTTGCAAATCCTACTTATGAACAAGGTGTATGATAACTATGCAATCTACATGAACTTCCATGCTATTGGTATGTGTTGCCAATATGATTATGCAATGAATATGACATTAAGATTGTGCAAGTACTTCCATGTGATATGAAATCCTTTCCATGCAATACATTGTTGATAACCATGCTTAGTATGAGATCCCTACTTATGATAATATAAATTATGGACTTTACTCTTATGATCAAGTTAGTCATGTGTGTCAGTTTCCTTCCATCGAGTCCTAGGGGTACTTGTACCCAAAAACTATAGCTGTGTTCCTAGAGCCATGTCATGTTTAACGATATCCGAACTCAAGCTATGATTCCATAGACTTTAGTCAGTCATGTGACTCAGGAAAACCTCATGATCTTAGTCAGATATTAGTAACATTCCTCCAGTCAACGGAATTCAGTAAGATTAAGTCATGCATAGTCAGTTATTCACGTCCAGTCCCTCCAGATGGGAGTAGAGGTTAGCACCGAGTGAACCCAAGGATGGGAACTCACCTGCTATTTTAGGGTGTGATTCTTAGTAGTCATCATTGTGTTCCAGAACTACGTAGCCAGCGTAGGTTGAGATATCTTAACCCATCAGATTAGATTTGATGAGGTGGCTTAACCCATCAGGTTAGGGTTCCCACCGTTCTCATTGAGTACCCGCTAGATAAGGGTTACTTACAGGCTGTTCTTACCTATGGCACGGTATTGACACCCCTCCAGTCGGGGCAGAGATTGGACCCTAGCTTAGCTATAATGGCATACATAAGGTATGTCGGTTAAACACTACTTCCCACAGTTTCAGTATCAGTCTTGGTAAAAAAACTCAGGGCGTTCTTCAGATTTCAGTATATACAGGACTGTCAAATACAGTCATCCATGTTATTAGTTTCAATATCAGTCATGACAGTTATCAGTAAACCATGTATTAGCTTACAGGTCATGCTATCATGTATTCACGGTCCCAGTTTCTATATATGTGTGTTTTCACTCCCAAGTTTATATTAGTTAGTCAGTGTTGTTCATTCATGAAACCCTTTATGTTCATCCTAACTTCCTCTTATACTCAGTACAACAAATGTACTGACGTGTTTGCGCTATGGTGCTTTCTTTTCATGTTACACCATAGGTTTCGGGACACGAGATCTAGCCCAGCAGTAGCGGTAGCATTCCAGTCGTAGAGACACAGTGAGTCCTCATTGATTTGAGGACAATATGACAATACATTTATTTATTTCTTCAGTTCAATTTTATGGAGTTAGTTAGAGACATGTTCCTTCAAATCCTTATTCAGATATTTTAGAGGCTTTCAGATTTATGTTCAGATTTACGTTCAGATTGAGTTGTTTTGGGTATTTTCACCCATATGATTGTATTCAGTTAAACCTTATGGCCTTATATTTCTATGTATTCTGCATTATTATATCATGATTTGTAGTATACAGGTACAAATATCAGTCATAGGTTAGCTTGTGGTCCCTCGGGGTCATGAGCACCATGTAGCATTTCGATTTAGCGAATTGAGGTGTTACAAAAGGTTGAGAAGTGTATTCCTAAGTGAGAAGTATTTTAAACCATGTATAATTTACCTAATATCGACTTTTGTTCATGTAGGTAATTGAACAAACTTTCCATCGATATAAATTTTTTCAAAATCTGACATCGAATGAGGAAGTTATAACCATTTTACTAAGAGCTATCAAAACCGCCCAAGTGCGACTGACGGGTTGATGGACCATTGAGCTTGGGATGGACCGTCACCAAGACCGTTGCAACCACGGCAGTGACTAACCCAAGTATGATGGCTAGGATGACGGACCATCGCTAGGACCGTTGCCGCTGAGGTACTGTGGCCTCATCCTGGCCAACATGCAACAGACGATCTGATGGACTATCAGGTTTGCGAAGGACCATTGCTGAGATCGTCACATCGAGGCAGTATGTTATTTTGCTAATCGATGTATGATGGAAGATCTGATGGACTATCAGACTTAGTGACGAACCATCGCAGCCCCAGTTCAGCATTTTGAACTCATTTTAAAAAGGACTTTTTGGTCTTTTCCCACTTTTTTCAGCCCCTATTTATACCCAAGAAAGGCTCACAACTTCATTTCTCATCTTCAATATCAAAATCTAGGGTTTCTACAAAATAAAAACCCTTCTTTCTTCTTCAAGAGAAATCAAGAAATCAAGAATCTCTTCAAGAGCCTTCAAGAAAGAGTTTCCTAAAGTATGCAAATATTGATTCTTGGGTCCCTTTTACCTAGGAAGCTTAAGAATCCTTTTCAAAATTCAAAGATTCTTATTTTTAGGAGTTTTTATGATTCATGTGAATTGAAATTAAAGTTCATGCTATTAGTGAGTTTTAATTCATGTTTGTTTACAAGGTTTTCAAGCTTTGACCCTAGTATGTGATATTCATGTGAAGTTCATGATAAACCCTCTTCAAGTTGCTTGTTAAGTGATGTGTTCATGTCAATTAAGTGTAGAAATTGTTGAATAAGAAAATCATGCTACCCATATGTTTGATGAAATGCTTATGTGAACAAATTAGAGTCATTATAGCATGATGACTAGAAATCCCCAATTGTATGCAAGCCCATGCATGCCAAGTGTTTGTTGAAAAGTCTTAGTGAATGAATTGTGTCATGATAGAATGAAATTGCCCAATTATATGTTATTTAATGCATGCTAAGTGTTTGATGCAAGAAATTTTTGAATGGAGTATGAGTCGATAGCATGTCTCCCTGTATTATCACACGTTTATGATTCCTAAATGCTTGAAGAGATGCTTTGGTGATTGTGATGGTGAATGAATGTCCATGGTCTTGATTATTCAAGAATTGTTATGTTTTAATTTTATGTTATCGAGTCTTGGGGGTATTTATACCAGATAATTTAGCTACAGTCTAGAGCCAGTGTCAATTTTCATGATAATCTCAGTCAAGCCACGATTCTTAGAACTCAGTGAGTTATAGAACTCTGTACTCTCAGATAGATACAAAACGTAAGTAATCTCAGCATCGTTAGTATTCTAGCCTCAGTTCAGTACTCAGCTCAAATCTAGTAGTATTCAAGTGTTCAGTTCAAAACTTAATATCATGCAGTCAGTTAATGAGATTAAGTAGTATTCCGTCAGATATGAAACAAGTGAATTTAACGTAACTCAACCAGGTCATTTGAGTAATATGATTAGCAACACATTCAACTTAGTTTAAGTTCAGTTAAGAATTAGTTTAGAGTCTTTCAGCTAGGAGGAAGAGCTAGCATCAAGCGAGTGCAGGGATGGTGGCTCTCCATTAGAGAGGTAGAGTCGTTAGGAGCAATCCCTAAACCCCAAAACTACGTAGCCAGCATAGGAGAAGGATTCACCCATTAGAATAAGGCTTGACTATTATACTGCCTTAGGGTTGACTTTCTATGAGGGTCACCTGTTAGAGAGGCTTGACCAGAGTAGAGGTCTTTACCTGTGGCATGGTATTGACACCCTTCCAGCTGGGGTTATGTTGGACCCCACCAGTTCAGATTTGAGGTATGTCAGTTAAGCGAGAACTCCCATAATTATAGTTTTAGTATCAGTCTTCAGAGTAGAACTCAAAAATCAGAACTATCAGGTACAGTCACCTATCTCAGTAAGGAACTTAGATAGTTCTATTGATTCATGAACCACCCACTAGATTGGCATGGTCTCACATAAAGATATCCAGTATCAGTATTATCAGATCCACAGATCGCCCATTATATAGGCTTGATCTCAGTCTTAGATTTAGTTGACTAATCTCATTATTAGATCCAAAGATCACCCATTAGATTGGCTTGATCTCAGTCTCCGATTTAGTTGGGTATTCTCATCATAAGATTCAGAGATCCTCTACAAGATAGGTTCGATCTCATAGAAAATATCTTCTTGTCATTGATAGTAGATTTAGGGATCATCCATTAGAGAGGTTTGATAAATGATTTAGTCAGATGAGAGTAGCAAGTTCTGAGTTCAATCAATGATATCAGTAGATTCAGTTAATCAACTTCAGTATCATCAATTTTTGAGATCACTCTCTAGATAAAACTGATCTCAACTTTAGTACTCATTTATCGATATCAGAAGATTTAGTTATTTAGTATCTCAGTATCAGTAGTGAGTTTAGATGATAGTAAAGAAATATTTGAGTTTTAGTATTTCGAGTTGCGATGTTATGGTTTGTGTATTCATGCATATGTACTCATTCAGTATTCTCATGATTATTCAGTTAAGTAATTATTCATGCATAAGCCCTTGAATTTAGACTTACCTCATTTTCATACTCAGTACATTCCCGTACTGACGTATTTGCGCTATCATGTTTTATTTGACACCATAGGTTCAGAGGTACGAGATCCAGAGTATCCCTAGCAGCTTAGTCCCAATCAGCAGCAGTAGACGTAGCAGTGAGTCCTCTTTATTCGAGTATGATCCATATTTTATTAACTTATTAGATTTAGTTTATTTTTAGTAGATAAAGTTCGTTGGGGACATGTCCCATCAACTCCACAGTTCAGACAGTTTGGAGGCTTTTTTGACAGATGTATCAGTATTCAGTTTTCAATTTTGAGTATTTTTAGATGTTTTAAACCTTATGGCTAGTTTCTACATTTATTATCTGTATTATGCAGTGCTTAGGTGCAAATTTCAGTAGAGGGTTATCTTGTGGTCCTTCAGGATCATGAGCATCGTCTGACATTTTGGTTCCAGAAAAAAATTGGGTCATTACACATGCTCATTCAGGGGATCTTCCCGAATGGGCGAAGGTAATGGTTGGTTTTTGATTCTTCTTCTGTTAGTATTTCTGGGGGGCATATTCTTTAAATAGATGGAAGAATTGAATTAGATAGAGAGTTCAACAAGTTCATACTCATTCACATGATATGAATACTGAAAGAAGAGAAAATTTTCCTAAACACGTCTTGTAGCCTCTTGTCCATAAGTATGACGTGCTTCATACCTATGTACAAGCCTCTACTTGACGTGGATTTTAGACTCCCTAGGATACTTTAAAACCATAGGCTCTGATACCAAGTTTGTAATGGCCCGAGAGTACACCTTGGATGTCACACGGTGCTTATAGTCCTGTGGGACCAAAGCTAACCCATGAGCTAGTACCTGTTGTGAGTACTGAATAATATGCTGATGATACAAGTCATATGCGGAATTTAGCTAAAAAATACCATAAGGTTTTAAATTATAGTTCTGATTATGTTTGTAAAACAATACTGATAAGACTTATAAAATGGCTGATAATAACAATTGAAAACTGACTGTCTGTCTGTATTAGTCTGAAAGCCTCTAAATTGTCTGACTGTGGATTTAATAGGACAAGCCCCCAACTAACTCTAACTGACTAAATAGATGATCTACTAATATAATTGAATATAAGGTAACTCATCCTTGAAGGATGAAGACTCACCACGATTGCTGCTGATGCATTGGGAAGTCTAAGTACGAACAAAAATCTAAGCGTTCGAACCTATGATATAAGACATCATAATGCAAGAAACAAGTATGCGACCAGTACTTTGATTATACTAGTATGTAAAATAAGATTAGGCTGATAGGCATGGTTTCATGTGCAAGAGTAATAACTGACTGAATGAATAGCATGAAGTACTAAATAGAATGCATGAAATCTGTAAAGACAGTGAATGCATGACCAGGCATATAACATGATTTTGAAATAGTCTATAAGCTAAAAATACTATAATAATGATAACTAGATAACTGATAAACTTTATGCTATGGTCAAGCAAGACTGAACTGAATTTTGAACTGAGTACTGAAAGTGAAACTATGGGAGGTATCATTTAACCGACATGTCTATTCTGAGCTGATCGGGGTCCAACCTGTGACCCCAGTTGGAAGGGTTCTAGTATAGTTCAGTGGGTACTAAAGGCCTGTGGAGTCAGTCCTAATTTGGCGGGTGACCCCAAAGATCAGTCCTAAGCTGGCGAATGATCCCTGAGAGTGTCATTCCTAAACTGGCGGGTGACATCTGATAACCTACGTTGGCTACGTAGTTCTATAACTTGGGGATTAATTCTAAGGACCTAGTCCTATTTTTTGGGTGATCCCCCATCCCTAATTTCACTCAGTGCTGAATCCTACTCCCAATTGAGCTCACACTGATTACGGGACTGAACTAAGCTTAACTAGACAAGTAGCTGATCTTGATGGATAACAGGATGAATATGCTCATAGTTTATCTAAACTATTTTGTAACATACTAAAATTATGTAAACATCTAAGTTTTTGGGTTTCAAAGCCCCAGGGTTCAATTACAATAACCACAAGATAATACTAAAACTTGAGGACACAATATGTAGTTATTATTCAAAACTCATTCTTTGAGGCATTTCAACAAACACTTGTAAAGAAGGGCTTAAGCATGGGAATAGTTTTAAACATGTAGTAATAGTATGATTTCAATACTAAAATCACTAATTAAGGCTTAAATTAGCGAACATCACTATTAAAATATGTATAATTAATAACAACAACAATTACGTGTAAATATGATATAAAATAAAAATTAATGAAGTTTCATGAATGTAATTCATAAAAAAACAAGTAAAAATCATAACGTTGATCTTGAAAATGGGTTCTTGGACTCCATGGGTGAAAAGGACCCATGGATGAAAATCTCACATACCTTGATAGAAGAATTTGCGAAGGTTCTTGGTGGTATTCTTGAAACTTGAGCTTGAATCTGGAAGGGCTAGGGTTTGTTCTTGAGAGAGGATAATTTTTTGGGAGATAATTTATGAATAATGGGGCACATAATGCCTCTTTAGGGTTTTAATTTTATGTTTTGGGGCCATGGGAAAAGGCTAAACTGTCCCTAAAAAATTAAAAGTTTCTAAAAAATCCTAATATTTCCCTTTGCAATGATGCGGCTCCATCGCGGTGGCTTACTGGAAAAAGGACAAGTGCAATTTTGCACCTTGGCGCGATGCGACATCATCGCGGTGCTTCACTGGAAAAGATCAAGTGCAATTTTGCACTATAATGCGATGCCAGGCCTGTTCCACCATAATTTCTTGCACAATACTGGCCAATTATGGTGACATATTGGAAGAGGATGAACGAGATTTTTGGAATAACCGCGACGCGATATAGTCATAGTGAGTTACTGCCTCACACTAAAACTATCGTAACTGCTCACCCGAGTATTGAATTTAGGTGAAATTTGTATGATTGGAAATCTAACTCAATTATCTATAATTTTTGGATCTTGATATGGAAAATTCTTAGGAGAACAAAAGATATGTTAATTTTAAGTTAACTATAGAAATATTTTTCTCAAGAACTCAATCGGTAAGGGATATTTTGATTCGTCTAATAGCTAGGAGTTATTTGAGGCCTTAATATAAATCAAACTCTCTTATAAACTACCAAAGAACTATAATTTATTTAGCATGAGCTTGAACCATGGTTCAAATATTGGTTTAGATTTTTGAGGTATTATATTAGGGTTGATCTAGCCAAGATTGTAGTAGTTCGTGATTGGGCTAAACCTGCTTTGCCTACAGAGATTTGGAGTTTTGTTAGATTAGTAGGCTATTATCAGTATTTTGTTGAGGGTTTTTCTTCTATTGCAGCTCCGTTGACCAAGTTGATTCAGAAGAAGATTTTATTCCAGTGGTCTGATGCTTGTGAGGCGAGCTTCCAAAAGCTTAAGGATTTATTGAATTTAGCTCCTATCTTAACTTTCCCTAGAGAGGCTGTGGGTTTTACTATCTTTTGTGATGCTTTAGGTGTAGAGTTACATGCCATATTAATGCAAGAGGGCAAGGAGATTGATTATACGTCTCATCAGTTGAAGCCACATGAGAGGAGTTATCTTACCCATGATTTAGATTTGTGCACAATCGTGTTTGCCTTGAAGTTGTAGAGGCACTACTTGTATGGAGTCCATTGTAAGATCTTCTCAGATCATCGTAGCCTTAATTACTTCTTCACCCAGTGAGATCTTAATATAAGGAAGCGTCAAGGCTTAAGTTTATTAAGGATTATGACTTGACTATTGTCTACCATCCTATCAAGGCTAATGTAGTTATAGATTCCTTGAGCCAAAAGTCAACTATCATGGATATCTTGGCACATCTTTTGACCCAAGAGAGGCATTTATCCTTAGAGGGGCATTTATCCTTAGAGGTTCAGTCTCTAGCTAACCAGATAATTAGACTTGATATTTTGACACATGGCATATTTTTTTATTTGGAGGCTAGATCTTCTTTGATGGAGCATATTTAAGCTTATTAGTTTGACACTGTTAGATTGATATTGATTTAAGATAAGATATTGAGTGGGGAGGCTAAGGAAGCCTCAGTTGATTCAAATAGAGTTTTGAGGATTGAGGGTTGAGTTTGTGTGCTGAGAGTGGGTGATTGGATTAGGTTGATCTTGAAGGAGGCCAATTATTCTAAATATTCTATCCATCTAGGTGTGACTAAGATGTATTATGATTTGAGGCAACAATACTGGTGGGCTGGTATAAGGCAAAATATGGCATATTTTATGGGTCGTTACCTATGTTGTCAGTAGGTCAAGGCTGATCATATAACACCTGGTGGATTGCTTCAAAGGTTACCCATTCTCGAGTAGAAGTGGGAATGGATCACCATGGACTTTGTGACTAGTTTACCTCCTATATTTTATGGTTCTGACAAGGTTTGGGTCATCATGGATTGATTAACCAAGTTATCTTATTTTATTTTGTTTCAGATCTCATTTAGTGTCTAGAGGTTGGACCGTATGTATATTTATGAGATTGTGCGTCTTCATGGTATGCTGGTGTCCATTATTTTAGATCGAGGTCCTGTGTTCAGAACTTACTTTTGGAAGGATTTTCAGGATAAGTTGGGTACTTGGGTTGATCTTAGCACAGTGTTTCACCCCAAGACTGATGTCTAGTCAGAGCGGACTATCCAAGTTTTGGAGGATATGCTCCACACATGAGTGATGGATTTTGGTGGCCCGTGGAAGAAAATTTGGCTTCAGCAGAGTTTGCATATAACAATATCTACCATTCCAGTATTGATATAGCTCCTTTTGAGGCATTTTATGGTAGGCATTGATGCTCCCTAGTTGGTTAGTTTAATGTATTAGAGGAAAGACCTTGAGGTATGGACTTGCTTCGTGAGTCTTTGGATAGTGTCCAGGTCATTCAGGATAGGCTTAGAGCGACTTAGAGTAGGAAGAAGTGCTATGCTAATCGTAGACTACATTCCTTGAGATTTGGTGTTAGTGATTATGTCTTCCTTTGAGTTTCACCCATGAAGGGAGTGATGAGGTTTGTAAAGAGAGGAAAGCTTAGACCCAGGTATATTGGTTTATTTGAGATTCTTCAGACTGTTGGTGATATAGCTTATGAATTGTTTTTCCCCTTGATCTATCAAATGTTCATCCATTTTTCATATTTCTATGCTTCGCCTCTATATTGCTGATGATTCTCATGTCATTGGTTGGTAGTCGGTTCAGTTAAATGAGTGATTGTCCTTTGTTGATGAGCTAATCTCTATTTTGGCTAGGGATGTTAGGCAGTTGTGCTCTAGAGTTATCCCTGAAGTTAAGTTTAGTGGCGATATCAACCTGTAGACGAGGATTCTTAGGAGGTTGAGACTAATACGAGTAGCTCTTATCCTCAGCTCTTCATTGATTCAGGTATTTCTTTATCTTAGTTCGAGGATGAACTAAATTTTTAATTGTGGATGATGTAGCGACCTAAAAATTTGATGAAATATGTGAAATTTGTGATTTTGTGTAATTTGACTATTTTATCCCTCTCCATAGTTGCATTATAGTATTTTTGGGATGTGGGGGTAATTGGTATAGTTTTTGATACATTTTGGTACCATTTATGCGATATTCTGGTTTTTGATGGCTTAGAGAGCCTTATTTAGGACTTATGTGGATATCTTTTGATCCGTGCGATGTATGGCTGAAGGACTGTGCTAGTAGCTTTAGAATATCTATTTTAGGCTAGGTAGACCTTTGGTTTCGGGTCTTGGTGTACCCGAGCTTATTTTGACCTATTGCTCGAAAAGTTGGAAAACTAGAAATATGGGTGTGGGATCCACATTTGGTTGAAACAACCTCAGATGGAAATCTGACTTTGCCAGCAGATTCAAAATCTCAATTCTAGGGTGGTAACTGATTGGTGTATTTTACGGCTTTTAAATATCATTTTGACCCTTGATTTGAAAAATTGTGATTTCGAGTTTTGGGAGTCAACTTTATGAAAATGATGTTCTTTTGAAAACAGACTTTGCCAATGCATTTGAAATGGGAATTTAGTTTGATTGCATAGTTTATTTATGTATATCAGACTCCGAATTAATCTTGAGCACCCCATCGAAGTCTGAATTGACTTTAAAAAAACTCAGCTTTTTAGCAAAAGATATACATAAAAAATTGTAATAATAAATAGCAGTGTTTGGCCTATTTTGCTAATTTTATATCTTGCCTCTTGAGAGTTAAACCCTAAAAATAGTGTGGAAGATTAAAAATGAAGTTTTTGGGAGCTTGGATAGCTAGGTTAACATCTATTTCTTGATTTTATTATGGATTTAAGGTAAGAATTCACTCCCGGTCTTAGTAATTTCTTAATTAATTTATCAAAACCTCAAAAATCTTAGGGCTTGATTTTAAACCCAAATTTCACTCCTTTTCACTGGAATAATATTTTTATCTTATAATTACTAGTTTTTTTTTTATCAAATTAACATGCAAAACAACTCTGATTCTTGATTTTAACCCAGATTTCAAAGATTTTAACCGGTAAAGCTAAAAAATGGCTCTTCTTCAATTTGAACCCCATTTTTTACTTGATTTGACTTGGGTTTTAAGTTTTAGATTCCTAAAAATATGGAGCACACATTTTTGAAGTAAACATATGATTTTGACCTTCATTTTTGAAAACTCATTTTAGAGGTCTGTTTTGACATCGAACCAAAAGTAGTCAATATGGGTGTCATTGGTTTTGTTTTGATTCATAGCTTCAATATTTATGTTTTTAGTAGAGTCTGGGATTTTTAATGAAAAGTAAGGTCACTGGTTCAACGAGTAGTAGAACGATTTTGGCTTTCGAGGTAGGATATGACTTAACTTTTTCATACTGGGCTAGGTAGTAAATGATGGTACAAAATGCATACTAACGGTGGGAACTAATCAAGAAAAATATCTATGTGTTGTGCCTGTGTGGGGGCCTATATGTGATGTAATTGTCGAAATTAAGTTATTACGTGATATGTGTGACCCTGTGGGGTTCAATATAATATTGATAAACTTGAATACATGTGAATAATTGTATTGTATTGTTAAAATGCTTAATGTGGTACCATTGGTGTATTGTGATTATATTCATACATTATTAACATATGAAACATGTGGAAATTCATAGATGAAACTAAAATAATGAGTGGATATTGGCTCACATGATTGTGGAAATGTATCATTGTAGTTGGTTGTGGAAATATATCATGTGCTTGGTTGTGGAAATATATCATGTGGTTGATTGTGGAAATACTCATTATGATTGGTTGTGAGCATTATATATTCATATCATAATCATTTATGAAACATTGGTACCACCATGAAAACAAATGAGAAACACTGGAAACACTTGATAATACCTTTCCGAGGGATGTGCCAAAAATAAGCTATGATATATGTGGATTGTATACGGGTTGAAAAACCCCCAATGGATCCTGCATTAGGAGTCTTACTTTCATAGGTGTATATGGGGATTGTGCGATGATGTCGGAGGTTGTGCGATGACCTCGTGTATCATCATCATCATCATATACATCGCACTTACTTTATTGTATTTATATTATGTTGTATTGCCATATTGACTTGTCATTTATGTAATTTTCTTATCTTCTTTTACTTGTATTTGATGATCTTGTAGATGAATGTTCCCTCTTGTTCTACTTATATATGATATAATGCATACTTGTGTTATTTCTTGTTGTGATGTTACAATATATATGATACATTAGAACTGTTAGTGCAAGTCGTGTGGGCTATCATTGTAGGACATTTTTTATTGTAGATGATGTGCCCTTAGTGTATATTTTGTATACTTTATTTACTACTTTGCTTGGTCAACTATGATACCTACTGAGTATAAGTGGACCGTACTCATGCGTACTACTCCCTTTTGGTGCAGGTCCTAGCTCGTGTGCGCCTTAGTTTGCTTGACTTGGGCGATTGTTGGAGCTTCCAAGGTAGTGGTTGGACATTTATGTGTCTGAATTTCACCTCTATCTTTTTGTAGTAGTCATGTCTTTATTATTATTTAGAGACAACTATTATTTCTTTGTGGTTATTTTTCTGATTTATTTGACTCTTGGATTGTATTAGTAGTTCTTACACTATTTGACACCTAGTTTTGGGCTTGATTGGTATTTTGGATAAGTTCTTTCCGCATTGTTATGATTACTTGTATGATTTGGCTTCGTTCTAGAAGACTTGGTATTTGTATCTTTTCTTTTTCCTTTTTGTATCCGTTTGAGTGATAGGCTTACTTTTCAAGGTACGCCGCGACAAGTGTCATCATGGCCCTTGTTTTGAGGTCATGACAATTCATATTTATGGTTCTATAGTGCTTTAACATAAATTAAACAGGTGGGTCATATGTTATAACATACAAGTTCTCTGTTGCAACAGAGGACTTATCTATTGACACAGATTACTCACCTGTTGCAATAGAACCTGAAGTCGGTTCCAACAGACAAGACGTCTTTTGCAACC
Organism: Capsicum chinense; assembly: GCA_026120095.1. Taxonomy (NCBI): domain Eukaryota; kingdom Viridiplantae; phylum Streptophyta; class Magnoliopsida; order Solanales; family Solanaceae; genus Capsicum; species Capsicum chinense. The sequence continues at coordinate 156,338,221 of JAPEIP010000013.1, read as the reverse complement.
GGTAAATAATTTATTGCAACAAGTTCAGTATCTGTTGCTATATGTACCTCATTTGTTGGAATCAGCTTCAAAGGTTCTGTAGTACATCCCAACATGTGATTCATCTGCGTAACAGATGTATAATCTGTTGCAACATGGGAATCAACTTTTCCAATAGATAACTCATCTGTTGGAATAAGCTTCTGGTTCTATAGTACTGTAACATGAATTACCAATAGGTGATTCATCTATTGTAACATATAACTAACTTGTTGCAATATATTATTCATCAATTGCAACAAATTATTCATCTGTTGGGGTTCATGTTACGGCACTATAAAATCACTATTAATTTTATTATGTTGTCATTATTAACTTTTTTTTTACAAATGTCTTTATTTAGGTACCACTAATTGAGGGATCAATAACAAGTGTCTTTATTTAGGTACCACAAGATGTAATGGCAAAACTTGTGTTGTTGTTTGTTATGGATTTTGATATTTTTTTACTCATTGTTGTGAACGTAAATATTATTAATTATTATATAAAATATTTTTTTATTAACTTGTGCATCAATAAAATGAGTTAAAACAGTAACTAAATACAACATACCACAAAATTATTTTCAGAAGACTACTCATCTGTTGCAACAGATGGACATTTGCTAGAAGAACACAATACACTTTATCAAATTAGAATGCTTTCCTCCAATATATGACTAATCTGTTGCAACAGATTATCCATCTGTTGGAGCAACACAATACAGTTCCTGCCACAAACCTAACAGATGACTAATCTATTTAAACAGATGGTCTATCTGTTGAAAGAACTCAAAAATCTTGCTTGCTACTAGATTCAAAATTGTTCCTTACATCCAACCATCGATATGTTTGTTAAGAAGAAGAAGAAGAAGAAATAGACAAAATAAAAATAAAATAAGAATTAAAAAGTCAAACTTGACCAAAACATAAAAATTTTATTAAACAAAAACAAAATACATTAGGTAGGTAGATCCGATATAGAAAAATAAAATTACATACTCTAAAAGAAAAAACATCACCTAATTATTATTATTATAATTATAATTATCAGTTGGCCAATCATCAACCAGCAGCAGCAGAACACTCCTAAACCTGTAAATCTCTCAAAGCATCCTTGCTCTCATGACGGCCAACTCCCACTGGAGTTAATTAATACATCTCTGAAGTTCTTGCATGGTGTCGCAAAGAATAGCAATGTCCCAAACAGTAGCATCCATATCTAAAACATGCATGAATTGACAAAAAAATGTAAGCACAAAAGTAAAGAAAGGAATCTGAGTATAATACAATGTATACTACCAATTGGTAGATTTACACACACAAAAAAAAACTTACCTAAATGAGAAAGGAATTTGATCTTTAGAGAGAAGTGATTGAAGATATAATACGAAAGACAAAATGAAAGAATTAAATAAAGTGGCAAGTATGAAGGAACCTATTTATAAAGAATTAAATCTAAATTTGGTAGGTAAAAAGTTATGACTGTTCACCTCCTTCATTAAATCTAACAGGTGACGTTTTGATTATTATGAAAGTCATAATTAAATCTGACTATGACTTTTTGATTATTGTGAAAAGTCATGTCTTTTAAGCTTTTCAATAATATAACCATTTTTATTGAATTGCTGCAACTCCTGCATCCATCTATTGCAACATACGGTCCATCTGTCGCAATAGATTAACCATCTGTTGCAACATATGGTCCATCCATTGCAACAAACACTCAATCCATACCTTTAACCATCGACATGTTGAGAATAAGGAATAGATAGAATGAAAAATAAATAAGAATTAAAAATCCCATGTCGACCAAACATACATAGATTTTTGAATGTACAAATATACAATTAAAAAAAATATACATTAGGTTCCTCTCTTAGGTAGATTCGATATAATAAAATAAAATACATACGCTAAAAGAAAAAACATAATCTAATTATTATGTATAAATAACATAAATACCAACCCTTTTGGAAGTAATTACACTCTCTCTCACTTTTTTAATTACTTTACTCTCTCTCCCTATTAATATACATAACATAGCCAACATATACTTAGCATTATATGTATATATTGAGATTTTTGTAATATATTTAGAGAGTTGGGATTTTTTGTAATATTAGAAACATAAGTTGTGTATTTGTATAATTTTTAGAATTATTTTTATTATTATCAATATTATTATTATTATTTTTATTATTTTTAGCCAACCAATTGATATTCGGCAGCAGGGCCCTCCTTAGCCTTGCTCTCATAGAGGCCAACTCCCACTGGAGTTCATGAATCTGCCTTTAAAGTTCCCGCAAAGAGTTATGCATGATGACCTTATACAAATCCGGATCAGCCATATCTAGAAGTGGAGTAGACTG
>JAPEIP010000013.1:156290461-156327936 GCA_026120095.1 Capsicum chinense | reverse complement strand
AAAGTCTAAATTAGCTTAGGACATGATTTATGGATTTGGACCTAGTGGCTAAAGTCCTTTAGTCACCCCTTTTTCTTTTATATGTTAAATATTCTTAGTTTTCTTAGACTTAGTTAAAAATTCCCGTTAAGTCATCAAAATTTGTTTTGCACAAATCTTGAAGATAATTTTTTCCTTAATCATTTTTTTTTTCAAAAACTAGTTTTTCTTTTTAAAGTTAGTCAAAAAAGTTATTTTCAAATAGTCCGGATAACCGCAAGTTAGGAGATACTCTTGATGCCTTAACAACCTTCCAAGAGTATTAATAGGAACCACTTACTCAGAATGTCATTTTTCTGTTTTGAGTCTTTTAAATAACATTTTTGGTTTTTCTAGATATTTTCTCAATAATTAAGTGGTGACTCTATAATTTCTTAAATTATTTCAAACTTCTTTTTAAGGTTTTGAAATAATTTTAAAAGTGAAATATAATAATTTCAACCCTTTGAATAAAAACGGGATCAAAATAGAAATGAAAAATCTGCTGGGAAACTTTAGCTGGGTTCTAACGAAATATTTGAATTAGCTTTTTTGACTGACTATTGTAGTGTTTAAACTGCTTATGTGCTTATGTGTTTATTGCAATTATTTATTATTGTATTCATAGCATAATTTCGTATGTTGATTATTAAATTGTTTTGGGGTTACATGGATGTCCTGACCACTATTGTTCAATTCCAAATCAAGTGTTGGAAATACGATGGTTTATCTGCACGTGAGGCATTCAATGGCTGTTCGTATTTCCAAACCCAAGTCATCCACTTGGAAACCTGGTCGAAGCCCACTTTAGACATCTAGGATAGAGCAAAACCAAAACCCTATTTTGGCATGAGCCCAAGAAGACCCAATACCTGAAGGTGTATTGGGCCTATTAGAGAACCTGCCTTACATCTATTTGACCATGAGTCATAACAGACTATCATTCCTTACGTGTTAAATTGAAGAATATAATGTCGGATTGTATGAACCATTGTCCCTTGGTTTTAAGAGTTTTATTTAGATAGTTTTGTTTAATCAGAAAAGGTCTTCATCGAAAGGATATGCTGACGTTTCAAGAAGTTCAAAGACCGAAAGACTTCCAAGGAAGCTTAGTTTAGATTTTATCCCTTGCATAGGATTGATATCATGTATTTTCCTTTTCCATCATTTTGTATACCCATATAATTTATTAATGAAGTTCGTATAAATTTAAGGGCAATGAAAAATCTTACAAATGACACATATATCCTTCAAATGTTAGTCTCACCTTTGTCTTAAAAGGTCCCAAATATGTTAGGACGTGTTAAAAATTATTTATGTGCAAAAGTCATCATTATTTTGCTTTGACTATGCTTTCTTGATTTGTCTCATTGCTTTGGTCAATTATTACAATTTATGAACTTACATTTTTACCTTTGAGTATTTTTCTTTCTTATTAAAAGAGAGGATGATTTATGTTGGTCATTAAAATGCTAATTTTGTAAAGACCAAAATCAAAGTAATCATTGGTGCCATCAGTCGTACAGAATAATGAAAATTCCTTAAAGGCGCACTACATTCTGGAGTTATTGTTTTATTTTCTTGTAGTGCACTTTGTGATTTCCTTGTAATGATACTTTCTAGTTGTAATGAACTACGTTAGACTTCATTTCCCTAGTGGAATAAGTAGTAGGCTTGTATTAGCTTTGGTCATGTTATAAAAAGTTATTAAATCTATTTTTTTATTTTATACGAACTACGTTTGACCAGAATTTTCAAGAATGGAAAACGTAGGCGGCCTGTGTCGGTATCGATCAATCCCTTAGAAAATTTATTGTTTCATCTTATGGTGGAACTATGTTTAGTATGATTCTTACCTCAATGGAATACGTGAGTACCACACTGACTCAATCACATCCCCCATAATATTTTCATACAAACTAGGGCAAATTTTTGAGAGGATCTCAAAAATTCTTTAAGAGGATCTTCTTACAAGTTACATGGAGATGATGTTGAAGCATGTAACTGGGCAGAACTTTTTGAGAAAATATAAAAAATTTCACAAGAACTTGACATTTGTTACAAAGTTAAACACCAGACATTGCTAAAGCTGAGATCGGGGCATAGTTTTTGATAAGTTCTAAAATTTCAAGCTACATTACATAAGAAAGGACTCAAGTATTTTGCATTCTAGAATGGGGAAGAATTTTTGAGATCTTCTCAAAAATTCCATAATAAATGATGCCACAATTTACAAAGAAGTTCGAGAGTTTCTAAAGTAGGGTAGAATTTATGAGGAAGATCCTCAAAAATCCCACAAAGACTGCATTTCAACCCTGCGAATAGATGATCAACAAGGAGAATTAGGAAAGCAAGGAAAACTAACATAGTCAGCCTCTCAAAACTAAGAATTTTACTTTAGATAGAGGAACAACGAACTCACAAAGTTGACAATATAAAGCTTGATAAAGGGCATTACCAGATCCACTATGGAGTTTCCATAATAATCCATACAACTTCTCTTCTCCTTTTTTCTCTTGATATATGTTTCTATTACTTCATTATGATATCTAACACTTTCTCTAATTTTATAAGAAAATGATCGGGCACAACGATTGAGATGTGGAGATATTATTCAAAACACTATCTCTAAATCATAATGAGTCAAACAACTTTATCTCTAAACTTTATCTTCTGTTACACTCCTGGCTTAGTTACAATAAATTGTTGTGTTATTAATGAGTGTTGTTTGAGTTATGTAGGTGACGTTATGCAAAACCACCTCAGAATGTGTAATGACTTGATTTTCTGGAACCGAAATGTCACACGGTGCTTATGATCCCGAAGGACCACAAGCCAACCCTCTATTGATATCCATACTTGAACAATGCATAATATAGATAATAAATATGGAAACTAGCCATAAGGTTCAAAATATCTAAAAATATTCAAAATTTAAAACTAAATACTGATACATCTATCCGAAAAGCCTCTAAACTGTCTAAGCTGTGGAGTTGATGGGACATGTCCCCAACTAACTACGTCTACTAAAATGTCTCCAACTAACTACGTCTATTAAAAATAAACTAAGTCTGATACAATAATGATAAAAGGATCATCCTCGAATAAAGAAGACTCACTGCTATATCTACTGCTACTGATTGGGACTGAGCTACAAAAGGTACTCTGGATCTCGTGCCTCTGAACCTATGTGTCAAATAAAACACCATAGCGCAAATGTGTCAGTATGAAAATATAACGAGTATGTAGATGAGGTAAGGCTAAATGCAAGGCCTTATACATGAAAAATTACTTAACTGAATAATCATGAGAATACTGCATGAGAAAACATGCATGAGTGCACAAACCATAACTACAACCATCACGACTTAGAATACTGAAACTCAGATACTGCATTACTGTCATCTAAACTCACTACTAACATTGAGATACTGAACAACTGAATCATCTAAAAACAATAATTGAGTACTGGAGTTAAGATTAGTCTTATCTAGCGAGTGATCTCAAAATCAGAGGATACTGAACCTAATTGACTAAATATACTCACGTCATTGACTGATTTTTGAGCTTTCTACTCTCGACTGACTGTATCAAAGATCAAACCTCTCTAATGGATGATTCCGGAATCTACGATTAATAATAAGAAAAGATCATATCCAAATCTAACAACAAGAATACTCAACTGAATCTGAGATTGAGATCAAGCCTATCTGACGGGTGATCTCTAGATCTGAACAAGAATACTCAACTAAATCTGAGACTGAGATCAAGCCTATCTGACGGATGATCTCTAGATCTGATAACAAGAATACACAACTGAATCTGAGACTGAGATCAAGCCTATCTGATGGGTGATCTCTAGATCTGATAACAAGAATACTCAACTAAATTTGAGACTAAGATCAAGCCTATCTGAGGGGTGATCTTTAGATTTGATAACAAGAATACTCAACTAAAGCTAAGACTGAGATCAAGCCTGTCTGACGGGTGATCTCTAGATCTGATAACAAGAATACTCAACTGAATCTGAGATTGAGATCAAGCCTATCTGACGGGTGATCTTTAGATCTGATAACAAAAATACTCAACTGAATCTGAGACTGAGATCAAGCCTATCTAATGGGTGATCTCAGGATTTGATAACAAGAATACTCAACTAAATCTGAGACTGAGATCAAGCCTATCTAACGGGTGATCTCTAGATCTGACAATGACACTACTCAACTAAATATGAGATTGAGATTAAGCCTATCTGATGGGTGATCTTTAGATCTGATACTAGAATTACTTTATATGAGACCAAGCCTATCTGACGGGAGATTCATAAATCAATCAAACTATTTGAGTTCCTCACTGAGATAGATGATTATATCTGACAACCCTGATTTCTGAAGATTGATATTGAAATTGCAACTGTAGGAAGTAGTCACTTATCCTACATGGCCAGAATCTTAACTGGTAGGGTCCAACCTATAACCCTAGATGGAAGGGTGTCAATACCGTGCCATGGGTAAAGACCTCTCTGGTCAAACCTATCTAACGGGTGACCCTCGCAGGAAGTCAAGCCTAAGGCATATAATACTTAAGCCTATCTGATGGGTGACTAGCCTTTCCTGATGGGTGACTCCTGCATCTTGTGCTGGCTACGCAGTTCTGGAGTTCAGGGATTGATTCTAAAGACTCTGTCTCTCTAACAAGGAGCCTCCATCCCTACCCTTGCTTGGTGCTAGCTCCTACTCCTAACTAAAAGACTCTCAACTGATTCTTAACTGAACACAAACTAAGCTGAATCTGATACTGATCATGTTTCTTGAATGATCTAACTGAGTTAAGCTGAATTCACTTGGTTCCATATCTAAGGAATGCTATTGAACCTCATTGTCTGACTGAATGACACTAAGCTATGAATAGAGTACTCGATTACTACAGAGGTCAGAATTGAATACTTGAATATTACTAGATCTGAGCTGGGTACAGAACTAAGGCTAGATTCCTAGCAATACTGAGATTACGATGATTATAGAGATTACTGAGATTTCTTAAATTCTATATCTGTCTGAGTGTATAGAGTTCTATAACTCGCTGAGTTCAGAGAATCATGGCTTGACTAGAATGATCATGAAAACTGACATGGGCTCCAGACAACAGCTAACTTATTGGGTATAAATACCCCCAAGACTCGATAACATAAAAGTAAAGCATAACCATTTTGGAATTATTAAGACCATGGACATTTGTTCACCATCACAATCACAACAACATCTCTTCAAGCATTTAGGAATCATAAACATGTGATAGTATAGTGAGACATGTTATTGGCTAATACTCCATTCAACAAGATCTTGCATCAAACACTTAGCATGTATTACAGTCTTAGCATGTATCAAAGAGCACATAATTAGGGAATTTCCTGCTATCATGTCACAATTCATTCACTATGGCTTTTCAACAAACACTTGACATGCATGGGCTTGCACACAATTGGGGATTTCTAGTCAACATGCTATAATGGCTCTAATTCCTTCACATAAGCATTTTATCAAAACATATGGGGAGCATGCCTTGCTTATTCAACAATTTTCTTCACTTAATTGACATGAGCACCTCACTTAACAAGCAACTTGAATAGGTTTTATTATGAACTTCACATGAGTATCACATACTAGGGTCAAAGCTTGAAAACCTTGCAAACAAACATGAATCAAAATATAATAATTGCATGAACATCAATTTCAACTCACATGAATTATGAATACCCACAAACAGAAGATCTTTGAATTTTAGAAAGGGTTCTTGAGATTCTTGGATGAAAGGGACCCAAGAATCAACATCTACATACCTTAGAGAAACTCTTTCTTGAAAGCTCTTGGAGAGATTCTTGATTTCATGATTTCTCTTGAAGAAGAAAGAAGGGTTTTGATTTTGTAGAAACCCTAGTTTTTAATGTTGAAGATGAGAAATGAAGTTGTGAGCCTTGATCGGATAATAATAATGGCTGAAAAGAGTGGGAAAAAGACCAAAGAGCCCTTTTAAAATTGAGTTAAAAATATTGAATAGGGGCAGCGACAGTCCGTCGCTCAGTCTGAAGATCTGTCGGATTGTCCGTCGCACATTGTCTTGGAAAAGAATACACTGCCTTGAGGTGACGGTCGAAGGAAAGTTCGTCGCAAACTTGATGGTCTGTTGGACCGTCCATCGCACGTTGACCAAGATGAAGTCACACTATATCAGTGTAATAATCCTAGCGATGGTCCATCGCAGCCTTAATAGTACATCGTCCTAGCCGTCGCACTTGGGCATCACTTTCTTAGTTGTGAAGGGCTGGGCGATGGTCCATCATAAGTTCGATGATCCGTCAATCTAGCCATCACACCTAGGAGGTTATGACTATTTTCAGTAAAACGAGCATAACTTTCTCGTCCTATGATGGATTTTGATGAAATTAGTATCGATGGAAATCTTATTCAATGCTCTACATGACAAAAATTTGATATTTGGAAAATTCTACACGGTTCAAAATATTTCTTACTTGGGAAGACACTTCTCAACCTTTTTGTATCGGATTTACGCTTCACTTGACACGCTCTAAGGCTTAGACTATGAGAGAAACTTATGAGGTCTTACATTATCTCCCCCTTGGAAAAATTCATCTTTAAATGTCGCTTTATAGGCTAAGAATACTGATCAACTGAATTTACTCAAGGAACAAGAACATCTAAAACATGACTATGTAATTGGAACCACTGATACTCTGAGTTCTCATACTGGACATGCATACCTTACGCATCATAATATCATGGGGTATCTCCACCTTAGGAATCTATGTCCCTCTACAAAAACCTTTCTGAAATACTAGAGTGGTGTACGGGGCACCTACGAATTGGGTCGTGATTAACCGACTTAGATCTGAAACTCATGCATGACTCATGCTGACATATAAGCTCAAAATAAAAGCAAAGGATCTAGCAATGCATATCACAAATATAAAGGACTCATAACATACCCGTGTCTATATCAGGGAACCTTTCCTAACCATGAAGAGCCTGAAATGCATAGAGATTGTACTGACGCTGACCACTATTGGCACCGGAAGGGGCACTCAGCTGATGAAACTCTCTACCCGTCTGATCTTGTACTCTACACTCTCGTATCCTATGTACAGGCTCACCACACCCAAAGTACATATCACTACTCACTCTACACATACCTAGGTGGCTTTTGCTATACTCTCCACAAAGTGGATTGGTACGAACACCACTAGTACTACTCAGAGCTTTGGAGCCTGGCGCCCTATCATTACTGACATCCCCAAACTTTGGTGTGGGTACACTAGCTGAACATAGAGCTAGGACTAAAAATCTCTAACTATGCTGAGAATGACTATCACCCTGGGGCCCTGCCTGAGACAAACTATGACTACCTATCCTGGCTCTCTTACTCACTCTCTCTCTCCTTCTTTAATCTTATCTGCCTCAATCTACTATGCATGCATTATCATCCTAGCAAGGTTCATATCTCTATGAAGCATAGCAGTTGTACACTTTTTTAACACTAACACCGACACATCAGTCACAAACTTACTCATACTTACTCTAGGGTCAGTTATCAAGTCAGGAGCATACTTAGTTAACTGGTTAAACTTAAGACAATACTCTTTCACTATTATGGAGCCTTGCCTTAGGTTTATGAACTAATCTACCTTATCCTCTCTCATCTCTAGCGAGAAAAACTTATCTAAGAAGGTACCCTTAAACTCTTGCCAAGTCATGGGAGCGGCATCCTTCACTCTACTCTTCTTCCATATCACAACCTAATCATAAGCAATATCCTTCAGCCTATAGGATGCTAACTCTACACTCTCCTCCTTAGAAACATGCATAATCTGGGTAATCTTCACCACTTCCTCTAGAAAAAGTTTTGGGTTCTCACCTACTACTGAACCAAAGAATTCTGCCAGGCTCATTCTCATGAAATCTTTAATTCTGGCTACAATTAAACCCCCATCTTGCTGAGGTGGGGCCACATCCGGACGGTTACCCTAAACATTTGTCACAACTTAGGCTAGCACTTGAAAAGATGCCCAAAAATCTGCATGTAACATATTCTCATTCTCAGGATCTACTAGATGAGGGGGTTGATCATCAACCCTATGGACACTATCTCTGTAAGGAGGCATACTTTGTAAATGAAAGGAAGAGGTGGATTAGATAGAGGATCAACTTGAGATCATGTATACTCGCACGACATGAATAGATGTGAATTTTCAGACAACCTAGGACACTATTAAACCTTAGGCTCTGATAATAAGTTTGTAATGACCCAATTTTCTGGAATCAGAATGTCACACGGTGCTTATGATCCTGAAGGACCACCAGCCAACCCTCTACTGATATCTGTACCTAAATACTGCATAATATAGATAATAAATGTGGAGACTGACCATAAGGTTCAAAACATCTAAAAATACTCAAAATTTAAAACTAAATACTAATACCTATCTAAAAATCCTCTAAACTATCTGAGCTGTGGAGTTGATGGGATATGTGCCCAACTAACTATGTCTACTAAAAATAAACTAAGACTGATACAATAATGATAAAAGGATCATCCTCAAATAAAGAGGACTCACTGCTATGTCTACTACTACTGACTGGGACGAGCTACAAAAGGTACTCTGGATCTCGTGCCTCTGAACCTATGGTGTCAAATAAAACACCATAGCGCAAATACGTTAGGACGAGAATATACTGAGTATGTAAATAAGGTAAGGATAAATGCAAAGGATTATGCATGAACAATTACTTAACTGAATAATCATGAGAGTACTAAATGAGAACACGTGCATGAGCGCACAAACTATAACTACAACCATCATGACTCTGAATACTAAAACTTGAATACTGCATTACTGTCATCTGAACTTACTACTAACACTGAGATACTGAACGATTGAATCATCTGATACTGATAACTAAGTACTGGACTTGAGATTAGTCTTATCTAGCAAGTGATCTCAGAATCTGAGGATACTAAAGCTAATTGACTAAATATACTCACGTCATTAACTGAATTTTGAGATTTCTAATCTTGACTGACTGCATCAGAGATCAAACCTCTCTAATGGATGATTCCAGAATCTACTATCAATGATAAGAAACGATCATGTCAGAACCTGATAATGAGAATACTCAACTGAATCTGAGACTGAGATCAAGCCTATTTGATAGGTAATCTCTAGATCTAATAACAAGAATACTCAACTGAATCTGAGACTGAGATCAAGCCTATCTGACGAGTGATCTCTAGCTCTGATAACAAGAATACTCAACTAAATTTGAGACTGAGATCAAGCTTATCTGACGGGTGATCTCGAGATCTGATAACAAGAATACTTAACTTAATTTGAGACTGAGATCAAACCTATTTGATGGGTAATCTATAGATCTGACAATAAGATTACCTAATTCAATATGAGATTGAAATCAAGTCTATCTGATGGGTGATCTCTAGATCTGATACTGAAATTACTTTATATGAGACCAAACCTATCTGATGGAAGATCCATAAATCAATAGAACTATCTGAGTTCCTCACTGAGATGGATGACTTTATCTGATAGTCCTGATTTCTAAAGATTAATACTAAAACTGTAACTGTGAGAAGTAGTCACTTAACTGACATGCCCCAAATCTCAACTAGTGGGGTCCAGCCTGTAACCCCAGTTGGAAGGCTATCTATACCATGCCATAGGTAAAGACCTCTTGTGTCTAGGCTATCTGATGACCCTAATAGGAAGTCAAGCCTAAGGCATATAATAGTTAAGCTTATCTGATGGGTGACCAACTTTTCCAGAAGGGTGACTCCTGTATCCTGTGCTGGCTGTGCAGTTTTAGAGTTTAGGTATTGCTCCTAATGACTCTACCTCTCTGATAGTAAGCCTTTATCTCTGCCCTCGCTCGGTGCTAGCTCTTACTCCCAACAGAAAGACTCTCAACTAATTCTTAACTAAACACAAACTAAGCTGAATCTGATACTGATCATGTTTCTTGAATGATCTGACTGAGTTAAGATGAATTCAATTGGTTTTGTATCTGATAGAATACTACTAAACCTCATTATCTGACTGAACAACACCGAGCTATGAATAGAGTACTCGATTACTACAGAGGTTAGAATTGAACACTTGCATACTACTAGATTTGAGCTACATACAGAACTGAGAGTAGATTACCACTAATACTGAGATTATGATGATTACTGAGATTTCTTAAATTTTGTATCTATTTGAGAGTAAAGAGTTATATAACTCGCCGAGTTTTGAGAATCATGGCTTGACTGGAGTTATTGTGAAAACTGACACGGGCTTTAGAGAGTAGCTAAATTGTCGGGTATAAATACTCCCAGGACTCGATAACATAAAATTAAAGCATAACCATTCTTGAATTATCAAGACCATGGACATTCGTTCACTATCACAATCACTAGAGCATCTCTTCAAGCATTTGAAAATCATAAATATGTGATAGTATGGGAAGACATGCTATTGGATCATACTCCATTCAACTAGATCTTGCATCAAACACTTAGCATGTATTACATTCTTCGTATGTATCAAAGAACACATAATTAGGGAATTTCAGCTATCACGTCACAATTCATTCACTAAGGTTTTTCAACAAACACTTGACATGCATGGGATTGCACATAATTGGGGATTTCTAGTCAACATGCTATAATGGCTCTAATTCCTTCACATAATCATTTTATCAAACATATGGGGAGCATCCTTTGCTTATTCAATAATTTTCTTCACTTAATCGACATAAACACATCAATTAACAAGAAACTTGACGAGGGTTTATATGAACATCACATGAATATCACATACTAGTTTCAAAGCTTGAAAACCTTGTAAAGAAACATAAATCAAAACTCAATAATAGCATGAACATCAATTTCAACTCACATGAATCATGAAAACCCACAAACATAAGATCTTTGAATTCTAGAAAGGATTCTTGAGCTTATTGGATGAAAGGGACCCTAGAATCAACATCTATATACCTTAGAGAAACTCTTTCTTAAAATCTCTTGGAGATATTCTTGATTTCTTAATTTCTCTTGATTTTTCTTAAAGAAGAAGGAAGGGTTTTGATTTTGTAGAAACCCTAGTTTTCAAGGTTGAAGATGATAAATGAAGTTGTGATCCTTGATCGGATATAAATAGGGGATGAAAAGAGTGGAAAAAGACTAAAGACCCCTTTTAAAATCGAGTTAAAAATGCTGAACGGGGGCTGCGACGGTCGAAGTGACGGTCCGTCAGATCGTCCATCGCACATTAGCCTAAAAAAGAATACACTGCCTTGATGTGATGGTCGAAGCTATGGTCCGTCGTAAACCTGATGGTCTGTTGGACCATCTATTGCACGTTGGTCAAGATGAGGTCACACTGCCTCAGCACGATGGTCCCAGCGATGGTCCATTGGAGCGTCGATGATCTATCATCCTAGACGTCGCACTTGGGCGCCACTTCCTTGGTTGCGTTGACCTGGGTGACGGTCCATCGCAAGCTTGATGGTCCATCAATCCGGCCATCACACCTAGGTGGTTTCGACTATTTTTAGTAAAACGGCCATAACTTCCTCGTCCGATGTTGGATTTAAACAAAATTGGTATCGATGGAAATTTTATTCAATTATCTATATGACAAAAAAGTTAATATTAGGGAAATTATACAAGGTTCAAAATATTTCTCGCTTGGAAATACACTTCTAAACCTTTTTGGATCAGGTTTATGCTTCACTTGACATGCTCTAAGGCTTAGACTACGAGACAAATTTATGAGGTCTTACAAATTGTCACCCTATTGAAGATGATTTATTTTATTATATTTGGGTCATCCTCTCTTATAAGGGGATGTAATGGATTGTCACCATAACTTATCATATTTTGGGTCATCCACTATTTCAAGAAGACATTCTCAATTGTCACTTTATTCGAGGTGATACATTTTATTATATTTGGGACATCCCTCTTTTAAAAGAATGTATCATATTATATTTGGATTTTCTACTATTTAAGAGGTGCATCAGATCATCTCTTTATTTGAGACAACATGTTATTATGTTATGGATTGTCGCCCCCTTTAGTGTGACATGTTATCATGTTTGGATCGTCACCTTCTTTAGAGTGACATGTTATTATGTTAAGGATTGTCATCTCTTTCAGCATGACATATCATTATGTTATGGGTCATCACCTCTCTCACTGTGATATCTTATTAAGTTATGGACCTTCACCTCTTCAGTGTGACATATTATTATGCTATGGATTGTCACCTCATTTAGCATGGAATATTAGTATGTTGTCCACCCTCGCATTCTTCAGAGTGACATATTCTTATATTATGGACCATCACCTCCTTTATAGTGACATATTATTATGGAGCATCACCTCCTTCAGAATGACATGTTATATGGGTTGTCACCTCCTTCAGCATAATATGTTATCAAGTTATAGAATTTTACCTCCTTCAGAGTGAAAGCTTATTATGTTATGAACCATTACCTCCCTCAGAGTGACATATTATTATGTTATGGATCATCATCTCCTTCAGAGTGACATGTTACTATATTTTTAGACTGTTACGTTCTTTAGAGTGACATATTATTATATGGATTGGCATCTCCCTCAACATAATATGTTACTACATTATGAATTTTAGCCTCCTTCAGTGTCGTAGAAAAAAGCAAGGTCTGCACGATTGCCCTCATATTATATTTGACACTAATAAGTTTAGTGCAGGTGATTAATAGATAGGTTAGCCCGTTACTCCATTCAAAGTTGCATGTTATGTTTAAATTGGGTCGTCCACCTTTTAATGAGACACGTTGGCCCGTCACTCCATTTTAAAATGGCATGTTACATTTAAATTGGTTGTCTGCCCTTCAATGAAACACGTTGGACCATCACTCCATTTAAAGTGGTATGTTACATTAAAATTAGGTCGTCCACCCTTCAATGAGACACGTTGGATTGTTACTCCATTCAAAGTGGCATGTTACATTTAAATTGGGTCATCTGCCCTTCAATGAGACATTTTGGACCATAACTCTATTCAAAGTGGCATGTTGTATTTAAATTAGATCATCTGCCCTTCAATGAGACACGTTAGACCTTCACTCCATTCAAAGTGGCATTTTATATTTAAATTGGGTTGTCCATCCTTCAATGAGACATGTTGGATCGTCACTCCATTCAAAGTGGCATATTACATTTAAATTGGGTTGTTCGCCCTTCAATGAGACACGTTGAACTATCACTCTATTCAAAGTAGCATGTTACATTTAAATTGGATCATTTGCCCTTCAACGAGACACGTTGGAACTTTACTCCATTCAAAGTGGCATGTTACATTTATATTGGGTCATCTACTTGTTAATGAGATACATTGTACTATCACTCCATTCAAAGTAGCATGTTACATTTAAATTTGGTTATTTACCATTAATGAGACACATTGGACCGTCACTCCATTCAAAGTGGCATATTATATTTAAATTGGGTTGTTTGCCCTTCAATGAGACTCGTTGGACCATCACTTCTTTCAAAGTGGTATGTTAAATTTAAATTGAGCCATCCACCTTTCAATGAGACACGTTGGACCATTACTCTGCTAAAAGTGGCATGTTACATTTAATTTGGGTTGTCCGCCCTTCAATGAGACACATTGGACCATCACTCCATTCAAACTAGAATGTTACATTCAAAATGGGCCGTCTGCCTTTCAATGACACATGTTGGACCATCACTCCATTCAAAGTGGCATGTTACATTCAAAATAAGTCATTTGCCTTTCACTGGTATCGGTTGGTTTGTCAGCCCGTTCAAAGTGGCATAGTATTTTTTTAGATTAGGTTGTGTAAATTGGTTCATCAACCATCTTAGCATAGTATGTTTAGCCAGGTTTGCACTAATTTATATTTATATAATGCTATATTTACAACTAATCATTTGTTTGAGTTATTATCGAGAGCATCCAAAAGGATGAAATTCTCAAATCAAAACTATAGGTGTTAACAGCTCCAAAAAGGATGCAGTACAATGTGGAACTTTTTCTTAGCAGCAAAATGGGACGTAGTCTAGAGATGGACATCAAACTCTTTGGACACAAGCTAAAGGATGATTTCCACCACCATCAAACCACACCCGTATTAGAAGGCATATTGGTACTTTGGGATATTCTAGTTTAATCTTCACCTTTGGATATTTCTACACTCATACCGATGGTAACCTTCTCTTTCCCACAAATTTGAGTGATAGGACACCTAGAGTTGTGGAAATTATATCCTATAAATTCATACCTATGGATGTGAAGAGCTCCACTTCATGGTTAAGAGGTTACAAGCCACTTTTTTCGTAATTCAATCAACTTATCACTCATCTTAAGCCAAAGATCGTCTAAAATAAAAGACCATGTTTTCTATCAATCAAGTCAAACTATAAGCAGTCTGATTCCTTGTGTCTCAAGGATATATAGGTTGGGCTCTATGTTGAAAAATCAACTGCATTTCAACATTCTTCTAAATCTCTTTATTCCCTAGCCTTTTGATTTCATAAAAAAACCTCAAAAATTGAGATAGCTTGTGAATTCTTTGAAAATCATGCTTCAAAATCAAGCTTTATAAACTACAAGTTTCCTGAATTCTTATGCAACTTGAGATATGTAGGAAACCCGATACCTGTGTTCGGTCATAACTCCATGAAACTCATGCAAAAATCAATTTCTTTCAGAAATGAATTGGTGGTTGGATAAAAATTAGAAATTTCAAACTCCCTTTGCCCAGGGTTACTTGCATCCACCCTATCCAAAGGGAAGGGGCAATTGTTGACACCTAATTTTTGACGTCAACGGCTAAATTTAATCCTAGGTTTCTTCAATGTTTAATAAAATTGAAATATTTATTTCATTCATATAAATGCACTCTAAAATATTTATTTGGGTTAATTTTGTCATTTAATTGACTATTATACGTTTTCGTATTTACATATGTGAAATTTATAGATTTTGTTACTTAAATGAACATTTTTATCAAAATTAAACTTTTACTGATTTAGCTTGAAAATTAATCTAAACGGATAAAGTATTGCTTCAAATAAAATTTGTTCTCAAAATTAATTTATTTGGAGAAATATTTATTTGATTTTATTAAATCAAGAAGCTCAGGATTAAATAAAGTATTAATTCGTATTGAATTTTAATTTAATTTAGCCAATCCACCTCACCTTATCTCAATTTTAAAATTCCAAAATAACCCCTAAATACTTTCTCACATATTGGTGGATTAATAGTATCGGATCTCCATCCTTTCCTATAAATACTACCACTATTTTGGTAGAAAGAAAGTCTCAAAGTCTCAAAGAGCAGAAAATTTTTTTGGACACATAGTTAAATTATTTTCTTTAGTAAAAATTTTCAAGTGGTATTCTAATCGGGGTTCTCGAAAGATTGGTATTCGTGGTGATCAAGACCCCGAAAAAAGTGTGAAGTCTCGTTTTGCTACCCCCAAAAAGGTAAACACGCATTTCTCCCTTGTAGTTTTATTATCGTTTTATCCTTCATCTTCTTCTTCATAGTTCGTAGTTGCAATTTTGTTTGTTGGGATTGTTTGTTGTAGACGGCCTTGAAGGCCATAGCATGTTGTGGTATTGATATTATAGTTATTTTCATGTTCATGGTATAAAAATAAACTAGCAATAGTTGAACGTGTGTTTTGGGTTTTGTTCTTTGATTATTATGGATAAAGTTTTGATCTTTGTTTAAAATATGTACTCGTGCTTAGTTTAAATTCATTGTTAGCATATATGTTTATTTTTAGCATGTAAAGTTGTTTCCATTATGCTAAAAAAAATAGTTAATATTGATTGTTTTGCCTTTTGAATTTATTCTTTGATTATTATGGTTAAAGTTTTGATCTATGCTTAAAACATGTACTCATGATTTGTTTAAATTCATTGTTGACAAATATGTTTGTTTTTGTCATATAAGTTATTTCCTTTATGTTGAAAATAATAGTTAATATTGATTGCTTCGCCTTTTGGCTTTATTCTATGATTATTATGGATAAGTTTTGATCTTTGCTTAAAATGTGTGCTCATGCTTTGTTTAAATTCGTTATTGATGGATATGTTTGCTTTTAGTATGTAAAGGTTTTTCCTTTATGTCGAAAAAGAATGGTTACTATTATTAAGGGTCTATGAAACTATTTCTCAATTTGAAGTATTATGTTACGCATTTTTGTAGTCAAAACTGTCTTTGATTTTTCTCTTGTTTAGATTGAAAAGTTGTTAGGGTTATAGAATTTGTTGAAATGATGTAGAACTAAAATAGGATTTGGCATAATTGGACACTTTTTCTTAGAATTAATCTTTTACTATTTCTCCTATCTTGTCTTATAATACCATTTCTCATATGCTTAATATATGTTATTTGCTTCACTTCGCTTATTGGTTTTCTTAAAGTATTTTTAATTATTTAGACGTCCCATTGTTATTCATATGCTATAGTGAATTTTGCTTCTAAGTTATGGATATGTTGATTGACTCTACTTTATATTAAAAAGTGTTGTTACATTAGTATGTCTTGTATTTCATATTTGAGGTGCCATGTCATTCTCCTTTTCTTTATTTATTAAAAACATGCCTTATACTTTATCATATCATAGTATTTGAAGAAAATATGTGTTAATCTATTTGTCCATATTTTAAGAAACTATGCTTGTGGATTCATGTCTTCTTTTCAATGGCTGGTTAATTATAATGTGCTAGATTCAATTTTTTGTAAGACTGTTTAGGAGATGGGTTGGTTTTTTTTCGTAGGATAATTTGACTTGCTTTGATATCATAGCTTACTATTTATTTATGCTTGAGAATGCTGTTTTTTCCATCTTTTCATTTATCTACAAAGTGTAGAATTTTCGAATACATATTACTTCTTTTTCTTTTATCTTTTCCTTTGCATGAATCTGCTTTGGAGTCCAAATGGACTTCTTTCCTCTTGCATTTCATAATGGACCGATGAGGCCCATCTCTCCGAGTCAAGTCTAAAGTTTAAATCCAAAGTCGACTGTATGGAGTGCGAATGCAAGAAGAGATGAAAGAAGGCAAATGGGTCAAAACGCATTGTTAAGATTACTAAGAGACTTGAAAAGTCTAGATTTTAATTATTGCTTTTATTTATTTATTTATTTATTTATTAAGTCATTTGATCCTCGAAGCCATAGTTGTAACTTAATATAGGTGGAGCAGATTTTTGTCCTCAAAGGTTTGAAAACTAGCTTAGGATAGGTTATGGGCCAAAAGCCCAAGTATTTAGATTAGGATAGGTGAAGATAGATCAAAAGCCAAATTATCTTAGGACAGGATTTATGGATTTGGGCCTAATGGATTAAGTCCTTTAATCTCCCCCTTTCTCCTTTATATGTTAATTGTTCTTAGTTTTTTAGACTTAGTTAAAAATTCCCGCTAAGTCGTCAAAGTTTGTTTTGGACAAATCTTGAAGATAATTTTTTTCTTAATCGTTTTCTATTCAAAAACTAATTTTCCTTTTTAAAGTTAGTCAAAAAATTTATTTTCAAATAATCCACATAACCGCAAGTTAGCGGATACTCTTAGTGCCTTAACAACCTTCCAAGAGTATGCGGATACACTAAGTGCCTTAACAACCTTCCAAGAGTATTAATAGGAACCACTTACTCAGAATTTTTGAACTGAAAAGATTTTTTCTATTTTGATTCTTTAGTAAGATTTTTAGTTTTTCTTGATATTTTCTCATAAATCAAATAGAGACTCTATAATTTCTTAAATTCTTTCAAACTTTTTCTTTAAGATTTTGAAATAGTTTAAAATGTCAAAAAAATATTTTCCAACCCTTCAAATAAAAAAGGGACCAAAACAAAGATTCGCTACACTTTCCTTGGTACCTTGTGATTCTTATTTAATAAGGTAAGAGATGATATAATCTTCATCAACTCCCCTTTCTCTCATAGGTATTCTCCTACCGCACCTTCTGTTGTATATTTATCACCCTGAGCAACCCAAACATATAAATTTGGGATGGAACAGTAAATATATTGATTTTTGTTCTTGGTTTCAGTAGCGTGACGCTTAGGAGACCTTTCAAAAGTCCATTAAACCCTTAAAATAAGTCCAATCACTATTGAATATTTTTACAATGCCACCAAAACCTGACCCCTTCACCAAACTTGACACATAAACATTTGAAAAACCATCATTAAACCGTAATAGGATATCGACACTACCTACAAGGTCCCTTAGCCCTATCAGTTTGGACCTATCAAACTTAACTATAAAATTGTAGATATCTTATTTGACTGATCAATTCCTAATCGGTAAAAAACTTTATTCACAAAATTGGTGTACTCTATGTGTCTGTGAATGATAAAATGATCAATAATACATACCTCTCACATATGAAGTGGTTCCATCTGCAAGCATCTTATTCTTCTGAACCCATTTTTACTCTGCTCTTTTATGTTAGTCAAGGAAAATTTAATCCATTTTCAATTTCTTTTATCTGCAAGCAAGAGAAAAACAAATGATGTCAAACGAAAGAAGAACAAAAAGAATATTATAATTGATGTCTGCAAAATTTTAAAAAGGGTAACACCAAATTGAATGAATACAACACATTACAACAAGTGTTCTAACAAATGACCCATCCATTGCAATAGATTCTCCATCTGTTCAATAGATGAGTAATCTGTTGCAATAGGCGGCGCATATATAGAAACAAATGGCTGAATGTTGCAAAAGATGGGTCATCTATTTGAATAAATCAAACCAACGTTGCTACTGGTTTTATTTCTTCCAATAGTTTCTCCATCTATTCCAACAGCTGATTCACTAGTTGCAATAGTTGGGAAATCTATTGCAGCACCACCAACACCAACAACAACACCTATAATAGCATCAACAACAAAGAAACAACACCATACATTCCAACACCATCAACAACACAAACTCT
This sequence comes from Capsicum chinense, assembly GCA_026120095.1. NCBI lineage: Eukaryota > Viridiplantae > Streptophyta > Magnoliopsida > Solanales > Solanaceae > Capsicum > Capsicum chinense. Next base: position 156,308,873 of record JAPEIP010000013.1, on the reverse strand, counting down.
ACATGTTCCAACACCGTCAATAATACCAACACCACATGTTCAAGCAACACTAACACCAACATCAACAACGAAGAAACAAACAAAATACATTAAAAAAAATGATATTACCAATAAGGCTTTTTAAGTTCTTCTAACAGATAACTTTTTTTTATATTTTAATAAAATAATGGTTCATTCATTCAAGACTGAAAAGTCACTTTCTTTTCAATTTCCTCAATAAATAGGATATAGGTAATTGGTAAATAAATAAAAATAACAGATGTAAATAACTAATTTAACTAACATGAAAAGAAGAAGATGAGAAGGAAAGATCAATAGTAACCATACCTGCAATGTCAAAACCAAAGGGATCAAAACACCAATTTTAGTCGAGAAAAAATATAGATCGGTTGAGATCTGGAAGGATCCTTATGCGAAAGATGAGAGAAAAGACAGAAAGGGAGAAAAAAATGAGATAGTTGTGATTACCCACAAGAAGAGAGAAAGAGAAAGAAGAGAGATAAATTAATTTATGGCTGAAGAAGAGATAATTCTAGAGGTGGGTTTAAATATTAATTAATAACTTTTAGGGGCACGAGATGATGACATTAAAAAGACTAGATAAGTTAACTCGGGGAGGTGACTTTCTAGTTATCCAAGAAATATTTTTTACCTCCTTGGCATTTTATCTTTTTTATTTTGGATAGAAAATTACTTTAAAATAAAAAAACTTAAAAAATATAAGTCATCTATTGCAACAAATGTCAATACCTATTTGACAATTTCCAACAGCTCAGTCATCTGTCGTAACAGATGGCAATATCTACTTTATAATTTACAATAGATAAGTCATCTATTACAATAGGTTGAAAGTCATCTATTACAATAGGTTGAACATCTATTTTGATACAATTTCAATTGAGTTCATAGGTTCAACTACAATTTCAATTGATTTAGCTAGAATTATAGATGATTTCACAGGGTCAACTATAGTTTAGTTGAGTTGTGGAAATTGCATGATGTTGGTATTGCGTTCTTCCTAAATTGAGTTGCCAATCGATCAATATGAGTTAAAATGATTCATATTAACTCATTATTTAAGATACCTAAATTTATTTATCTATAATTATAAATGTGTTCATAGGATCAACTATAGTTTTAATTGAGTCACTGCAGTTGCATGATGTTGGTATTACGTTTCTGCTAACTCGAGCCGTCAACCGATCAATCCGAGTTGAAATAATTCATGTTAACTCATTAATTGAGATACCTAAATTTATTTATGTAAAATTATGGATGAGTTCACAGGGTCAATGATGTTGGGTGTATTTATGCATTCTAGTGTCACTATTCTAGCCTTTTTAGCCTTGTTTTAAGGGTGATTCATGTGATATATGGGTAGCTAATAATATAAAGGTGTAAAAAAGTTTTAAATCATGTGTTTATTATGTTCAAAGTGAGTTTCAAACAAGTTTGTACTTAAAAGATTCATTTAGAGTTCAACCCGAAAAACTAGCGCTACTAGCTTAAGCTAGGTGTTTGTTTAGTTGATTCCAGTGAAGTCTATTATGTGTAAGGTATTCCAAATGGGTTTAATGAGTGATTATGAGTGTAATAAATTGTTGTTAGTATTAAATTTCAATTTTTATGAGTGTACAGCTCGAACATTAAGTGAAAGACCAGTGAGAACTAGCTTAACTTAGCTCTTGTTTTTATTTGTTCTTATGGATGTAGTGTTGTGTTCTTCTCTTAATTAATGTGGTGTGATGATTTAGGATTCCTTTGAAGCCGAATATGATGATATTTTTATGTTAATAAGTCTTTTAATTCATGGGAAAGATACCACAAGACAAGGGATCAATAGGGTAGACTCAACACTTAACCAAATTTCAGAGAGCAAATTCCAGAGGCTTAGGGCAATTTGAAGGTGCAGCCTTTCCTGGTATGGTGATCTAACTAGGGAGATTCCCCACTTGGAACGAGGATAAAACCATGGTGATGCTCTACCTGGAATGGGGCTAAACCTAGGGCGACACCCCACCTAGTCCCAGGCTCAGTAGTTGAAGGTTTTCTTGTCCAACGCAGAATGGGCTTACTTCTATACTATAAATACATATTGTATCACATTTTTACTCATATTTTAGCATATTTTGGAGATCAAAGGGCTGATAAAACTTCTTCATTAGGTTTTTATTATTTTTACTTAGTTCATTCATGTTTTTAGCCATTAATTACTATTTTGTGATTACGATTATGACTATGCATGGATAAACGCCCTTTTCCATGGTTAAAGCCAAATACATGATTACTTTTGTTTTGAATTAATTTCATTAATTCTGATCACCAATATTGGTTGTGTTTTCATCTTTGATTTCACTATTTTAAGGATTTGCGACCCTTAGAATATATCAATTGTCTCCCTTTTGATATCGGGAGAGGGAATAGGGGATAGAACATGGAGATAAACAAAGTATGATTTTTATTCTTTTATAAAATAAAGAATCAAAATTAGCACCTAGGACAGGGATGTAATTAGGATCCTTACTTGGTTCAAATGTAGGATGATAGCTTAAATAACCTAACTGGATCATTACATCCCCGCTCAATGATGTAGTTATAAGGTTCAATTTAGGTAAAAGATTCAAGGTTCAAAAACCATAATCATGCAATTAACCCTACGAATCTATAAGAAATATTAGCGATTTGATGAATGAAATTCAAGACATATTACGATTGTCGAAGTGCTTTAACCCTGGGTTTTCTCCAATTGATTGTTTAAAGATTTTTACTTTCCAAATTATTTACTTTACTTCCAAATTCCAAACTTTATTTTGGTTACTCTATCATCAATTGAATCTAAATTGTGAACTAAAATCAAATCATTGCCAAATTAAGTTTCTGTGGGATCGATACTTGGCTTCTATTAGGACATTTTACTACTTAATAAGACCACATACACTTGCGTGTGCGCTTGGGTGCTGTCAAGTTTTTGGCATCATTGTCGGGGACTTGTATTTGGGAAATTGTTTATTTTAACTTTATTTTTAGATTTATTTGGAGTTTTTATGCTTGGTATTGGTTTTTTATTGCTGGAAATAATTTTTTAGGTTGATAAGCTGGAAAGGGATCGGGACCCGAGCAAGACTTTTACCAATGCAGGAGAGAAGCAATCCTTCTTCCTAAAATTCCTTAGATCCAAGAAGACCAAGAGAATACTTATCTAATGGCTGAAGAAAAAGTAGCCCGAATGATAGTTAGGGAAGTGGCAGTCCCACTTCCAATGAATTTGACTTTCCCAATTCAATGACCGACAGCTGGGGGAGAATTTTGAGTTAAAACACAATATGGTGCAGCTTCTTATTTGCAGTAGACAATTTGTAGAGCTTTCACACAAGGATCCAAAATTCCACTTGCTGACCTTCATTGAGCTTACTGATACATTCACTACGACTGGGGTGAGTCCAAATTATGTGAGGCTGACACTGTTTCCCTATTCACTTTTGGGGAAATCTTAAAGGTGGTTGAATATGGAGTCGTCAAATTGAATTACATCATGGGATGACTTAGCCAGAAAGTTCCTCATTAGATTCTTTCAATCAGGCAAGACTACGATACTTCGCAGTGAGATAGTAAGCTTAAAAAAGAAGCCTAATAAAAACATCTATCATTCTTGGGAATAATTCAAGGCTCTTCTTAGGGATTGTCCACACCACAAGTAGTCCAATAAGGTACTTGCTTATACTTTTGTAGAAGCTCTTGATCATAATACGAAGATTTTGTTAGATTCAGCCATAGGTGGTCAAGCACTGGAGTTGACTTATGATGATCTATACACATTCTTGAACTGCATAGCACAAGCAAATCCCGAGTGGCATTCAAATTCTAAAAGTGCCATAAAAAAATTGCGGGCGTACTAGAGTTGGACTAATTTACAACCTTCTAACACACGTCTATTCCTTAAAAAATTTTATCAACACTCAATTTAGCAGCATGAAGTGGGGAGCAGCACAACCTATAACCACAGTCAATACCGTCCAATAAGTTGTAGGTTGGTGTGAGGTATGCAGAAATTATGGTCATGCAGCGGCCATGTGGCTTCAAATCCAGAATTTGTGATGTATGTAGGAAATTCTCAAAGGCCAAATTATAGTAATGCCTACAACATAAAGTGGAAAACTTAGCCACGAAATTAGCCGTGGAACGCCCCATAGCCACAGGCCCAATTAAATCGGTCAACCAGTAATATGGAAGAGATATTGAAAAAACTCTTGGTTAATTAGGCACAGTTTACTGCAGACTTAAAAAATTTACAAGTTGCCCAGGGAAGCTTAGAGTTGCAAATTGGGCAGTTATGACAAGCATGGATTACTAGGCCTCAAGGTGGTCTGCCAGCAGATACATAAAATCCAATGTAGGTTATGATAATCACCTTGAGAAGTGGTAAAAAACTTCAAGGAGAACCTCCCAATGAAATAAAAAAGGTAGATACTAATATGGTGTCCCAACAGGTAAATGATAGAGTTGCTGAAAATTTAAGAAAGTTTGAGTACTTGAAAGAAAAGTTGTACAAGAAGTGAAGAAGATGTTGCCACTACCCTTCCCTTAGAGGCAGAAAAAAGTGAAGGAGGATGTAATGCTCAAAATATTCTGACATATTCAAAGAGCTTCATATTAATTTATCTCTTTTAGATATTTTGTAGAGTATGACTAAGTATGCAAAGTACTTGAGGGATGTGGTGGCAAATAAGGTAAAATTGTAGGATGTAGGGGCAATAACACTCACTAAAGAGTGTAGCGTTGTGATGACACATAAAATCCCTAATAAATTGAAAGACCAGGAGAAGTTTGTTATCCCTATTCAAATAGGAGTAAAGCAGTCCATGCACTGCGTAACTTATGGAAGAGCATAAACGTGATGCCCCTATTTCTATTTGAAAAATTGGGCTTAGGAAATCCAAAATTGACCACTGTGGTTATGCAGCTCGCTGACGGATCCATCACATATTCGGAAGGTATAATAGAGGACGTCCTCATAAAGGTTGATAATTTTACCATACCTACTAATTTTTTTTCTTGATTTTAAGGCAAACGACCAGGTACCAATCATCTTGGGGTGTCCATTCTTAGCAATTGGAGGGGCCTTGATTGATGTTAGAGAAGGAACGATAAAAATAAGAGTAGATGATGAAGAAGTGGTATTTGATATTTACAAAACACCCATTGTAAATTTCCAAATTAAAAATTTATGTATGATCAATGTTATTGAAGGGGAAAAGTGTCGGGTGGTTAATCCATAAGAGATCTCTTCAAACTACCTGATTGAGAATCCTAAGATGAACCCACTACTTCCTAAAGTGATAAAGGTTGAAGTAAAGAGAGATGTTGAACTTGAGAGTGCAAACTGAAGAGGTCAGAAATGAATGAGAAAATGGCTCTCAAAGGAGAGTAAAAAGTTAAAGAAATATGGTTGACTTGAGTTGGGTCCTGCCATGACAATAAATCAGGCACATCTTGGGAGGCAACCCAAGTTAGGTAGGAATATTTTATTTCAATTTTTTATTTTTATTTCATGTAGTTTTTGTTTTTGTTTAAGTTATAGGTTGATGAAAAGTCTAAGTACTGAAAACCTGAGCTAAGGAGTATGGAAAAAATTGAGTGTGAGGTCCCACAGATCTCATTTATAAGTAAAGATACTAATAGATAGGCCTAGAGTCCTCCGGGAGTATTTTTGTCTCTTGCTTTTAAATTCACTTTGGGGACAAGTAGATTTTTAAGTGTGGTGTGGGGGAAATTCCCAATTTTTGGATCAATCTAAAAATTTTTGGTGTAAGATATTATTTTGGTACTATTTTTGATTACATGGTGCAAGTATTTTTTTTTGTGAAAGCATGTTGATTGGTGTGAATTGCTACTTTTGAGACTCTTAGGCTCATGGGGATGACTCTTGTACTTGTTGGCTTAAATTGAATTCATGATATTGTTTGGTTGGGAGTATATGATAATCCTATATAAGTTGAACATGTTCCATGTGAGTGTGAGATTTTTGTATATTCCTTGTTGCATGTGATATCTAGAACTTGCCCGATGTGTGTGTGAAGAAAAATAAAGAGTTTTAATAGAGTCATTGTAGTTTCCTGATGTTGGTATTGCATTCCTAGTGACCCAAGTCATCAACCGATCAATTTGTGTTGAAATGAATAATATTAACTCATTATTTGAGAACCCTAAATTGATTTATCGTATTATTAAGCTAATATTAAATTCATCAGTGTTCCAAATAAACTTAATTTAATTTATTATGATGAAATGGTTAAATTTTATCTCTTTTAAAAAATTAATTAGGATCATTTCGAACCAAATTAATTTTTTTAAAACTTGTTATTCTTTTTCAAAATACAAATCAACTCATACAAATCATCCATTTGCGAAAAAATGCTTTATCATTTCAAATCTCCAGTTCTTGCTTTTTTCTTTTTCTCTCAATAATACAAACAACTAATATTCAAAATATTGCTTAGTCCTTTACAACAGATCAATTTTCTTCTTATTTCTGACCACATAGTTGACATTTTTGACTTTATTCTTGATTGTATCCATTATTTTCTCTATCTTCTCAGGTAATATAGGTCGAGAAGAGTTCTATATTTGTTCTTTTTTCTAAATATTTAGGATTTTTAATTAATGATGAAAAAGAAGACTTTTAGTTATATTATCTTTGAGAATGAGTTAACAATTTTGAGTTTTGATGATAAAATTGTAGGAAGACTAAGAAAAAACCATAGTTTTTATCGCAGTGTTCCATTGAATGTCGTGGTATTATTGGATGGTATTTATGGTGGTGGTGTTATTTTTGGTAGAGGTAGTGGTGTAGGTATTAGTATTGGTGGTGTTAGTGTTGGTGTTGGTGTAGGTATTGGTATTGGTGGTGTTGGTGTTCGTGTAGGTGTTGGTATTGGTGGTGTTGGTATTAGTGGTGTTGGTGGTGTTGGTGGTATTGGTGGTGTTGGTAGTGGTGTTGGTGGTGTTGGTGATTGTGGTGGTGTTGATGTAGTATTGGTGGTGTTGGTAGTGGTGGTGTGGGTGGTATGATGGTGGTTATGTTGGTATTATTGGTCTTGGTGGTGATATTGGTAGTAGTGTTGGTGGTCTTAGTCATGGTGGTCTTGGTATTGGTGGTGTTGGTGGTCTTGATAGTTGTGTTGGTATTGGTGGCACTGGTGGTATTTGTGGTTGTTTTGTTTCTCCATTTGTTGCAATAGGTGGAACATCTGTTAGGAGATATTAACATAGGTTTTCAAATAGATTCCCTATCCGTTGCAACAAATGTTTTAGCTGTTGGCACAAGACAAACCAGTAGCAGGACTGTTTAGATCTCATCCATCTGAAAGTTCATCTATTAAAACATCTTACGCATCTGTCATAATAGATGATTCATCTGTTCCAACTGATTGGTTATTTGTTGGAATTATTTCGTAATGTGGCGTATAAAAATTTATTAAAATTTGTCTTACCTTTTTTTAAAAAATTATACAGATATCAAATGTAATGTATTTTTTTTAGTTTTTGTTGTTTGTAGTTAAAACATGTCTCCCAAAAGAAAAGAAACTGAAAGTGGATCAACTTCTGATAACCTAACAAAAAAGGCTAGAGTACAGATGGTTTCGAAGGAACTTCCTGAACAATCTCAGTTAGGGAAAAGTGAAGCTGACAAGAGTTATGAAAATGATATTGAGGGGTGGAAAGGGTATGTAGAGGCTGGTGAAGAAAATAAAAGTGAGGAGGAAGAATAAAAAGATAAATAAGAAAATAAGGAAGTAGAAAGTGAGAAAGAGGATGATGATCAAAATAATGATAATGCATCATCAATGGGATGTGAATTAAGAATGGAATCCCAACATGATCTTATCAAAACTATTAGCATTGATAGGTTTCAAGTTGATATGTCAATATATGACCCTGTAGATTTAACTATTGGTTTAATACTTAAATCTCAGTTGGGGGAACCTTTTGATGATTTTAGGAACCTAATGAAGGAGGAAAATATATATGAATTTTTAAGAACTTTTTTGGACACTTTCTTAAGCTGCCTGGGGACAACAATGCCAATTTCCAAATGAGCATGGTATATGATCTTCTCAAGCACAGGATCAAGTACATGGGAATGACAAAGATCCAAAGGAGGAGGGAAAAAAGATGGATGAAATTTGGATCAACTACTGTGGCATGCCAGTTTGTTTTGGCATGAAAAAGTTTGCCATTGTGACAGGCTTGAGATGCGATCGTCCAAAAGAACCTCTCATCAAGAAAACACCCCGCAAAAAGTTCAAAGCAAGAAGGACAGTCAAACAACCACTATCAAATAAAGGCAAGAAATTGTCCAAGCGACCACCCACCAAAACCAACAAACGCAAGGAAAAATAGAAGGGTTATTAGACACTGCTGGATGTGGAAATAGAGCCACAAAGTTGTTACAAGATCTCAAGGATAAAACCATACCAAAGAAGTACAAGGAGAAATTATGCTTAGTTTGGTTTGTCCATTTCGTTATATTAGCAAGAGACGTCTACAAAAGATATAGAAGATGATTTGGTAAAGCTTACCAAGGATCCTGAGAAATTCAACAATTATCCCTTGGGATATGACAGCTACAAATTGACTGTCAAATATTTAATGACAAATCTATCGCCAAGGATGATCACCTTGTATGACTTTTCTTGGGCTTTTATGGTAAACATAATCACTATTTGTGTACTTTTGCATTAGCTTATGTTGAATAATTATTATAAATTGTTTTGGTTTGCTTCTAGTTTATATTTTTTAGGCTTGGGCATTTGAAGCTATTCCTCCTCTCCAAAAGCACGTCAAGGATTACCTGGGTGAGGTTTCTTATCTAAGGATCCTTAGGTGATTGGATACAAAGAGCAACATGAGAATTAAGGAGGTTGATCTCTTTAACCTTCCGGATGATGCAGTCAGTCTTCTTTTAAGTAAAATAATTTAACTCAAATAAAAATATTGAAATAGATGATTCATATGTTGCAATAGATTGGTAATCTGTTATAATTTATCTTAACAGATTCCCCATCTAGTGCAACAGATTGGTAATTTGTTGAAAAAAGTGAGTCATTTTTTGTAACAAATTACCCGTATATTGTTTTGGTTATCTGAACTTGACTTTAACAGATTACCCATCCATTGCAACTTATGCAACAGATGCGTAATCTAATGCAATAGATGGTTAATCTGTTGCCACATATGATTCATCTATTTCATCATAAAGATCATTGTTTCATAAGTTGTCTGTGTTGACATATTTCCCAACTGACTGGAAATTATTATTTGATTTAAATATATCTACCCTTTCTTTTAGGTTGTGCATTCATGGATCGTACCCACTCAACAAGAGTTAGGGATGCCTTATTTCATTACTCTAGTTCTTGTTGATATAATAGCAAACCAAATGGTGGAGTTAACAAAGAAGTAATTGGCTGGACCAATAACCATAAGAAGAGCAGTTAGGCAAGGGCTTAATGTTGAAGCTCTTCTTGAACAACCTACTGTAACAGATTCGGGTGCCTCTTTTGGGGGTGTTATTGGTGGAGTTATTGATGTTGGTGGAAGCCATACTGATGTTGATGCTGATGCCAGGCGTGATGATAAGCATGTTGATGCTCAAGAAAAAATAAATATATTTTAAATCACCCTTTACACTGGTCCTTCAGACCCTTACATCGGTTTCTCTCTCCTTTATGGTGGTCTTCTCATCCCTCTCCACCCTCATATTCACATTGTAAATTCAAAGAGTGAAAGGAAAGACAAGATAAAATATTTGAGAAAATAGATTCTATCACTGAATCTATTGATAAATTGAAATCCATGAGGGATGTCATACCATCCAAGAAGGTGAGTGAGCCCTAAAATCATACAGTGGAGGTTAGGAAGAAGAAGAGAGTAATTACACATATACTGTTAATTATAAAATCAAAAAATTGCAACTCCTCCTCCTCCAAAAGTTGTTGAGGTTCAGGGACCGTTGAAGAAGGTGGACATATACGTGGAACTTGAAAATAAACAAAAGGTTGTTCTGAGAAGGACCATAAATTCCAGGCAACACACAAAATCCTGCATCATGAAAACCTTTTCCCCCAAGACTTCAAAAAGATGTCAGATATGGTCATGCGGTATGTGGACACGGTAATTTTACTTTTTCTAACCTATCCTTCTAATATGCTCCATGTAGAAGAATCTACACAACTAATGTGTCATCTGTTGCAACAGTTGGGTATTTTGTTGCAACTGGCAGTAGTTTTATTGCAATAGATTACCCTTCTGTTACTTAAGTTTCATTAGATGGATAATTTGTCAACAGATTTAGAGAACCCTGTGCAATAGATGGTCCATCCATAGCATCTTTTCACTTTGTCTTTCTTTTTTAAAATTGCTAACCTATTTAAAATTGTCTTCTTATAATACGGTATGTTGATAAAATTCTTTGCCTCATAAGAGGCAAGAAATTAGCATACTCGAATGCTTATGATGCTAATGATAGGATAATGGACTTCAACTTTTACAATAATTTTAAGAATAGGTATGATACGCTCATTGTGAAAGCGTCAACTCTTGGTGGCTCGGGATTTGATTTATTGGGATGAAGATATGATTAAATATGTTAGAAAGAAGAGGCCATATCCACATGACAAGGACTGGACCAAAGCAAAGTGGATTCTTGCAATCATGAACGTGGAGGTTAAACATCTTCTATCTCTTGAGATACTACTCCAAAAGGGAAAGATGAGGGTTAAGGAACGCAATTTACTGATATTTGACGAGGCTATTTTTTACCCACATGCAGCCACTATTGGAATTGTTCTCCAATTTGTTGAGGCAGAATAAAATGATGGATCATTTGCCAATCAAATTATCGAATGAAAGATAGGAATTTAAAGGTCAAAACAAAGACATGATCCTTCCAAAAATGAAATCAGTACCGCATGCAGGTCGTACACGCTTGCACACATTGAGTGTTTGCTGCCCGACATGAAAATGACCGAGCAACGACCTTCCTATCCAACAACGATGTGGAAAATATGCCAGAGGTGTTGGCTTATAGGGTAATAACTAAATGCTTGGAGCCTGTGTATAAAAACGAAGATGTAAAAACACAAAAACCATGACAACTTTTATTTAATGACAATTTTTATATTTGATGAAAATTGATTTTTTTATAATGCAAAAGATTGTCTAACTATTGTAATATATAGTCTACTCAATAGATGACCTACATGTTGCAACATATGTCTAAATTTATTTGATAATTTCCAACAAAAATATCATTTGTTGGAACAGATACATTATCTGTTGCAATATTCGAATCTAGTATTCTATTTCAATTAATAAGTTCAAATCTAAGGAAAACATAGACAAAATAAAATAAATCGATGCCTTCAGAAATTACATAAAATAAATCAACAAATAAATAAAATGTAAAAGAATTGTTATGGGTGCAGATCTCAATAAATAAATCAACAATTTAAGTTCTGGTGCCAACAATTCCTAAGAAGAGGTTATTACTTAGAGAACTCACGCTGTAAAGATCTACTCAATATGGACAAGTTGTTCTTTATCCGGTGCTATGAAATTCAGATTCGATCATCATGGATCTTCATCTTTGGAAGTAGTTGATAGATTATCAACTGTGATATTATGTTGTTCATCAGTAGCTTCTGCTATGACATCCACCAAGAAAACGAGAATTATCAATACTAATCACAAAGATACAAAAAAATGAAAAAGGATAATTCATCTATTTTAGCAAATCAAATATGTCTTCCTTTTATTTTAAATTGTACCAATAGATTACCTATCTGTTGAAATAGATTGATCATCTATTGGGATAATTTTAAATTGGAGAAAGAAATGTATGATAATTTCAAACAGATGACCCATTTTTTCCAACATATAACTAATCTATGTGGACAAACTAAAACAATAGGAAGTTTTGATTTAATTTATACCAAGAAATTCTCCATCTGTTTCAGCAAATAAGCCATCCGTTGGTACAAATTATAATAAGAGGAAAACTTTTTTGATTTGCTAGAGTACAAGAGATATATATTGCAACAGATAATGCGTCTGATGTAACATGTTAGTCAATGGTTGCAACAGAATCATATATCTATTTGATAATTTTTACTAGATATGTCATCTGTTGAAACAGATATGTAGTCTACTTGTTTGTTAGAACAGATGATATATATTCACCTTCTTTAGCTCGTGTTTCTCCCTAGTAGCCCTTGTACATTGTCAAAAGTGCAAGACAAAGACAACAGAGTTGCAATTTCGCTTTTTTTATGCTTGATAATGCCCTAAATATTTCTTTCCTTCTTCTCTTAGCCGCTTAATTTCTGATGGAGTGTATAGATATGAAATCATCTTTGATGGAATAACACCTCTCTTAGATGTCAATTCCTTTACAAAAGTAGCTAATGTATTAATCACTTCATCAAGTTTTGCCTTGCAGTCTTGACATTTGCATGCAAAATATTTGCAAGGAGGGGAAAAACTGTAAAACCAGTATGATCATAATCATAGTGGTTTGTAGTTTCAAAAATTACAAGAGGAGCATCATTAGCCCTAAATGCAGCACCACTAACACAATCAGCAACAACAATTCCACCCTCCAAAATTGTTATTTTTCTTATGATGGATGTTGATCCAAATAATTCTTTTTTAATTCTATCAATGACCTTAGAGTCTGATAGAGTTTGCACAGCCATAAAGTAAGAAAAAAATGGCATCTTCAACTCTTGATTGGTCGGAACAAGACAAGGATGCATAATCTAAAATAAATCAGTACATATGCTGGCATGATGATTAAATGATTTAAAAGATCATTAATTAAAACAAAATTTTTATTAGAATTAGACTTACTACTTCCTTCGAGGGTTGAAGAGATCAATAAATTTTGTATTTTTATCAGTTTTGACCGATAATTATCTTAGGATTATTAGAAATAAAATTCTTCCTAGTAGTTCACTTGTTGTCTAAAAAAAGAAATAGATTTAAAGGCCAAAGCCTATAAAATAACATCAATAAATCAAAACCATTATTCAATAAAAAGTAAATGAATCATAATAAAGGAAATATTTACCATGAAAGCCCATGAAAAGCCATATAAGTTGACTGTCTTTGGCGTTAACGAAGTCAACAAATATTTGACAGTCATTTTGAATCTTTCGTAATCCTATGGACAATTGTTAAATACCTCAAGATCCTTGGAGAGATTTATTAAATCAAGTTATATGTTGTTGTTAACGTCTCTCGCCCAAAGAATACTATGTACAAACCAAACCAAACACAGTGATTGCTTGTGCTTCTTTGAAAGTCTTTTATCTTTTTTTGAACGTTTTTTATTTTTATGACCTGAGACTACCCCCTAGTCATAATATGGTGCCTGGAACCACAAGTGATCCCAAGCTATCTCATAAACTGGCATGATACTTAAGAAACTGATTTAGAATATATCAAATAACTAGATTTTCTTAGCGGAAACATAATCATGACAAAATCTAGGTAAACGTGATACTGATATAATTTATAATCTGATAAAACTGAAGTGAAAACTAAAATTTACATTTCATGACTATGACTGACTATCTATGAAGCCTCTACTATACCGATTATAGATAACTGGGACATGCCTCCAGCTACCACTAATCAATACATATGAATAATAAAATAAAGTACATGAACAACATCTAACTGGAGTCCCCCAAATAGGAGAACTCATCACCTGCTAGCTGGAAAATGCAATCGTCTGTTAATGATGTGTGGGCAAAAACTGGTACCTACATTATAAAATAATGTAGCCACACAAACGTATATGTGGATCAGTACTTCTAAAATGTATTGAGTAAGTAAGGGTGAATGCAATAAGTAAAATTAAGTAAGTACATAATCTTAAAATATGCATACTAAGTGTAAGTAGACTCACCAAGAGACTAAAATCAACTAAAATCTGAAGTAGCTTAAATCATGAGTAACAAACATAATTTGATAAGCTGGTGAATCACTACACTTAGTTTCTTAAATCTCTACTTTTGTAGAATAAGTAGAACTCAACCTGGAAAATAGTAAAACATAGATACAGTATGAATACTGAGTCTGAAACTAAGTGTTAGAAACTGACATAGCTCAAGGATCTAAATATACAAATGTATTGTGCATGAATGCATAAACATACAAAATCAAACATAACATATACTAAGTTGATCTGATTAACTGACTGACTGATAGCTGAATACTGATCATGTAAAACTAAACTGTACTTAGTTTGAATGACTGGATTGAAACTGTGGGGTACTGTGCATATTAGATAAGGACTAAATAAACAACATAAGATAACAGAGCATGAATGTATGAAAACTATAATATCTGACAATGAAAGACTAAGTGTATATATGTTATGTCACTGAGACAATCTAAAATCTGAAAGACTGAAAGCTATAAAAGTGAATATCCGATAGTCTATATTAAGTTAAGAAATCTTGAACTAAAGAGAAACTGAATATTGTACTAAAACTGTGGGAGATATCATGTAACCAACATAAATCATGTGAGCTATCATGGAGTCCAATGTCTGACCCACATTTAGGAGGGTTGGTCTATCCTTGCTATTAGAATAGAACATGAACTATAGTGATCACTAAATGATGTCCCGAAGGACTATGGAGTCGACCTATACTAGAAGATGTTCTCATGAGATATGTGCCAACCCCAAACTGGCATGAAGGCATCTCAAACCTACGCTGGCTACATAGTTCGGTAACTCAGGTATTTCTACTAAGGGCCAAACCTAAACTAACAGGAATGACCCCATCCCTGGGTTCATTGGTAGTAAATCCTACTCCCAACTTAAATACTAACCAGAGTATGCACTGATATGTAATACCCCAAAAAAAATTTTATTGAAATTTTGTGCGTAAACGTGTTGGGTTCTATCTTCTAGAATGAATTATAAATTTCCAGGCAGAATGTCTTAAATTATGACCCACCATTGCGTAGAGTATCGAATAATATTTCCAATGATATGTGGATCATCTAAAATGGACATCTGAGCAATGAGTTATGAACATTTCGATCGAATCGTGAATAGTAGTGAAAAGTAAAACGTACAGGAAAAAGTACTGAGGCCTGGCGTATTTTTGCTCCAACTTTAAATGATCATAACTCCTTGTACATAATGATATGGATAATCTACTATATATCAATGAAAATATCTGCGAGTCCTCTTTCCAATGAAATTGGTTTTATCTAATTTTTCTATCGGAGCAAAAAGTTATGGTCGATCTACTTCAGCCTATCAAAAGTAAATTTTTAGGTCAATTTCAAATGATCATAACTCCTCATACACAATGATCGGGGTGAGATACTATATATCAATGAAAATATATGAGAGTCCTCTTTCTAATGAAATTAGTTTCATCCAATTTTGATATCGGAGTAAAACGTTATGGTTGATCTGCTTTAGACTATCAAAACAGTCCACCAAAGGACAGATTCAAGAATTATTTGATTTTTAGGGGTGTTTTGGTCATTTTCCCTCACCCAAAATCCGTCCAAACCCTATATTAAAGCCTTTTAGAAGCATTATATATTATATTTCATTAAATTCCATCAAAAAGAAAACCCTAAGCTCCAGCATCCAACTTCAAGAACCTCCAAAGTTCACCATTAATTATGCAAATTTTTTCAAGATTCCAAGTTCCTAGTACAAGAACTCCAAGAACCATCATTCAAAGGCATGATTAACATCTCAAAAATGAGTATCAATCTAAAGTTCATCATTCAAGGTATGTGGGTTTTTCAACAAGAACTCTCTTTCGTTCTTGTGCCCAAAAGTAATTTTCTTTACAAAGGCATGATTTTTATTTGATTTTTATGAATTTAAAGCATAAACCCATATCTTATGATGATTATTATAAAATCTTGATGTTTATGATTTTCAAAGATGGATTTACACGTGTGGAGATATAAAGCATGAATCTTGAATAATATGTATCGTGATTTTGATATTTGGGTCATGAATCCCCATTGGAAATTGTGTTTTTTTTAGAAGGTGTGTTATAAGCACGTTGATGTTGAATATTTGATATATTTTGAATGATTTGACCTTTTGGTCTTAATGGAGTTATTTTTAACTCGAGTGTGAAAGAAATCCACAACGTGGTTGATTTTGACAGATGGGAAGCATGATGGCTCTCAATGTATATTTATATATTACTGAAATTATTTTATTGTGGATTGCCTTTAAAATAATCTAAGCTAAGTTCGGAAGAAATCTTTAGCACCGAGTGGGAGGTATAGAGCGACCATACTTCCCTAGAACTACGTGTTGCCGTAGGAGTGAGCCTGAGGTTGATTTATATAGTGATCACTAGTTTGTGTGTATTTGATATCGATAGTCCTACTTCGAACTCGTTATGGCCATTTTGAGTTTCTTGTTATGTCTTTCGGGTAAACTAATGCCCCAGCAGCTTTCATGGACCTCATGAATTGAGTGTTCAAACCATATCTCGATATGTTTGTCATAGTGTTCATCGATGATATACCGTTGTACTCTCATAGTGAGGATGAATATTCTGATCATCTTCAAACTATCTTTCAAACCCTTAGAGATCACAAGTTATTTTCCAAGTTCAATAAGTATGAGTTTTGGCTAAGGTTAGTTGCTTTTCTAGGTTATATCATTTCTTCCAAGGGTATTAGAGTTGATCCCTAAAAGACCGAAGTAGTTAGAAATTGGCCTAGACCTATTTCTCTAACTGATATCCTAAGTTTCTTGGATTTAGCTGGCTATTACCGCTATTTTGTTGAGCGTTTCTCCTCTATAGCATCTCCTATGACTCGGTTGACCCAAAAGAAAGTGAAGTTCTTATGGTCTGAATCTTGTGAGAAGATTTTTCAGGAGTTGAAGACTCGACTCACTTCAGCCCCTGTTTTGACTTTGCCTGATGGTGTTGATGGTTTTGTGGTGTACTGTGATGCTTCGAGAGTTAGGTTGGGTTGTGTATTGATGCAGAAGGGTAAGGTGATAGCTTATGCTTCTAGACAGTTGAAACCTTATGAGAAAAATTACCCCACCCATGACCTTAAGTTGGCTTCTGTTGTGTTTGCTTTGAAAATCCGCAGACACTATTTGTATGGTGTCTATGTTGATGTTTTCATAGATCATAAGAGTTTACAGTATGTGTTTACCCAGAGAGAATTGAATCTTATGCAGAAATGATGGTTAGAATTGTTAAAGGACTATGATATGAGTGTGCTGTACCATTCGAGCAAGGCCAATATTGTGGCAGATGCCCTAAGTAAAGTGTCCATGGGTAGTGTTTTACAAGTGGTAGAAAGTAAGAAGGAGTTGGCTCATGATGTATATCGTTTGGCTAGATTGGGGGTCAGGTTGTTTGACTCTGCTGAAGGTAGTATAGGGATTCAGAGTAGTTCCGAATCCTCCTTGGTTTTGGAAGTGAAGGAAAAGCAATACTTAGATGCTAGTTTGGTCAGACTGAAGGAGTCAATCAAGGACTAAAAAGTAGAGGTTTTCTCCCAAGAGGGAGATGGTGTGTTGAGATTGTAGGGTAGATTGTGTGTCCTGAATGTTGATGATCTCAAAAAGAGAATTATGGTTGAAGTGCACAGGGAGCAATATTTTATTCATCTTGGTGCCACCAAGATGTACCGAGACTTGCGGGAAATCTATTGGTGGAGTGGCATGAAGAAAAATATAGCAGTGTTTGTAGCTAAGTGTGCAATATGCCAACAGGTTAAGGCTGAACACCAAAGTCCTAGTGGTATGATGTAAGAGTTTAGTATTCCCACCTGGAAGTGGGAAGGGATAAATATGGACTTCGTGATTGGTTTACCTTCTTCTCGATGCCATCATGATTCCATTTGGGTTGTGTTTGATAGGTTGACTAAGTTTTCTCATTTCTTGCTTGTTCATACTTTATATACTGCCAAGGATTATGCTAGATTGTATATCCGAAAGCTAGTCAGACTGCATGGAGTTCCCTTGTCTATCATTTCAGATATGGGTGCTCAGTTCACTTTGTAATATTGGAAAGCTTTTTAGAAGGGTCTTGGTACCCAAGTACTTTTGCGTTCTGCTTTTTATCCACGCACCGATGGTCAAGCTGAGCAGACCATCCAGACCTTAGAGGATATGTTGAGAGCTTATGTACTTGACTTTAAGGAAAGTTGGGTTGATCACTTACCGTTGATAGATTTTGCTTACAATAACAGTTTCCACTCTAGTATTGGCATGGCTCCATTTGAAGCCTTATATGGGAGGAAGTGTAGATCACCCATAGGTTGGTTCGAGGTGGGTGAAGCGATTGTGAGTGGTCCTGATTCGGTATTTGAGGCTATGGAAAAA
>JAPEIP010000013.1:156260338-156284835 GCA_026120095.1 Capsicum chinense | reverse complement strand
GATATTCTTGATGAACTGAAAGTGATTGACAAATTATATGATGACTCACATGTCTTATTGTACTTATTTCATCCTCTCATGATTATGATGATTTTCTTTAGGCTATGTGAGTCTTTCATACATCCTGCATATTTCTTATAAATATTTATGATGAGGATGTTTATACAACTGGATACACCCCCATATACTCAGTTCCTTTCCATGGTACTGACCCACATCTTCGGATGTGGGCTGTATTTTCTTGGAATGTAGGTTTAGATGCTCATTTCTAGGTTCGACAGTGATTCTTCGGGCATGTTATTCTACCTCCTCTGTTGTGGTGAGTCCTCATGTTCCGAGAAAGTGATGTCTGATGTTGGTATCACGGAATAATTTATATTTGATAACTGAGTATGAGTCAGTTGGGGCATGTCTCAATTGTTCGCTGGTTTTATTGATTTTCTTAGAGGCTTGTTATACTAGTATAGATGTTGGGAGTTGACTAATAAGTCATATTTTATTATTTTTTTAAAATTCTTTTATTCTTGGATGATGATTAGTCTGTTGATATTTGAGGATTATTTATGGAAACCCCATTGATTTGTGTTGAACTGAATAAAAATGTCTCAAAGGATTGGCTTGGGGTTACTCGTAGCCTCAAGCACCGTGTGACGCTCCAGGACCCATTTTTCAGGGCATTACATGATAACTGATAACTGATAAGCTCATGTCATGGTATTCTGAAAATAACAGTGCATACGAATTCTGGGGTAATTATGAACATATAAACTGATAATGCTCTACATGAAGATATATATCTGAGTATACTGATAAGATTCATGGACTAATTGTCTAAATACATAAGAAGCTAAATTTATGTAAATTACATAGGTACTGAGTGTTCATAACCAACCAGCACAGAATGAGTACAAAATATGATGTCAATCTAGAAACACTATAATAAGTGATTATGGTTCAAAGACCCTACCATGGGCATTTTATCAAATATGTGAAAATTAAAAGCTTATACATTAGAATATCTTAAACAAGGGAAAACAATAGGATAACATGGCTAAATTCATAACTTAGGGTTCATCCTGAAATTAATTAAACATGATTTTGGAATTTCAATACTCAAACATGATATGACTCATTCAACTTAAAAACACAAAAAACAATAACTCGTAATTTTAATCAACCAGAGATTCATGGAGATAATTCAACTTGAAACATGTAAAACCCATAATTTAAAATCAAAATGGTTCCTGGACTCCATGGGTGAAAGGGGGCCCATGCATGAACTCCCACATACCTAAATGAAACATCCTGGGTTTTGCCTCTTAGAAATTTCCTTGAAATTCATTCTCTGGAATCAATATGACTCATGGGGCTAGGGTACGAGTGGTATTGTCCTATCGTATATTGACCAGTGTTAGTTGGTGGGATGGTTTTGGTCACTGGAATGGGTACGACTTAGTGGTGTGAGCCGTAAGGGCTTGGAATGAGTCATATCAGGGACTCATATGATGGGTAGTATTTGATCTTCCTGGTATTTCATTCTGCTAGGGATACGAGTAATAGGTACGGATCATATATTGTTGTTACAACTTGGTTGGATGATTCGTATATTAGATAGTGTTTGATCCAAGGTTTGTGTTTTGGATACGAATGGTGGATACCAATCGTATAAGAAGGTATGACTCGTATGGGTAAGTCATATCCCTGTGATGGGTTTTTAAGAGATTTAAGTGAGGGTATTCTAGGTATTTCCCTACTTACCCTAATTAGGACCCATGACTTCTAATACACTTACAAAGTTATTTACTCTATTATTCTATTCATTAACACTTAGAAATTATTCTAAAACATTCAATAATTCCCTAAAGAGCTTTTAGGGCAAAGAAGATAGAGTTTCAACTAAGGGATTACTTTAGGCTTGCTTTGGTGATTTCTTTCCATCAATTCTTTAATATAAGGCATGATTATCTTCCCTCATTATAATTTCAACTAAAGGCATGGTTTATATGATTGATTTCATGATTTTTACTATTTCATGATTATGTTTTTCAACTATTATTGATGTCTTTGATATTGAATGCTTGGTCATGTATTCCTATGGTTTTAATTATGCCTTTATATGGATTAATGGTGGTTTTCGATAATTGGATTGCATTGTAATGGTTTAATGGTCTTTTGAATTGGTTTTTGTTGTATTATGCCCCCAAGATATTTGATAAAATGCTTATAAAGATATGTTTATTTTATTGACTTCTTTTAATGTAACTCTTACATGTTTCAAACTCAATAAAGGATTTATGCATGGTTTAAATGGTTTGAAAGTCTAAAGGCTAAATATTTATTCTTGTGAAGAACATGAAAGTCTCCCAAGTGGATTTAATATAGTTTATGGAAGGGAATCTAAGGTCCCCTTAATCTAAATAGTTTGGTTATAGAGATTACTTGTAAGTTAACCTAAATAGTTTGGCTATGGATATTACTTGCAAGTAAGGGGTGGTATTATGATACCACCAATATCGTCCTTGGTTAATAAATTGTAAATGGATTATTTGGATATAGTTTTAATTGGGCATTAATGGCGAGGTGTGTAGCTAATCCATGAAAGGTGGCAGTTTCGAGAGGATCAAAACCAAAAACTTATATTTATCGATATGAGGGGTATTGATAACCACGTGCTAGTGTCATGTTTTATATTGGAGGGATTTACTAGTCATCCCATGGGATATTACCCAGTCATGTGACTACACACACTGCGACCCTTTCACAGGGGGAGCTGAACCCATATCACCCATGGGTGGTTAGGACAGCAAAGCTACACAGCCCAGCTAAAGGTTTTAAGTGCATGCTAAACCCGATCCCTTTTTTCGGCACTTATATATGTATGGTTATATGTACTGTGGATGGTTTTACTTGGTTTTATAACTGGAATTCTTTTACCATTACCCTAAATTTCATGCTAGCGGTCATTTGCTAACCCCGTCTACTAGCAGCTATATACCCACACAATGCCGGAACTGACCATTCTACTACTATTGTTTAGCACATAGATTTGGTATCAATATTTGGAATAAAATGGTGAGCTTTCATTCTTTTGGGAGGCATCATTTTTTGTTATGGATTTCTTTAGACACTTTTCTTTTATTTTAGATATTGGTTTTGGCCATGGTTGGGGGCATGTCTTAACTAAATTTGTTTACTCTTTTGGATAGAGGCTTTGTGGTACTTCTGGGGGTTGGTATGGGTGGAATCGGTATTGGTTTCGGCCTGGTAATTAGAATAAGCTGGTGGACGAACATCATTGGATGATATGTTTGGTTGTTCTATCATATTACATTTTGGGATTGATTTTCATATTATGTTTTGGTACTCCATTTGGTTTATAGTCTATGATTTGGCTTGGTATGGTTGGGCGGTTGGTGTGATGTTGTTGAACTTGATTGGGTCCATCACGGTTGTGACCCTATCCCAGAGTCTTTATGAGAACAATAATGCTATTTTGTAATATATTTGAAATTCAGTCCATCTAAGGCTAGACATAGGTAGTTGGGTGGGGTAACAGGGGCAGTCTGTGGTACTGGTTGGAATTAGAATGCCCATTAAGACAAGGCCTGGGGTTGGGTTGTGTCAAGTTGGTATCAAAGCTTTAGGTTCATGGTTAACTGGGAAGTTCACAAAGCTGTGTTGAGTAGAGTCTCTTTTAGGGGTGTGAAGCACGCCACACTCATAAGATAGAGAGAAGTTGTAAGACATTTAGGAATATTTCACTTTCTTGGTATTCTATCTTCAAGCTTGAGTTCTCAATACAGGAATCTCCTCTAATCCTTTTTTGTTTATTTTTCAGATCATGCATCCTGGATCTATAACAAAAGAAAATTCTTCCATCCCATCTAGGGATAATGTTGAAGGTGTACGTCTTATATCTGGAGTAGATCTTTGATCTCATAGTCCTATTCCTGATGGTGCTAGAGTTCCTCCTATTCTGGCTAGTTCTCCCCAAGGCAACATGACTAACACAGAATTTTGTTAGTCTATTCATGTCATTATGTAATTAGTTACTGTTCAAGCTGAGCAGGGTATGACTGGTGCTTCATATCTTGAGGCCACAAGGGTTAGTCAATTTATGAAGATGGGTCCTCCAACTTTTATTTGGTAAAGGTGGAGGAGGATTCACAAGGCTTCTTAGATAAGATGAAAAAGATCTTTCGGGTAATACAGGCTACTAATGTAAAGGAGGTTAACTTTGTAGCTTATCAGCTCAGGGATATTACTAATCAGTGGTATGATGGGTGGGGTAGGGATAGAGGTAATATAGAAGAAGATGGGTTATGGGAGGCTTTTCCTATTAACTTTATGGATTGTTTCTTTCCTCAAGAGTTAAGGGAAGCAAAGATGGAGGATTTATGAACCTTAGGCAGGGGAGAATGTCTGTAAAGGAATATGCTTTGAAGTTCCATCAACTATAAAGGTACGCTACTAATTTGGTAGCTGATATGAGGTCAAGAATGAAGAAGACTACCTTGTTGATTAAAGATATGGACATCTCAAAGTTGATTGTTCATATGCAGCAGGTTAAGGATGAGAAGAGAAAGCAGGTAGAATTTGGGGATAGGCAGGGAAAGCAAAGTAGGTTTTTTGATCGGGGAGGTGCTCAGTATCAAGGTGGTATATTTGGTGGAAAGTGGTAAAAACAAAAGTGGGGGAGTTCGGGCTCCTTTTCTGGAAGTGCTCCTTATCAATTGGGAGATAGGCATCATTAAGGTAGTGATAATTCTCGAGTACAGGTTGCCCAATCTCAAGTGAGCAAAGGAAAATCTATTTCTTTGTGTCCTCTTTATAGATTTCTTGGTCATCCTCATTGGGTTTATTATGAGGATGGAAGGGATAAGTGCTTCAAGTGTGGCTAGGTAGGTCATCGACTCAAATATTATCTAGTTAATAAGATTTCTACAGGGGTGAATAAGATTCCTACGGCTTCATCTTTTGCTCCTATACCTAGTAGTATGGCATCTGCTTTTATTACTGCTCTTTGTTCTAGTATTTGTCGGAATAGTTTGTATTATTTGGCATCTCAATAGGAATCCAAGGCATCACATAATGTTGTTACTGGTACGTTACAACTTTTCTCTCATGACGTATATTGTTTGCTTGATCTGAGGTCCACTCTTTCTTATGTGACTCTATATGTGGCTGTGTCTTTTAGTTTTGATATGGAAGTTATGTCGGATCCTTTTTTTGTTTCTACCTTGGTAGGTGACTCGATTATTGCTAAGAGGGTCTATAAGGTGTGTGTGGTAGTTGTTGGTGGTAAGCAGACCTTGGTGGATTTGTTTGTGTTGGATATGGTAGATTTTGATGTAATCTTAGGTATAGATTGGTTGCATTCTTGTTATGTGTCTTTGGATTGTCGTACCCCTAGGGTTATCTTTATGTTTCTTGGTGAACCAGTTATAGAATGGGAAGGTAGTTCCTGAGCTTCTAGAGGAGGTTTATTTCTTATCTTAGAGGTCAAAGTTTAATCTCTAAGGGTTGTCTTTATTATTTGGTCCTAACTAAAGTTTCTAACTCAGAAGGTCCTTTTTTCTCTTCAGTCCCTATGGTTAATGAGTTTCCAAAGGTATTTTCCGATGATTTTCCTAGTATTCCTCTAGATAAATAAATAGAGTTTGGTATTGATTTGCTTCTAGACATTCATCCAATTTGTATTCCTCCGTATAGAATGGCTCCGACTAAGTTAAGGGAACTCAAGGAGCAACTTAATGATCTTCTGGATAAGGGGTTTATTCGTTCTAGTGTTTCTCTATGGGGTGCATCGGGGTTGTTCGTACACAAGAAAGATGGTTCCTGTAACACCCTATATTCTGAGTGTACTAGTTCTACTTAGTGGCACTTGATATAGAATTACGGGATAGGCAGTGGGCTTGGAATTCCCATATATATTGAAATGTGGTACGATCAAGTTACCGTCGACAAGAGTATTTAAACTTGGGCCCGTAAGTATTTGAGTCAAAAGGAAGAAGAGACACACTGTACATAAGTTTAAATTATAACTAAAAGTATTTTGATCTTAAAAGGGAATAAAATGTTAAGGTGCTTTCTTGGCTTATTTAAGCTAGTAGGTGAGTAACCTAATTGAGACATGTGGATCAAGTTACCAATGGACCAGATTTAGTGCCTACATTATGGGCTAATTTAAGGCCCGAAACTAAGTAAAATAATTGTTGAATAGAATGAGCAACCCAAAACCAAATTTGTCCTAAAAGCCTAATACATTAAAGGAACATTATAGACTTGAATAAAGTAAGTAGGTTCATCACCTACTTTGACCTTTTGACAAAACTATGAACTAAGTAGGTGCATTACCTATTAAGGCTCTCTTGACCAGCTTATTGGGCCAAATACACTACCACCTACTTAAATTAATTCTGGCCTAAATTAAAGAAGAGAAAAGGAGGAGAATGGGCAGCCAAGGACATATAATTTTTGATACACAAAGGCCCAATATAATGGGCATGTAGGTGCATCACCTACTTGACAAATTATGG
Organism: Capsicum chinense; assembly: GCA_026120095.1. Classification (NCBI taxonomy): domain Eukaryota; kingdom Viridiplantae; phylum Streptophyta; class Magnoliopsida; order Solanales; family Solanaceae; genus Capsicum; species Capsicum chinense. The sequence continues at coordinate 156,278,296 of JAPEIP010000013.1, read as the reverse complement.
CCCAAAATGGACAAGAAAGTCGGCCATGAGAAGCTCTTTTTAAAATGATTAAAACCAGCTTCTTTAGCTCATTTGAACTTAAACAAAAAGACAGTTTTCAAGGTTTTCTCTCTTGTCTCTCTTAGCTATATAACAGCCCAATAATTCCACTAGGATTCTTGGGATTTACCTTTCTTTTAAGCTAAAGGAATCAAGCTATTAAAGAGGTATACATTAAAGAATAAAATACCACAGAAATTAAGGTATGGCTCTTGTCCATTTTTCCCTTTTCCTATATACGTGTGTTGGTAGAGGATTGTATATATATTATTGTTAAGAAACCAAGGTATGGTGAGTTCAATTTTCGGTTTCCATATTAACGGATATTTGGGGATGTTTTGGATCTATTTTATGTATATATATTGGTGGCTGCTTGGTTGATCTTAGGGGGAAAATGTAAATAGTTTTCATTGAAGGGTAGAAGAAGGGTATAGTGGTACACCACTGAATTGAACATTGTGTAAGTTTACTAGCCACACCGCCTGATATACTATTTTGAGAGTACAATAAAGACAACTATTAAGGGAGATCTATAAGAAGTTACATTGCATGCGAATGTAATTGGAGAAGAATGGGGTAGAAAGAACACCCTTGGGTTAGTTAATTGTGGGTTACTACCCGGTTACTATTTTAGAAAGTTTAAATGGCGTGAATGTGTTAATTAGCTACTAATACAAGTTTGATGCTATTGTAAATTAGTAATATAAATGGGAGGACATTAAGTAAGAGTATGATCAGTTGTGCATCAAGGTACGTATGGTTCATCGATCCTATACTCTTTGGCATGAATCTAACTCCCTTGTTATAAAGTAACATTCCTAAGCATTCTTCCTTTCAAATTATACTTAAATGCAGCGTACAACCTCCAAGGTGGCTAACAACCTTATTGTAACTTGTTAGGATGTTAAAGCTCCTAAAGATATGTTTATTACTAGATCTGTCCATTTTTCCTTCTAAATACTAGTATGATATTGGTGTTTTCAGAAATAATATTTATAAGTTATTCTCTTAGTCAATATGAACTATGGTGTTAGTTAAGCTCTTATGTGTTATATTTCTATTACTGTTGTTTCCTACCTTATTTCTACTGTATCTAGTGCATATTTGTATACCTTTTGCTACTGGTCCAAAGTTCATAATCTAATTCATGTCCACTAAAATAACAACTTTGGTGGTATCCTAGGGGTGGAAGAAACAGTTAGCATGGGTCGATCCCAATATTACGGCTGGTATCCCAGAGGTAAAAGGAAAGCCTAGCATGGGTCAATCCTGATTTGTGTACTTGTGAGGACCGTATCCTAGGGGTTAAAATTCCTAGCATGGGTCATCCTTTTTTACCACTGATCAGCTGGTCATTTGCATCACGCCTTATAATTTTATAAAGTAAAGAGGAATAAAACAAAGTAAAGAATGTAATGTACATGATCCCATAAGTACAAGTAAAGTTGGTATTTTATCCTTATCTTTTAGTTATATATTGATAACTGAATTTATTGAGTTCTTGTACCTGTACCTATGTTTCATGCCATAGGTACAAGTACTCCAGCTAGTAGGCCACTCCAGTAGGAGCGCAGGACATCCAGTGGCTATTGGTGAGCTCTAAGTTGATTCGAAGCTTTCCGAGTCTATTATATGTATTTTGGTATTGTATAATATTTATGAGCAAGGCGGGGGTTTGATTCGACCTTAACTAAGTCCATGTGTCTTTTAGAGGCTTTGCAGACTAATGTAAAGTTAAGTGTGGTAGCATTGTGTTCTTTTGAACATTGTGGCCCCAATGGCCAAGTCTTGTATATGTAGGTTTGGACTTACTTATGTGGTTTATTTTTTATCAATGCATTGTATCCACTCTAGTAGGACCTTTGAATCTCATAGTTACATGCATGAAAAGTACAGGGTTACGCATTAGTTCTCCCAGTCTGTTATGGCTATGGTTACCTGTCTGTCCCAATAAGATCTAGGGCATGAAAAAAGTAGTATCAGAGCAGGTAATCCTAGGGAGTCATCTGTAAAGTTGTATTTGTGTGAAGTCTTGCTTATTGATGTGTTGTGCACCACATCTCTAAGTAAGAGGCTTTGAGGCATTTAGGAGTTATTTCTTTTTCTTCATTTCTTAGATTGTGCTATAGCGCCATAATGTAGGCTAATTTGTATTTAACCTTAAATATTTTTTCTCAATATAGTAAAGATGTCGATTACAAGAAGGAGCAAGAGTAAGTAAGTAGATGTGGCTGTTGGAGAAGGGACAAGTAAAACACCACCTAGACATGTTGATCAAAGTAAGGCTCAAGGTCATTTTGCATTACAGACTTCTTCTACTTCTCCATCTCCAAAAGAGCTAAGGAGGAGAAGAGTGCCCTTAGAGTCACCTATTAATGCTACTGAGCAAGATTTGAGGAATGCGGTGCAATTATTAACACGTATAGTTGCTGGCCTAGGTCATGGACAAGCTGGTCCAACTATAGGTACCAGTGGTATGGATAGGATAACTAGTCTATGGAAATAGGATTTACTTAAATTGGACCCTCCCCAATCCAATGGGTCAGATCCTAATGAAGATCCACAAGACTTTATTGATCAAATTCAAAGGGATTTAGATATCATGTATGTATCTGGTAAAGAGACAGTTGAGTTAGCAGTATATTGATTAAAAGGGGTGGCTATATTATGGTATGAAGCTTGGAAAAAATCAAGGGGTATAGGTTCACCTCCAGCTAGTTGGGGAGAGTTCAAAACAACATTTCTTGATCATTATCTTACATTCAAGATTTAGGAGACCCGTGAAGATCAGTTCTTAAATCTTTGCCAAGGGAACATGAGTATGAGGGAGTACATTCTTTAATTTAATTTGTTGGCCAGGAATGATCCTAATATAGTGGCTACTATGAAGGATAGAGTTCATTGATATATCAACAGATTGTACCCATATTTGGTTAGATATTATGCTATTTTTGCCTTGAATAAAGACATGGATATAGCAAAAATACAAGCTTTTGCATAAAAAATGGAGGATAAAAGGCAAAGAAAGACACCAGAGCTGAAGAGAGCATTCTAAGAGGGCTAGATCTATGGGACAATTTTCTCCATCTCAAAGTGAATTTAGGCCTCGATTTTTCAATAGACCCTCTAGACCATCACATTTTTACTCCACAACAAGTGCTCTACCCTGATCCCAAGGGTTCAGGGGAAGTTAATTCAGGCAAAGAAGTGAGAGTCAAGGTTCACAAGTAGCAGGGTATCAATAATAGGGAAGGACAATCCAAATAAGAGATCCTAGTCAATTTTGTAAGCATTGTGGAAGGAATCATTTAGGTTCATGTAGTTTTGGGACATATGCTTATTATTAGTGTGGAACACTGGGACATATAATGAGATATTGCCTAAAAGGGGGTATGGCTGGTATGGCATGACCTACTAAATCTACTATTGCATCATCATCCTCGGTTCCTTCTTCTAGTAGGGGTCAATAGATGCGTACTGGTCGTGGTAGGGGTGATAAGGGAGATAACTCTAGTGGTGTTCAAAATCGTGCATATGCTCTAGTGGGTCAGCAAAATTTAGAGGCTTCTCCTGATATGGTTACAGGTACATTATCCATCTTCTCATATAAGGTATATGCATTAATTGATCCAGGCTCTACATTATCATATGTCACTTTATTAATTGCTGAAAAGTTTTAAAAAATACCAAAGTCACTAGCTAAGTCATTCGAGGTGTCTACACCAATTGGCGAGTCTATTATAGATAGAAGAGTTTATCAAAACTGTATAGTAACTGTTTGTGATCGTGATACATTAGCTAACCTTGTGGAGCTAGAAATGGTAGATTTTTATGTTATAATGGGTATAGATTGGTTGTCTTCTTATTATGCCACAATGGATTGCCGATCTAAGAGGGTGCATTTCCATTTTCTAAAGGAAACAATCCTTGAGTGGAGGGGTAATATTGGGGCACCAAGGGGTAAGATTATTTCTTATATTAAGGCAAAGAAGATGATGTCCAAAGGATACATATGTCATCTAGTAAGGGTGAAAGATATAGCTATGGAGTCACCGACTCTTCAATCCATCTCAGTAGTAAGTGAATTTCTTGACATCTTTCCTGAAGAGCTTTCGAGTTTACCTTAATAAAGAGAAGTAGAGTTTGGTAATGATGTGATCCTAGGTACTCAACCTATTTTTATTCCCCGTATAGAATGGCCCTTACAGAATTACGTGAATTGAAGGAACAATTAAAAGATTTGTTGGAAAAGGGTTTCATAAGGCCAAGTATTTCTCCTTAGGGCATACCCGTGTTATTTGTACGAAAGAAAGATGGCACGTTAAGAATGTGTATTGATTACCAACAATTGAATAAGGTCACAATTAAGAACAAATATCCCCTTCCTAGAATTGATGATTTGTTTGATCGGTTATAAGTTGCTAAGTGCTTCTGAAAGATTGACTTGAGGTCAGGTTATCACTAACTGAGAGTAAAGGAGAAAGATATACCTAAAATGACTTTTTGAATGGGATATGGTCTTTTTTTTGGTATGTCATTTGGGCTAACTAATGAACCAACAACTTTCATGGATTTATTGAGTAGAGAATTTAAGCCATTCTTGGTTGTATTTATTATCATATTTATAGATGATATTCTGGTATTCAAGATCAGAAGAAGACTATGATAATCCTTTGCGACAGGTGTTACAAATCCTTTAGAATTGTAAGTTGTATTCAAAGTTCTCCAAATGTGAGTTTTTGTTAAAATCGGTAGAATTCCTGGGTCATATTGTATCTGATGAAGAAATAAGAGTTGATTCTCAAAAGATAGAGGCAATGAAGTACTGGACAAAACCCATAATGCCTACAGAGGTTCATAGTTTCCTAGGCTTGGGAAGTTATTATAGAAGGTTCATTGATGGGTTTTCTTCCATTTCTGCACCTTTAATAAAGCTAACACACAAAGAAGTAAGTTTCAATGAGATGAAACATGTGAAAGAAGTTTTCAAGATCTAAAGAATAAGTTGACTTCTACACCAATATTGGTACTTTTGGAAGGCATAGCAGGCTATGAGGTATATTGTGGCGCTTCAGGAGTTGGCTTAGTATGTGTTTTCATGCAACATAGTAAAGTAATAGCTTATGCCTCAAAGACAGTTGCAGCCACATGAGAAGAATTACCCAACACATGATCTTGATCTGGCAGCAGTTATATTTGCTTTAAATAAATGGTACCACTACTTGTATAGGGTTTGTGTTGATATATATACTGACTACAGGAGTCTACAGTACCTCTTTAACCAAAGTGACCTAAATTTATGGCCGCAAAGATAGTTTGAACTATTAAAAGACTATGATGTTGATATCTTATATCATCCAGGGAAAGCAAATGTGGTAGTCAATATGCTAAGTCATAAGGTGATGGCAAGTAATTATAGGCATCCTACAGAAAGGCAAGGGATAACTAAAGATCTACACCAATTAGCTAGCTTAGGGGTTTGCCTTCTTAAATCTTCAGACAAAGGTGTTATTGTGAAAAATACAACAGAATCCTCATTAGTAGCCAAAATTAAAGAGAAGCAATACATAGATCCTATTCTTTTACAGGTTAAGGATAATGTACAATAAGGTAAGATAAAGGCATTTGAGCTTACATAAGAGGGAATACTTCAGTGCCAAAATAGATTATGTGTATTTAATATAGATGGGCTAAGAAAATGGATTATGATAGAGGTACATCATTCAAGATATTCTATTCATCCTGGTTCAACTAAAATGTATCATGATTTAAAAGAGGTGTATTGGCGGGGTGACATGAAGAAGAACATTGCAGAATTTGTAGCTGAATGTCCAAATTGTCCACAAGTTAAGGTACAACACCAAAAGCCGGGAGGTTATATGTAGCTTATGGATCTCCCTATTTAGAAGTGGGATATGATCAACATGTATTTCATCACTAGTTTACCTCACTCCTCTCTAAAGTTTGATTCTATATGGGTAATAGTTGATAGACTCACCAGATCGGCATACTTCCTAACGATTAAGACTACCTAGATGGCTAAAGAGTATGCAAAATTATATATTAAAGAGATACTTTAGCTACATGGAGTCCCAATCTCTATTATATCTGATAGGGAAGCTCAATATACCACATATTTTGAAGGTTATTCCAAAAAAGTTTAGGAACGCAAGTGAGTTTAAGCACAATATTTCACCCTTAAAAGGATGGCTAGGCAGAACGTACAATACAAACACCAGAGGATATGTTGTGATCTTGTGTATTAGACTTCAAAGGTAGTTGGGATGATTATTTTCCACTTATTGAGTTTTCTTACAACAATAATTATCAATCGAGCATCAAAATAGCACCTTATGGAGCTTTATATGGCAGAAAGTATAGATTACCAATCGGGTGATTTGAAGTGGGTGAAACTACTTTATTTGGGCCAGATCTTGTTCATCAAGCTATAGAAAAAGTTAAGGTGATACAACAACGGTTATAAATATCTCAAATCCAACATAAATCATATGCAGATGTTAGAAGAAGAGGGTTAGAGTTTGTTATAGGAGATTGGGTATTCTTGAAGGTATCTCCAATGAAAGGGGTAATGAGGTTTAGTAAAAAGGGAAAACTAAATCTCCCCTATATAGGTCCATATAAGATTATTCAAAGAGTTGGCCAAGTGGCATATGAGTTAGACCTACTCAGGAGCTTTCAATGGTGCATCCGGTGTTTCATGTTTCCATGATTTGAAAGTACATTGGAGATCCATCTCATATTACTCCTACAAAAGATGTATAGGTTACAGAAGAACGCACCTATGAAGAAGTGCCTAGAAGTTAAGAAATAAAGAAATAGCTTCGGTAAAAAAGCTTTGGAGAAGCCCACAAGTAGAAGAAATCACATGGGAAGCCGAAGAAGCAATGAAGTCAAAGTACCCTCATTTTTTAGAATCCAAAGATAAGGTCCAGGGATGCTGATTTAGGGTATTAAGAAGTAAGTATAAATATGTAACTATTATGTGAATAACAGAGAGTTTAAACTTATACTTACATTCATTTAGGCTAGCTAGTTATGCTAGCATTCGAAGACGAATATTTCTAAGCAGGGAGGATGTAACACCCTGTATTCTACGTACACTAGTTCTACTTATGTGGCACTAGAAATAGACTTACGAGATAGGCAATGGGCTCGGAATTCCCACATATATTAAAATATGGTACGATTAAGTTACTATCGACAAGAGTATTTAAACTTGGGACCGTAAGTAAGTATTTGAGTCTAAAGGATAAAGTAAAACACTGTACATAAGTTTTAAGTATAACTAAAAGTATTTTTATCTTAAAAAGGAATAAAATATTAAGGTGCTTGCTTTGCTTATTTAAGCTAGCAGGTGAGTCACCTACTTGATCCATGTGGATAAAGTTGCCAATGGACCAAATTTAGGGCCTACATTAATGGGCTAATTTAAGGCTCCAAACTAAGTAAAATAATTGTTGAATAGAATGAGCAGCCCAATACCAAATCTGTCCCAAAAGCCTAATACATTAAAGGCCTATTTTAGACTTGAATAAAGTAAGTAGGTGTATCACCCACTTTGACCTTTTGACCAAACTAAGAACTAATTAGGTGCATCACCTATTAAGGCTCCCTTGACTAGCTTATTGGGCCAAATACACTACCACTTACTTAAATTAATTTTGGCCCAAATTAAAGATGATCAAAAAAGTAGAATGGGAAGCCAAGGTCCAATAGTTTTTGATCTACAAAGCTCAATATAATGGGAAATTAGGTGCATCACCTACTTGAGAAATTATGGCCCAAAAATGGACAAGAAAGTCAGCCAAGAGCAGCTCTTTTTAAAGGGATTGAAACCAGCTTCTTTAGCTCATTTTAACTTAAACAAAAAAAATAGATTTCTAGGTTTTCTCTCTTATTCTCTCTTAGCAATACAGTAGCCCTATAATTCAACTAGGGTTCTTGGGATTTACCTTTCCTTCAAGCTAATGGAATCAAGCTATTAAAGAGGTATACATTAGAGAATAAACTACCATATAAATTAATATATGGTTATTGCCTATTTTTCCTTTTTCCTATATACATGTATTGGTAGAGGATTGTGTATGTATTGTTTTTAAGAACCCAAAGGATGGTGAGTTCAATTTGTGTTTTCCATATTAAGGGATATTTAAGGCTATTTTGGATCTATTTTATGTATATATGTTGGGGGCGCATTGGTTGATATTGGGGGAAAGGTGTAAATAGTTTTCATTGAAAGCTAGAAAAAGGGTATAGTAGTACACCACCAAATCGAACATCACATAAGTTTACTGCCCACAACGCTTGATATACTATTTTGAGAGTAAAATAAAGACAAAACTATAAAGGGGGATCTTATAATATGTTACATTGCATGCGAATGTAATTGGAGAAGAACGAGGTTGAAAGAACACCCTTGGATTAGTTAATTATGGATTACTACCCGATTACTATTTTGGCATGTTTAAATGGCGTGAATGTGTTAATTAGCTACTCATACTAGTTTTATGATATTGAAGATTAGTAATCTAAAATAGAGGACATTAAGTAAGAGTATGATCAGTTAGGCAGCAAGGTATATATGGTTCATTGATCCTATACTCTTTGGCATGAATTTAAGTCCCTTGTTTCAAAGTAAGCTTCCTAAGTGTTCTTTCTTTCAAATTATGCTTAAATACATTGTTCCACCTCCAAGGTGGCAAACAACCTTATTCTAACTTGTTAGGTTGTTAAAGCTCCTGAAGATATGTATGTTACTAGATCTGTTCATTTTCCCTTTTAAATACTAGTATGATATAGGTGTTTTCAGTAATAAGCTTTATGAGTTGTTCTCTTAGTCAACATGACCTACGATGTTAGTTAAGATCTTATATGTTATATTCCTATTACTGTTGTACCCAACCTCATTGCTACTACATCTAGTGCATATTTGTAAGCCTTTTGCTACAGGTTTGAATTTCCAAATCTAATTCATGGCCCCCAAAACAACAACTTTAAAGATAAAAAGAATGATTTAAAGTAATTCTATATTTTCTTGGTTGGTATCCTAGTGATGGAAAAAACACCAAGCATGGGCCGATACCAATAGTACAGATGGTATCCCAGGGGTAAAAGAAAATCCTAGCATGGGTCAATCCCAATTTGTGTACTTATGAGGACCATATCCCAGGGGTTAAAATGCCTAGAATGGGTCATCCTCTTTTATCAATGATCATCTGGTTATTTGCATCATGCCTTATAATTTCATTAAATAAAAAGGAATAAAACAAGTAAAGGATGTAATGTACATGATCCCATAAGTACAAGCAAAGTTTGTATTCTATCCTTATATTTATAGTTATATATTGATAACTGATTTTATTGAGTTCTTGTCATATTGATAGTCACTTCATGTCGTACATACTCAGTACACTCCTTGTATTGACATCCCTCATAGGGGGACACTATGTTTTATTCTACAGGTACACGAACTCTAGTTAGTAGACTACCCAGTAGGAGCACAGGACATCCAGCGGCTATTGGTGGGCTCCAAGTTGATTTAGAGCTTTTCGAGTCTGTTATATGTATTTTGGTATTGTATAATAATTATGAGCAAGGCGGAGGTTTGTCCCAACCTTAACTAAGTCCATGTGTCTTTTTGAGGCTTTGCAGACTAATGTAAAGTTAAGTGTGGTAGCATTGTGTTCTTTTAATGTTGTGGCCCAAATGGCCAAGTTTTGTATATGTATGTTTGGACTTACTCATGTGGTTTATTTTTTATCAATGCATCATAACCATACTAGTAGGACCTTTGAAAGTCATAGTTGCATGCATGAAAAGTACAGGGTTACGAGTTTGTTCTCCTAAGCCGCTACGGCTATAGGTGCCTGTCCGCCCAATAGGATTTAGGGCGTGATAGTTCTCTTTGGATGTACATTGACTATAGGCAATTGAACAAGGTAACAGTCAAGAACAAGTATTTTCTTCCTTGGATAAATGACTTATTTGACCAGTTACAGGGTGTCAAGTTCTTCTCTAAGATAGATCTTTGGTCTGGGTACCATCAGTTTAAGATTAGATAGGTAGATATCCCTAAGATGGCTTTTTATACTCGATATGGCCATTTTGAGTACTTGGTGATATTTTTTGGGTTGACTTATGCTCTGGCAGCATTTATGGACTTAATGAACAGGGTTTTTAGGATGTTTTTAGATCTCTTCAGAATTATGTTAATTGATGACATTTTGGTTTATTTGAAGAGTGAGATAGATTATTCTAATCACCTCTATGTGGTGTTGCGGACCTTAAAGGAACAATCATTGTAAGCCAAGTTCTCTAAGTGTGAAATCTGGTTAAAGCTGTGACTTTTTTGGGTCATGTTATCTCGACTGAAGGGATCATGGTGGAGCTGCAGAAGGTTGTTATGGTGAAGAGGTGGCCTAGGCCTACGACTCCATCTGATGTCCGAAGCTTTTTAGGTTTGGCTAGGTATTATAGGCGGTTAGTGAAAAGATTTTCTTCGATAGCTACTCTTTTGACTGAGTTGACTCAGAAAAAGGTTAAGTTTTCTTAGTCAGATGCTTGTGAAGGGAGTTTTGAGAAGTTGAAGGATAAGTTGACTTTGGCTCCAATCCTGACCTTGCTAGAAGGCAATAATGGGTTTGTACTTTATTATGATGCATCTCGGGTGGGTCTTGGTTGTGTTTTGATGCAGTATAGGAAGGTGATTTCCTATTCTTCCAGGCAGTTAAAGGTACATGAGACGAATTATCCTACTCATGATTTGGATTTTTAACGGTTATATTTTCTTTGAAAATATGGTGGTATTATTTGTATGGTGTTCACATGGATATCTTTTCTGATCACAAAAGTCTTTAATTTGTATTCACTCAGAAAGAGCTTAATCTTAGGCAGATGAGGTGGCTTGAGCTTTTTAAGGATTATGATATGAGTCTTCACTACCACCCAGGTAAGGCTAATATAGTTGTTAATACTCTTAGTAGGTTATCCATGGGGAGTTTGGCTTATGTGGAGGAAGGCAAGTTGGAATTAGTAAAGGATACTCACCGTTTGGCTAATCTTAGAGTTCGTCTCTTGGACTCTAACAATGGTAGTGTGATGGTACAATAAGTGGTTCCACCGTTCTTTGGTGCAGAGATTAAAGAGAAGCAAATGCTAGATCCTTTCTTGATGAAAATCAACAGTAATGTTGGTAGGTAGAAGACAGTCATGTTTGAGATCAGTGGTGATGGTACTTTACGGTACCAAGGGAGGATGTGTATTCCTGGTATCGATGGGTTACGATAAAGGGTTTTGGTTGAGGTGCATGAGTCACACTATGTTGTTCATCCCAGCTTAACCAAGATGTATTATGATCTCAAGGAAATCTATTGGTGGAATGGTCTGAAGAAAGATATGGCTGATTATATGGCCAAGTACATGGTGTGTCAACAGGTTAAGATTGAGCACATGAGGCTAGGAGGGTTTTATCAAAAAATTAATTTTCCCTAATGAAAGTGGGAAGTGATCAATATGGACTTTGTTACCGTTCTTTCTCGATCTCGAAATCAGTATGATTTAATTTGGGTCATCGTGGATAAGATGACCAAGCCTGTGTATTTCTTGGAAATGCGGACTACCTTTTCGATAAAGGATTATATGTGGTTACATCTTCAGGAGATTGTAAAGCTGCATGGGGTACCCATTTCGATTATTTTTTATCATGGTACATAGTTTACATCCTATTTCTGGTGGTCTTTTCAAAAAGAGTTGGGAACTAAGGCTAGTCTGAGTACTTCTTTTCAACATCAGTCAGATGGGAAAATGGAGAGAACTATTCAGACATTGGAAGATATACTTTGGGTCTGTGTGATTGACTATGGTTGCAATTGGGTTGAGCATCTGCCTTTGGTGGAGTTTTCTTACAACAATAGTTATCATTCGAGTATTGATATGGCTCCTTTTGAGGCATTATATGGTAGAAAGTGTGGATCTTTTATTGGTTGGTTTGAGCTTAGTGAGGCTAATATATTTGGTCCTGATTTAGTTTATCAGGTGATGGAGAAGGTCAAGGTGATTTAGGATAGGTTTAAAGCTTCCCAAAGTCAACAAAAGTGCTATGCAGATGTTAGGTGTAGAGACTTAGAGTTTAAGGTCGGGGATAGGGTGTTCCTCGAGTTATCTCCCATGAAGGGAATAGTGCGGTTTGGCAAAAAAGGAAAACTCAGTCTTTCGTCATTGGTCCTTCCATGATTTTGCCTAGAGTTGGCAATGTTGCTTATGAGTTAGAGTTTCCATCTAGCTTAAGTTTGGTTCATCCAGTATTTTATGTTTTTATGTTGAGGAAGTGTCTTGGTGATCCTTCTTTAGTTGTTCCATCATAAGGATTGGCTATTTTAGATTTTATATCTTATGATGAAGTCCCAGTTGAGATATTAGATAGGAAAGTTCTCCGATTGCGGACTGAGGATGTGGCTTCGGTTAAGATTCTATGGCGGAACCATAAGGTGGTAGAAGCTACTTGGGAAGTAGAACCAGACATAAAGTCCAAGTATTCACATTTGTTTTTGGATCTTGGGATTCATGCGAAAGGTATGTGTTCTTGAACATATCTTTATTTTCTGATTTTATTAAAAGAAAGATTAACATCTTTGCTACTTTGTTTTCAAACTTTGTTAAAGGGAGTTTGATAATGTAAATGACTCTGTGTGTGGCTACCCCAACCTTGTCCGTCATTTGGGGATGAATGATTCTAGTAAGGGAGACCGAAATATCCTGGGTTTTAACCCTTAGAAAATTTCCTAGAAATCCATTCTCCGGACCCAATATGACTCATGGGTACGAGCCGTAAGCTGGGGTACTAGTGGTATGGTCCTGTCGTATGCTGACCAATGTTATTTGGTGGGATGGTTTTGGTCACTGGAATGGGTACAACTTAAAGGTGTGAGTCGTAAGGGCTTAGTACGAGTCGTATCAGAGACTCGTATAGTGGATAGTGTTTGATCCTCCTAGTATTTCATTTTGACAGGGATACGGATAATGGGTACAGATTGATACTATAGTTACGACTTGGTTGGATGATTCATATATTGGACAGTTTTTTATTGAAGGGTTGAGGTTTTGATATGAGTGGTGGATACCGATAGTATAAAAGGGTATGACTAGTATGGGTTAGTTGTATCCCTATGACGGATTTTTAAGGGGTTTAAGTAGGGGTATTTAGGGCATTTTATAGTTACCCTAATTAGGACCCACGACTTCTAATGCACTTAGGAGATTATTTACCTTATTATTTTATTCATTAATACTTAGAAACTATTCAAAAACATCCAATAATTCTCTCAAGAGCTTATGGGGAAAGGAAGCTAGGGTTTTAACTAAGGGGTTGCTTGGGGCTTGCTTTAGTGACTTCTTTCTATCAATTCTTTGGTATAAGGTATGATTCTCTTACCTTATTTTAATTTCAACTAAAGTCATGGTTTATATGATTAATGTCATGGCTTTTGCTATTTCATGATTATGGTTTTTCAACTATTATTGGGGGTTTTGATATGGAATTCTTGGTTATGGATTCCTATGGTTTTAATTATGCTTTTATATGCATTAATGGTGGTTTTGAACAATTGGATTGCATGGTAATGGTTTAATGGTATTTGTAATAAGTTTTGGTTATATTATGCCCCAAGGTGTTTCATAAAATACTTATAAAGATATGTTCATTACATTGACTTCTTTTAATGGGACTCTTGCATGTTTCAAACTGGATAAAGGATTTATGCATGTTTTAAATGGTTTCAATGGTTTAAATGGTTTGAAAAGGATAAAGGCTAAATGGTTATGCTTATAGAGAACATGGAAGTCGCCCAAGTGGATTCAATATGGTATATCGAAAAGCACCTAAGGTCCCCTTAACCTAAATGGTTTGGCTATAGATATTACTTGCAAGTAAGGGGTGGTATGAAAATATACCACAAATATTGGCCTTGGTTAATAAATGGTAAATGGATTGTTTGGACATAGTTTTAATTGGGCATTAATGGCAGGGTATGTAGATAAGTCGTGGAAGGTGGTGGTCTCGGGGGGGACCAAAATAGAAAACTCATATTTACCAATATGAGGGGTTTTGATGACCACGTGCGAGTGTCATGTTCTATATTGGAGGGATGTACTAGTCATCCCATGGTATATTTCTTGATCGTGCGGTTATACGCACTGGGACCCTTTCAGTAGGTGAGCTGAACCCATATCGCCCCTGGGTAGTTAGGACGGCAAAGCTACATAGCCCAGGTAAAGGTTTTAAGTGTATTCTAAACCCGATCCCTTTTCCCGACACATATATATGTATGGTTGTATGCATTGTGGATTGTTTTACTTGGTTTTATAACTGTAATTATTTTATCCTTACCCTGAGTTTCATGCTAGTGGTCATTCGCTAACCCCATCTACTGGCAGGTGTATACCCATACTATTCAGGAACCTACCATTCTACACTTCCTATTTAGAACGCGGATTTCGTATCAGCATTTGGACTGAAGTGATGAGCTTCCATCCTTTCGGAAGGCATCATTTCATGTTATGTATCTCTTTATACATTTTTCTTTTATTTTCGATATTTGTTTTTTCCATGGTTGGGGGCATGTCCAAACCGAATTTGTTTACTCTTTCGGATAAAGGCTTTGTGGCATTTTTGGGGGTTGTACTGGCGAGATCGGTATTGGTGTAGGCCTTGGCATTGAAATAAGCCGGTGGGCTGACATCATTGGATGATATTGTTGGTTGTTCCATCATTTTACATTTTAGGGTTGATTTTCATATTATGTTTTGGTACTCCCTTTGGTTTATAGTCTATGGTTTGGCTTGGTATGGTTAGGCGGTTGGTGCGGTGCGATTGGACTTGGTTGGATCGGTCACGGTTGTGGCCCTATCCCTAAGTCTTAATAATAACAATAATGTTCTTATTATATGTTCAAAATTCAGCCCATCTAAGGCTGGACATAGTTGGTCGGGTTAGGTAATATGAGGTGATCCCCGGGCCTGGTTGGACTTGGGATGCCCATTACGACAAGGCCCATGGTCGGGTCGTTTTACTTAATCAGATGAATTCTTGAAGAAATCTTGAAATTGAAGTTTGAATCCTTGTGTTTTTTAGAGGAAAATATTGAAATTTATTCATAGGTTAAGGGGGGGTACGTGAGTAACTTTAAGAAAGATGGGCAAATAATTCCCTTTAGAGTGCTATAAATCATTCTTTGGTCGTTTGGGGTTGAGAGAAAAGGACCCAAGTTCCCCTGGACTATTAAGAGGATGAAATGGAGGGATGATAATATTCACATCGCTTCCCATATCACATTGATAGAGCAACACATTGCGCCCTAAATTGCGTTGAGAAATCGGGGCACCGCGGCCAAATCCCGAACCTTTACTGCCTCTCACGAAAAAGGCCATAACTTTAGGTTGGGTATCAGATTTAGGCGAAATTGATATCATTAGAAATCTTACTAAATTATCTACAATTTGTTGGATCTTGATCTGCAAAATTATATGTATATAAAATTTTATACACATTTAAATTTGACCCTTGTAGAATCTAATACCAATGTTTGGATGAATCAAAGGCTCTTAGCTCAACTTTGCTCTAAGTGATTTCTATCATCATTTTTGGCCTCATAATCACTTCACACACTAGGATAAAGGTCATGAAACATATATTAACATACAAATTATGGGATTAAAGTTTACATGTGGAGGCACGACGCTTCAAAGTCTAGCCTGAAAATGCGAGGTGTTACATTATCTACCCCCATGGAATCATTCATCCTCAAATGAGAGTGGTTAGACTGAAAGTACTGTAATAAGGTAAATGATATCATATATTGAAAATGAATGACTTGAAACATGATTTCATAACTGAGTCTGAGCATTATACATAAACTGAGCTGATTTTATGAATACGTTCAATGACCTGAGAATGGCTATATGGTTGATATGGAAACAAGAGAGTCAACTTATGAGTAACCATTGCTTTAAGATGGATCTGGTTTCATGAGGAAAAGTATAGAGGTTAAGTATATGAAAACCCGGGTTATTACATCATCTTCCCCTTGAGATCCTTTGTCCCCCGAATTGCTGGCTATACAGACTAAATTTTTTTTACTAAAAGCTTATGCTCAAATGGAGTATTTCTTCAACACTCTTTCAAAAGAAGTTCTAATAACATTTAGAAGCAAAGGATCTTGGGAATGATATGATTAAGATATTTGAATATGGAATCGCAACATGACTATAATTCTGTAACATGGAACAAGGCATATTAAACAGAAGCTAGGAGAGATTTGCTATGCCTTAGACTATGTAACTGCTACTTCCAAGCTTAGACATACTCCTCAAATACTCTCTCAACTATACATTCCACTTCAATCCTGTACTTCACTTGAGGCTACTTAAAATCTTCACATGGTATTGATAACTCTATCTACTAAAATTTGAGCCGAACTTAATTCTCTCACTATGTTCAAGCCTACTCGAATCTACAAATTGCACACATAACACTGTAATACTAGTCTGAACCATGAATTCAACACTTCATGTTCTTCACAGCTCTCATCTCAAGGATAATTCTTCTTACCACTTCAATAGCCAAATTTAACCTCTTACTAGGAATTCACTAGCACACATTGCACCCATCCACTTATATACCAATATGACATTAAAGCCTATCATTAACCGCATACGAAATTCTAAGCAAATACCCATAAAAACATCTTTTCATATTCTCTAAGCCCCTATCAAAAAAAAATTCTTGCACTATTCTTAAGAAGACACGCATGGAATTCTCAACTAACCATGACATATATCAAAAGTTCTACCTCAATCATCCTTCACGCTTGCAGCCTAAGATACAACAAGCATGTAACAATCTTTGCCCAATATGAGACATTTACTCTCTCCCATATAAACAATTACTCATCACCACTATTATTATATAAGGAGAGGTTATTGAAAGGTTAGAACATGACAACCTAAAACAAGAAAGAATTCTACGCATAACTTGGACACTTAACTGAGGCCTGAGGAATAAAGTATCAACACCATGGATTCATCAAAGAGATCTAATCTGAGGACATACATAAAATAATCTAAATTTCACAGAGTGTATCATAAGTACTTGGAACTGAACATACTGTAAAGCATGAGTACATAAGTCATGAGCTGCCTCACCTGAGTTTGGAGTTCATAAATTCATGGAAAATGATTCGTATTACTGAGTGAACTAAATTTCTTATGCTAGGAACTAAAAGTTCACATAATTCTCTATGGTGTGCATAAACATGAAATATGATCATGGCACTGACATTTAAGAGATGAGTAGCTGTTTTCATGACTGAAGTACAAAACTTTGCACTGAGATAAGAATAGGTCAGGCATCTTCCTACCCTACAGATGTTCTACAATACTCTGGCATCACTACTATAATCTGAAAGCACGACTTGGTTACTTGTTCTATCATCTTCCTATTAGATTTAAGCCATCATTCTACATCTATGGACCCCTTAATAAATTCTAAACTAAACTTCAATTATTTTACTCTCGAGTCTGAGATATAACAACACATATAGATAATAATATCATCCTGAAAGACTATATTTGATAATATAGGGCCCACCACTAGTACTTTCTTCTGATATACAATTCTTAGCTTTCTATATCCCCAACAATCATCATACAATAGCTTAAATACTAACTAACTTGGAATTTTCAGGGGTAACACCAGACACTGAGCTCACACTATCAGGAATTTAAGCTCTTCTTTCGATTAGCTCAATCATCCAAGATTCAAACTTAGACTCTAACACTTAACATGGATATCCCCAAACCTTTAAGAAACCATATTACTTCCATAATAGTTTACTAATATCACAT
>JAPEIP010000013.1:156207432-156227797 GCA_026120095.1 Capsicum chinense | reverse complement strand
GGTTTTGAGTTTTTTGAGTGGTTTGGTAGGATCAGGGACTATACCTGCAGTACCCACAGTCCAACATGAGATGTAGCATGTTGCTGCTATAGCCCTTTGGATTAAAGAAGCATTAGGATCAAATGTTTTTCCAAGGCAGGTAGTGGGTCCAGAGATGAGCATGAGTTGTTCTGTAAGTTTATCAAGATGAAGCCCCCTGTTTTTCATTGAACTGAGTTTAAGGATGCCTACGAGTTTATTATTGACTGTCATGAGAGACTTCACAAAATGGGTGTGGTTGAGTGATATGGTGTAGAACTGGTTACTTTTTAGTTTCTGCGGGATGCTAATATGTGGTGAAGGGCTTATGTACAACCCCGCAAAATTCTCTTATAGTCTGAGCCTTAGAGCGGGTTCAATAAAGTGTTAATTCAGCTCTAAAAGGTTGAGAAGTGTCTTCCGAAGTGATAAGTATTTTAAACCATGTAGAATTTCCCTGATATCAACTTTTTTTATGTAGAGAATTGAATAAGCTTTCTGTCGATACCAAATTCGCCCAAATCCAACACTCAGGCAAAGATTTAGAGCTATTTTAGTGAGACAATGTGCCACCTACCACTTTAGCGCGTCGTGGATCCAGCCAAAATGGCATTTGTCAAAATCTAGTGAGCCTCCACGATTATGGTGCATCGCGCCAAGGCTTAATTTCAGAATTTTCAAAGATTCAGTGCACCAACGTGATTCCACCACATCGCGGTACCTTTCCAGTTCACAACTAAGGTGGCAACACGATTTCCACCATGTCGCGCCATCAAGTAGTTTACCGATTGTCCAATTTCAAGTAAGCTAGAGTGATTATGCCACGTCGCGCCAACATGTAACATTGGGATTTTTCAGTTTATTTCCAAGAGGGAAAATAGTCATTTTGCTACACCTATATATACTTCTTAACACGGGATTTGGCCTCATTTTAACCTAAAAATACTAGTTTTCACTCAAAGTTGTTCAAGAACAAGAGCTATGGTTTCTACAAAAACAAAATCCTTCTTTCCTCTTCAAGAGAAATCAAGAAATCAAGAATCTCTCCAAGAGCTTTCAAGAAAGAGTTTCTCTAAGGTATGCAGATGTTGATTCTTGGGTCCTTTTCATCTAAGAAGCTCAAGAACCCTTTTCTAAATTTTAAAACTTTTACGTAATGAATTTTCATGATTTATGTGAGTTGAAATTGATGTTCATGCTATTATTGAGTTGTGATTCATATTTGTTTACAAAGTTTTTAAGCTTTGACCCTAGTATGTGAAATTCATGTAATGTTCATGATTAACCCTCTTCAAGTTTCTTGTTAAGTGATGTGTTCATGTCAATTAGGTGTAAAATTGTTGAATAAGAAAAACATGTTCCCTATATGTTTGATAAAATGCTTATATGAAGGAACTAGAGCCATTCTAGTATGTTGATTAGAAATCTCCAATTGTTTGCAAGCCCATGCAAGCCAAGTGTTTGTTGATAAGCCTTAGTGAATAAATTGTGACATGATAGCATGAAATTTCCCAATTATGTGCTTTTTGATACATGCTAAGAATTTAATACATGCTAAGTGTTTGATGCAAGATCTTATTGAATGGAGTATGAGCCAATAACATGTCTCCTTACACTATCACATGTTTATGATTCCCAAATGCTTGAAGCGATGCTGTAGTAATTGTGATGGTGAATGAATGTCCATGGTCTTGATAATTCAAGAATGGTTATGCTTTACTTTTATGTTATCGAGTACTGGGATATTTATACCAAATAATTTAGTTGCATTCTAGAGCCAGTGTTAGTTGTCCCGATTGTCTCAGTTAAGCTATGATTCTCAAAACTTAGAGAGTTATAGAGCTCTGTACTCTCAGATAGATTTAGAACTTAAGTAATCTCAGTAATCTCCATAATCTCGGTACCGCTAGAAATCTAGCCTTAGTTCTGTACTCAACTCAGATCTAGTAGTATTCAAGTGTTCAGTTCTGTCCTTAGTAGTATTCGAGTAATCTATCCCAAACTCAGTATTGTTCATTCAGATAACGAGATTTAGTAGTATTCCGTTAGATACAAAAAAAAGTGAATTCATCTTAACTCAGTCAGATCAGTCGAGAAATATGATCAGTAACAGATTCAGTTTAGTTTGTGTTCAGTTAAGAATCAGTTCAGGGTCTTTCAATTGGGAGTAGGATCTAGCACCAAGCGAGGGAAGGTATGGCGACTCCCCATCAAAGAGGCAGAGTCATTAGGAGCAATCTCTGAACTCCAAAACATCGTAGCCAGCGAAGGATGTAGGAATCACTCATCAGGAAAGGCTTGTCACCCGTCAGATAGGCTTGACTATTATATTGCCTTAGGTTTGACTTCCTGTGAGGGTCACCCGTCAGATAGGCTTGACCAGAGAGGTCTTTACCCGTGGCACGATATTGACACCCTTCTAGCTAGGGTTATAGGTTGGACCCTACCAATTAAGATTCGGGCATGTCGATTAAGTGACTACTTCCCACAGTTGCAGTTTTAGTATCAATCTTTAGAAATCAGGACTGTCAGATACAGTCATCTATATCAATGAGGAACTTAGATGGTTCCATTGATTCATGGACCACCCGTCAAATAGGCTTGGTACCGTATAAAGTTATTCAGTATCAGATTTAGAGATCACCCGTCAGATATGCTTGATCTTAGTCTCATATTCAGTTGAGTAATCTCATTTTCAGATCTAGAGATCACCCATCAGAAAGGCTTGATCTCAGTCGCAGATTCAGTTGAGTATTGTTGTTATCAAATCTAGAGATCACCCATCAGTTAGGCTTGATCTCAGTCTCATATTCAGTTGAGTAATATCATTATCAAATCTCGAGATCACCCATTAGATAGGCTTGATCTCAGTCTCAAATTTAGTTGAGTATTTTTTTATCAGGTCTAAAGATCACCTGTCAAATAGGCTTGGTCTCAGTATCATATTTAGTTGAGTAATCTTATTATCAGATCCCGAGATCACCGATCAGATTGGCTTGATATCAGTCTCAGATTCAGTAGAGTATTCTTGTTATTAGATTTAGAGATCACCCATCAGATAGGCTTGATCTCAATCTTATATTCAGTTAAGTTATATCATTATCAGATCTTGAGATTACTCATCAGATAGGCTTGATCTCAGTCTTAGATTTAGTTGAGTATTCTTGTTGTTAGATTCAGACACGATCATTTCTTATATTTGATAGTAGATTTTGGAATCATCCGCTAGAGAGGTTTGATCTTCGATGCATTCAGTCGAGAGTGGCAAAGCTTAAAATTCAGTCAATGATGTGAGTATATTTAGTCAATCAGCTTTAGTATCCTCAGATTCCGAGATTACTTGATAGATAAGATTGATCTCAACTATAGTACTCAGTTGTCAGTATTAGATGATGCATTTATTCAATATCTCAGTAATTAGTAGTAAGTTCGGATGATAGTAAACTAGTATCCGAGTTTCAGTATTTTGAGTCACGATGATTTTGATTATGGTTTGTGTATTCATGCTTGTGTTCTCATTCTGTACTCTCATGATTATTCAGTTAAGTAATTATTCATGCATAAGCCCTTGCATTTAGTCTTACCTTATCTTCATACTTGGTACATGCCCGTACTGACTTCTTTGCGCTATGGTATTTTATTTGACACCATAGGTTCAGAGGCACGAGATATAGAGTACTCTTAGCAGCTCAGTCCCAGTCAGCAACAGTAGAAATTATAGTGAGTCATCTTCAGTTGAGGATGATCCTTATTTTTATTATTATCATATCAGATTTAGTTTAATTTCAGTAAATGGAGTTATTTGGGGACATGTACCATCAACTCCACAGTTCAGATAGTTTAGAGGCTTTTTGTACAAGTGTATCAGTATTCAGTTTTCAATTTTGAGTATTTTTAGATATTTTGAACCTTATGGCTAGTTTCTGCACTTATTATTTATATTATTGCAGTGTTTAGGTACAGATATCAATAGAGAGTTGGCTTGTGGTCCTTCGGGATCATGATCACCATGTGACATTCTAGTTCTAGAAAATCGAGTCGTTACAGCTTATGTTAAGTGTCCCGATACAGGTTTGCCTACTTTGAATTAGTCATAGTTTTACTCAATTTATTTAGAAAAGCACGTGCCTCATACTTTAAGAGAGAGAAAGAGGGATGAATTTTCTAATCTTAAGCAGGGGAATATGTTAGTTGAGGCCTGTGAGGCCAAATTTCATTCATTGTCTCAGTATGCATCTCACTTGCTGAAAATTGAGGAGGAGAGGATCCATTTTTTTGTGAAGGATTTGAATATAGGTCTACAAATTTTTGCTCTTTATATGACATCTTCAGGTAGGTAACAAGGGAGGTAGTCTTAGTGGTTCTTATTCTAGGGGACAAAGTTCACAGGGATACCCTTCCCGCCCCATTTAATCAGTGATGTCGGTGTCTGTGGGTGGTCCATCAAGAGCTATCCAGCCATTTTCAAACTTTGGTAGTTACCTCGCTTCGTCTTCATTATCTTAGTGGCCTACCATGGACCGTATATGTTATGAGTGCAGTAGAGTGGGTCATGTTAGGAGGTTTTGTCCTAATGTGAGGCAGTTTGGTCAGTCTAGCCAATAACAGGCTCCTAGAATTATAGTTCTAGCAGGTAGAAGAGGTGGCAACAATGGTAGAAGTCATCCACAGGGTGGTCATGGTGGTCATCAGGAAGGTAGGGGTGGTAATCATCCCTATCGAGGTGGTTCTTAACTTGATAGAGGTGACTTTTAGACTGATGGTAGGGCACATATCTACGCCTTTCCAGGTAGGCCCGAGGCAGAGGCATCAGATACTGTTATTACAGGTACTATTCTTGTCTGTGACCAGATGGCCACTGTATTATTTTATCTTAGCACTACTTTTTCATACATATCTTCTAATTTTACTGTGGGACTGGATATGGTGTGTGATTTTCTTGACTTTATGATTCACGTGTCTACTTTTGTTGGTGATTTTGTTATTGTTGGTTGGGTTTATTGTTCTTGTTCTGTTATGTTAATGGGGTATCAAACTTGGGTAGATTTAGTGATTCTAGACATGGTAGATTTTGACATAATTTTAGGTATAAGTTTGTTGTCTCTGTATCATGCTATATTTGATTGTCATGCTAAGAAAATGACTGTTATTGTGCCAAAAATGGATAGACTTAAATGAGAAGGTGATTATAGTCCTTATCCAATGAAACTTATTTCCTTTCTACATACAAATAGATTAATTGGGAGAGTTTGTTTTGCCTTCCTAGCACATCTTTGGGACACTTCTGCAGTGATCCTATCTATTAAGTTAGTTTCTATGGTTTGTGAGTTCTAAGAGATTTTTCCTGCAGATTTTCCTGGCATACCACCAGACCATGACATTGATTTCTGTAGTGATCTAGAGCTAGGTGCTCTTCCTATTTCTATTCCTCCTTATAGGATGGCTCTGACTAGTTAAGAAAGCTAAAGGATCAGTGATAGGATTTGTTGAGTAAGGGTTTCATCATCCGAGTGCCTCTCCATAGGGTGCTTCTATCTTTTTTGTAAAGAAAAAAAATGGTAGTGTTCGCATGTGTATAAACTACAGGCATTTAAACAAAGTTACGATCCGTAATAAGTATCCTTTGCCCAATATCGATGATTTATTTGACTAGTTGCAGGGTGCATCCATATTTTCTAAGATTGATTTGAGGTCTGGGTATCATTAGTTTAAGATTCGGCCTGATGATATTCCTAAGACTGCTTTCTGAACCAGGTATGGGCACTATGAGTTTTTTGTAATGTCTTTTGGGTTGACTAATACCCCAGCTGCTTTTATGAGTTTTATGAATGGGATATTCAAACCCTACTTGGATTCTTTCGTGATTATCTTTATTGATGATATTCTGATTTACTCTAAGAGTAAAGAGAAGCATGAGAATCACTTAAGGATTGTTTGGGTTTTTTAAAAGAGAAAAAGGTTTATGCAAAGTTTTCTAAGTGTGAATATTGGATGGCTTTTGTATCCTTTTTGGGGTATGCGGTTTTGAAAAAGGGGTAATGGTAGATCCTTAAAATATTGAAGTGGTTAAGAATTGGGCTAGGCCTAATTCAGTGATGGAGGTTCATAGCTTTGTGGGGTTAGCGAGTTATTACTACAGGTTTGTGAAGGGGTTTGCTTCTTTTGCTACTCATATGACGTGGTTAACTCAGAAGGATGCACCTTTTATTTGGTCTAATGAGTGTGAGGAGAGCTTTCAAAAGCTCAAGACCTTATTGACTACTGTTCCTATTATTTCATTACCGGTAGAGGGTTAGGATTTTATTATTTATTGTGATGCCTTACGTTATGGTTTAGGTGTTGTGTTGATGTAGGAAAGGGATGTTATTGCTTATACTTCGAGGCAATTAAATCCCAATGAGAAGAATTATCCTACTCATAATTTGGAGTTAGTTACTGTAGTTTTGCTATTAAGATATAGAGGCATTACTTGAATAGAGTTCTTTATGAAGTATTCACTGATCTCTATAGTTTACAACATGCATTCACGTAGAGGGACTTGAATTTGAGATGGCATAGATGGATGGAGTTGATTAAAGATTATGATATCACCATTCTCTACCACCCGGGGGAGGCTAATATAGTCGCTGATGCATTGAGCAGGAAGTGAGAGAGTATGGGTGGTTTGGCTTATTTTAATGCTAGCAGGCGTCCATTAGCTAGAAAGATTCAGACTCCAGCTAACAAGTTTGTTCGAGTTATGGTGACTGAGAGTAAAGGAATTCTAGCCAGCTTTGAGGCAAGGTCCATATTTCTTGATCAAATCAAGGATAAACAATTTAAGGATGCTAAGTTAAGCAAGATTCGTGAAAAGATTTTGTAGGGTGAGGCCAATGAGGATATTCTTGATGGTGACAGTGTGTTGCGGATTAAGGGGTGAGTTTGTGTACCTCGTGTTGAGGATTTGATTCCTACTATTCTAGCTGAGGCTCATTGTTCGAAGTATTCTATACATCCTGGAGCGACTAAGATGTATCGTGACTTGAGGCAACATTATTGGTGGGGTCGAATGAAGCATGACATGGTTTATATTGTTGCTAAAATCCAAAGTTACCAGTAGATAAAGTATGAGTATCAGAAGCCTGATGATACTTTTCAAAGGATGCCAATTCTTGAATGGAAATGAGAGAGGATAGCTATGGATTTTGTTGTTGGTCTTCCAAAGACTTTGGGGAAGTATGATTCTATATGGGTTATTATGGATAGGTTGATAAAGTCTGAACATTTCATTCAAGTTTAGGTGAATTATAATGCAAAAAAAGGTTGGCCAAGATTTATCTTATGGAAATTGTTCGGTTGCATGGTGTCCCAATTTTTCCCAATTTCTATTATCTCGAATAGGGGTACTCAATTTACCTCTATCTTTTAGAAGAAGTTGCATGAAAAATTGGGTACAAGGTTGGACCTTAGTACAACTTTTCACCCTCAAACCAATGGTAGTCCAAGCGAACGATTCAAGTGTTGGAAGATATGCTTCGAGCATGTGATGGATTTTGGAGGTCATTGGGATCAGTTTCTACCTTTGGCCGAGTTTGCATATAATAATAGTTATCATTTAGGTATCGATATGGCACTGTTTGAGAATTTGTATGGGAAGAGGTGTAGATCTCCCATTGGGTGGTTTAATGTATTTGAGGTTAGATCATGGGGTACTGATCTATTAAGGGACTCGTTGGAAAAGTTTTAATTCATTTAGGAGGAACTTATAGAGGCTCAAAGCAGGCAAAAGGAGTATGCAGATTGGAAGGTTAGAGATATGCACTTTATAAAGGATGAGTAAGTATTGCTAAACCCTAATAATGGCGCATGCAAAAACCTTACAACTTTGATTGATTCTGGAAACTATGACTACTAATTTTGGTGGAGATGATCCACCAGATGAATCTACAAAGCAAAAGATTGTCACTGTTGAGAAGCAACAGTGTGTGACACCAAAGTATGCAGACTTATTGAAGAATAAACCCTATATGTATGAAAATAATTGGGTTCCTCCTAAAGCAGTCATAATGATTCATGGGGAACCAACTATTACATGGAAGTCATCTGAGGTGAAATCTTTAATAATACAAGAGAATTTACAGTATGCAGTCATTGGTAATATCTCTTATGGTAAGACGGATGTTAATGCACTACACAAAGCTATCCCAATTCAATGTGGTATCAAAGGATAGTGTACTATAGGGGTGATGGATTCACGACATATATTGATACAATTGAATCAACTAGAAGATTATGTTCACTTGTTATAAACAAGTTGCCTATCACATTAAGGTCAATGATATGTATTGAAAAATGCGAACCCTCAAATGGGATCCGTGGTTTGAACCAAATGTTGAAACAACAATAGCCATTGCATGGATTTTAATGCTAGATTTACCACCAAAATTTTTGCTAAAGAAGCAATCTTTTCTATTGATTTGTGGTTAGAAAACCATTAATAGTGGACATAGCTACCAAAAATCACACAAGGCCAAGCTGTGAAAGGGTAAAGATAGAAGTAGACCTTATGGCTAAGCTACCAAACAGAGTGAAAATTAATAAAAAAGATGATATTAGTGGAGAAATCAAGTCCAAGTAGATAAACATTCACTATAATCACAAGCCGAAATACTATAAGGAATGTTGCTTACAGGGTCATGATGAAGCCTCTTATTGGAATATTAATCCAGAGATGTATGAGAAGATCGGAGGACAAAAAGAGGTCAAAGAAAATAATAAAGAGAAGGAAAAAGGGATGGATCAAGGATAGAAAGATGCAACAAAGGAGAATAATAAGAATCAATGGCTACAAAAAAAGAACAAATACAAAAGATGATAAAGAAATATGGGCATTTAGTTGGAGAGGTGGATGATAAAGAAAAGGAGAATCTGACATCAAATGATTTTGATATACTGAATCAAGAACAATAGGAGCATTAACAAAAAGCTAACACCATGCACAACAAGGAAAGTACAAAAGGCTGAGTGACTAAGAGCTTTGGCAAAGGAGTAGAAGCAGCATCAGAAAACTAGCCAAGTATAAAGAAGAAACAGATCAATCTGATGACATCAACAAGGAAAATAATATCCAAGGAGAAGTAGTAGCAATAGTACAAAACAAGGACAATGAAACACAACAGTCACAAATTCAACAACTGAAATTGAAAAGGGTACAGAATAATGTAGACTTAGCCTAGGTACTGTATGATAAGGTTGAAAAACAAGATATGATATTAGAAGAGGTGTTACCAATAGCAATAGAGGCAGGAAATTTGATAGAGATGGTAAATAGTAAGAATGAAGGTTTAGATGTTGAGGATTTAGTGGATAATATTGATAGGGCAACAATTAAAGGAGATCTATATATCCAAAGCAGGTTTAGTCACTGAATACAAAGCATGGGAAAAAATAGAAAAGAAGTAAAAAGACAAGTGCAAGTACAATGAAGAGAAGGAGTCACATGCTTAAATCTTTATCAAAATAAATGCCTTAATTTTTAACATCAGGTCTATCAACACACAGAAAGCATTCGAAAGGTTGATCACATTGCATAGAATGTATCATTTTTCTTTCATTGGTCTAATGGAACCATTTCAGGAGAGTCATAGTGTAGAAGAGTATAAAGGTCGATTGGGAATACAACATGCAGTGGTGAATTGTTTAGGAAAAATATGGACTTTCATGGATGCTATTTTTTTAATATAGTATTATTAGGGATAAAGATCAACAACTCACTCTCAAATGGGAAAATCAGTATATTAGTGCAGAGGTGTTTGTATCACTAGGAGAGTTGGCTATTACTATACAATACCTATGGTTAGTGGGTGGTGATTTTAATGTAATCAAAAATGAGGAGGAGAAACTAGGAGGCTTACAAGTCACAATTGATGAGACAGATGATTTCAATCATTATATTAGCGTATGTAACCTAGAGGAATGTTCTTTCAAATAAAGTAAATATACTTGGTGGAATGGCAGAATAGATAAAGAATGTATTTTTAAGAGGCTGGATAGAGTGTTTGTTAATGACAAACTGGAGGAGTTTTTTCCAATCATAGAATTGGAAAATCTTGTAAGGAGTGGTTCTGACCATGGTCCAATGTTGTTGCAGTTTAGCAAGTCAGCTGAGCAGTTGATCAGACTCTTTATATTTCTTAACTTTTTGCTAAAGAAAGAATTATGCATGGAGGCTATTAGGGAGAATTGGTCTACTAACAGTGAAAGAAATCCCTTTATCAAGTTTCATCAAAAGCTTAAGCAAACAAAAGCCGCCTTGACCAAGTGGAGTAAGCAAACATTTGGAAATATTTTCCAAGAGATTGGCACACTGGAAAAGGTAATTAAAATATGAGAGCATTAGTTTGAAGAAGAGCCCTCAGGAAATAACAAGGCAGGCTAAACTATCACAAGCACAAATTGAATTAACAATCCAATAAAAAAAGAGAACGATTATTAGAGGCAGAAAGCAGGTTTTGAGTGGTTCAAAGATGAAGAAAGAAACACAAAGTATTTTCATACAGTTGTCAAAGAAAGAAGAGCTAGGCTAAGAATTTAATGAATTTAAAATGCAGAGGGGAGCTAGATGGAAAAGTAAGAGGACAAGATAAGGCATCAGAATCATTCTTTCAGAAGAAATTTGAGAAACAAAAGGATGCTGAAGATTTTTCAATGCTAGAGTAGTTACCAAAGGTGGTAAGAGATTCTCAGAATGAAGATTTAAAGAAAGTACCAACTTTGGAGGAAGTACATGTGGAAGTAATGGGATTAAATAGGAATCGTGCAAGGGTCCGGATGGCATGACAGGTGCATTTTATCAGGATACATGGAGTATTTTTTCAAAGGACCTACATCAAATGATCATAACCTTTTTTTGTGGATATGACCTTCCAAGGTTTATTATTCATACAAATTTGGTACTATTAACAAAGAAGTTAGAGGTAAATACCTTCTCAGATCTTTGACCAATATCCCTTATCAACTTTGTGAGTAAAATCTTCTCCAGAATTATTCATGAAAGGATTAAGGGCATTATTCCTTATATTGTGTCTGAAGAACAAGATGGTTTTGTCCAATAAAGAAGTATAGCTAAAAATATATTGGTGGTCCAAGAAATAGTATCTGAAATTAGAAAAAGGGAAAGCCTCCTAATATGGTGATGAAGCTTTATATGATGAAAGTATATGACAGGGTGGAATGGTTGTTCTTGACTAAAGTTCTGAGGAGAATAGGCTTTTGTAAAGAGCTGATTGATATGTTATTCAGGCTACTAGAAAACAACTGGTACTCAATACTACTAAATGGAAAGCCAAAAGGTTTCTTTAAATCCACTAGAGGTCTAAAGAAAGGTGATCCACTTTCACCTATATTGTTCATTATTGCAGCAGAGGTCTTATCAAGAAGTTTGAGGAAACTCATGGTCAGGAAAGAATTTAGACTCTTTGGGATGCCTAAAGGGAGTCCAAAAATCAATCACCTTGCCTTTGCAGATGATATGATCATTCTTTGTAAGGAAGACCCGGGTACTTTACAGTTTGTCACATCAACATTGAAGAAATATAAATATCTGTCAGGTAAAAAATTAACAACGAAAAAAGTGCCATTTATTTACATGGAAATATTTCTAATAGTATAGTGGTAACGACAGAAATTCCAATAGGGATATTGAGATAAGAGTTCCCCTTCAGTTACCTGGGGTATCCTATTTTCTACATGAAAAAGAAGAAAGTGTTTTACCAACACATTATGAATAGAATCAGTAGCAAGTTACAAGCCTGGAAAGAAAAGTTATTGTCCTATGGAGGTTGAGCAGTCCTTCTTAAACATGTTCTGCAAAGCAAACCCATACACTATTTATCTGTGGTGAATCCCCCTAAAAATGTCTTACATACTATTCAAAAAATATTTGCAAAGTTATTCTGGAGTAGTACTATAGGGGGAAGGGGGAGACATTGGGTTTCATGGTCAAGTATGTGTTTACCTGAAGAAGAAGAAGGGTTAGGGTTCAAAATGTTGCATGATATATCAACAACTCTCTTTTGTAAATTATGGAGGAATTTTAGAACTAAGAGGTCCATTTGGAGTGATTACCTACTCAATATGTATTGTAAAAAATTCCATCCTAAAGAAGTTATGTGAAAAGTAGGCAGTGGTTCTTAAGTTTAGAAAAAGATGTTGCAAGCCAGAGATCTTATTAATCATTTGTTTATATGGTCGATTAGGGGAGGAAATGCTCATATATGGTATGATAACTGGAGTGGACTGAGAGATTTTTACTCTCTTATAGAGAAAATTAAGGAGTGGGATGCTACTTATCAATATGTAAGGGACCTAATGACTAATGGGTACTGGAATGAGAAGATACTAAAGAGCTTGTTTACTAATGACACAGTGGATCATGTAATCCTAAAAGAAAGACCAGTAAATCAAACAAATCTAAAGGAAAAACCAATTTAGAGTCTAAAAGCAAGAGGTAATTTCACAGTAAGGTCAGTATGGCATTATGTAAGGCAAAAGAGGAACCAAATAATTTCTACAAGCAACTATAGATTAAGGGGCTGCCATTCAAGATTGTGACTTTTATGTGGAGAATATGGAAGAGAAGGATATTAGCAGATAATACTATTAGGATATGGGGAATACATGGTCTTTCCAAATGCTGGTGTTGTCAGAATCCAACACAAGAGACCGTATCTCATATGCTACTGAGATCTTTTTCAGATAACAGGACCTGGTCTTACTTTTCTTATTTTGTAGAAATTAGTATACAAGGAACAAATTTAAGAGAAATAATATATACATGATGGAATGCTCAGGTTAAACAAAAGGAGAGGGTATATTTCAAAGAACTGCCAACAATCACATTGTGGGAATTATGGAAGAAGAGAAATACTAAGAAGCATGGGCAAAGAGATCAATGTGCATAGATTGATATTCAATGTCTCAAGATAACTAAGGATGCTGCTAAAGGTGAGAAAACTAGCACTGGATTTTGCAATAGACTGGCCTTTAGTTCTACAACAACTAAGCTAGTTAAAGCCTAAAGTTAGAAATAAGGTGGTGCTATGGGAATTTCCAGAGCAAGGTTGGTGTAAATACAATATGGATGGAGCATCAAAAGAGAATCCAGGTAGTAGTTCTTGGGAATTATGCTTAAGGGATGTATAGGGTGATCTAATACATGCAGAAGGGTCAATAATTAAAGACTCAGATAACATGGTAGTAGAAGCTGAGGCCATATTACATGTATCTATTCATTGCAATCACTCAGGTCAAGATAAAGTGATTATTTAGATATATTCCCTA
Source organism: Capsicum chinense (assembly GCA_026120095.1). Taxonomy (NCBI): domain Eukaryota; kingdom Viridiplantae; phylum Streptophyta; class Magnoliopsida; order Solanales; family Solanaceae; genus Capsicum; species Capsicum chinense. The sequence goes on along the minus strand of JAPEIP010000013.1, from coordinate 156,214,459 downwards.
TCGATGCAGATTTTTATAATTTATGAATAGGAAACACCATGGAAGATTGCAGGCACAGTAAACTGGATAAGGAAATTATTGATAGATAAGCAAGTACAAATACAACATATATTTAGAGAAGGCAATCAACTTGCTGATTACTTAGCTAATCTAGCATTTGAGCATGAAAATTTTATATTTACAACATTTTATCATCTATCAAGATTAAGTATAAAGATTGTTAACAGTGACAAGCAACAATACCCATATCTGAGGCTAGTCTTAGCAAAAGAATAAGGGGACTGGAAGGGCTACAACAAAGTCTTTCACATATATCATATATACAACCTGGGTGGGTAAACAAAAAAGTAAATATACTAATTAGCCTATCTACACCAGCTAACAAAAAAGGAATCTTGGTAGATAAGGGATGAACAAGTAAGATAAGATTCAAGAGACTAAGTTACTTGTTCTTTTTCAACTATCAGCGGGTCCAAGCATCCCAAAATCTCCATCCCTGCTATAGCTACACATGGAGAAGAAACAGATAGTTAAAATCAACATACAGAGCAACAATAACTTCAAAGATGGAAATGACTTACTTGAAGAAGGAAGCAAGGCTCAGAAGACAAGACACATAATGTTAGAACCAAAAAGAACTGGAATCATACTGAAGATCTCAATTGAGAAATTAACAAAATAAGAATCAAAGTAGGTTCTCAATAAATGCTTAAGCAATAATCAGAGCAAGAATGGACTATACTTGTTCATGACAGCTGGAATAATCCTTATACTAGTACAACCATGGCACTGTATTAAGCACCCAAAGATAAAGAAGAAGAAATTAAAAGTTGATAAAGCTAAATATGATGAAGGAGGAAGAGAAAGAGGGAGCTCAGCTCTAAGCACGAATTTAGTAACCCTACTAATTATATGTGTTTATTTTGGAATGGGTCATTTAATTAGCCCATTCTAAGTGTTATTTTATTTTTTGTGCAAATTTAAGTGTTTTATTTGCAAAATGGGTTGGTCCATCATGTTTGAGAAATTTTAATAAATAATAAAATCCTAAATTAAACCAACAAAAGAGCAACTGTTGCTTAAGTTTTCACCCATGAAGGGTGTCATGCATTTTAGGAAGTGAGGTAAGCTCAGCCTCAGATATATCACGCCATTTGAGATTTTTCAGCATATGGGGCCGATAGCCTGTAGGTTGGCTTTGCCTCCGAGTTTGTCGAGAGTTCACTCTGTGTTTCATGTATCTGTGCTAAAGAAGTTTCATGATGATATTAACTACATAATTTGTTAGATTCAATCTTGTTAGATGAAAACCTCTCTTATGAAGAGGAATCTATTTCTATTCTTGATAGATATCCGTGAGTTGAGGACCAAGGATATTACGTCTGCGAAGGTCCAATGAAAGAATCATCCTATTGCGGATCCAACTTGGGAGACCGAAGCAAACATGAGTAATAAGTATATATATCTTTTTGTGGATTCAGGTAATTTCTTATTTTCCTTTATTGTCTTTTGTTTGCCCGTTTGGGGATAAGTGGTTGTTTAACTGGTGTCTGATGTAGCGACCCTCCCGATCATTTATGAAATTTTCTCATCTTCTCTATTTTAGCACTCTCCGTAGTTTGCATATGTGGATTATGACTTACGTGATAAGTACTACCAATTTTTAAGGTGTTCAAAAGTAATTCGAGTCCTTAGTTGGATTATCGAGTTTTAATAAATTTAAGTTTGACTAGGGTCAATATTTGGTCAAGATGAACCCGAATTAGTGTTCTAGTAATTTTAATAGATTCGAAATGTACTCTTTAGTCATTACATATCTAATTTATTTAAATGAGATTCTGAGCATATTGTAAGGATATATTGAAAGTTTTATTTATTTGAGTTAAGTAGTTTAAATAGCTATTTAATGTGTCAAAACCCATAACTTGAACCTCCTCACATAAACTACGTCCATATCAATAGCAACTTAGGTTAACCTCTCAAATAAAATTGTTGATTGGGTTTCCAAACTATTGCAGTTGAGCACTAAAATCACGAAATACTTCAGGTAAATTGACATTAAAAACTCAATCTTGCATTCGTGAACTGATAGTAGGAACTTGCATATTTGTAATTAATTATTAATTATAGTTGGGTGAAAAACAAGAAAAATTGAATTTGAGTTTTTATTTTTGTTGGACATAGAGGTATGCCATTGTTAATAGAATGTTAGGCTAACTATGTGTCAAGTTATAAGAGAAGTCATGTTACTGGACGTGTCGGTGCATTGGTTTGAGTAGAGAGTTAGGTTAATTATGTTTAAAAGTTAACAAGTGTCATAATCATTGGAAATTATAGATTCAAGTAGTATGTGTAATTAAAATTTATATGCTCTAATTAATCGTGTTTTGCTCTTGGGTTAGTTCAAATTTGCACAACTTCAACTTCAGCTTAGTATTTTTTTGTAATACACCAAATCTGGTACCCAGAATGCTACATGGTGCTCATGACCCCCAAGGACCACAAGCTAACCCATGACTAATATTTGTACCTGAACACTGCATAATATATTGTATAATGCGAAAACATAAACTGAAAGGACATAAGGTTCTACGCTGAGATATAATATCTGATAAAAATATAACATCTGGGTGGGGTAGGAAATACCCAAAACAACTAAAATAAATTATCTGAACATACCGTAGTCTGAAAAGCCTCTAAATAATGACTAAACTATATGAATAAGGCGTTAATCGGACATGTCCCCAAATAACTCCAACTAATAAATTAATTAATCAGATAATAAAGTAATGATCATATCTTTGAAAGATGAGGACTCACTATTAACTCTAATTTGCTGAGCCTGGAATCTACTGATGCTTTGGAGCTCGTGTCTCTTAACCTATGGTATAAGACACCATAGCGCAAATGCGTCAGTACTTTGAATGTACTGGTATACATGTAAGGTAGGCGGAATGCATGGGGTTTATATGCATGAACAATACTGACTAATATGAACATGAGAATGCATGCATGAATGCATAGTAACTATAACTGAGATTGTGATAACATGAATTTATTAATAACTAGCATGACTGGTAACTGAGTTCTGATTACTGATATAACTGATAACATGAGTGACTGTATCTAGTAGTCTTTAATTTGATGGAACTAGTTGAGTTCTGAACTATTCTAAGTTGACTGTATCTGACAGTCCTGAATTCTATAGAATAATTTGAGTTCTATTACTGAGACTGAATGACTATATCTGACAGTCCTGATTTTTGTAGCTAAAACTATGGAAAGTAGTTATCTAACCGACATACCCTAAATAATGCATTATAGCTGAGTTAGGGTTTAATCTATAACCCTAATTAGAAGGGTGTCAATACTGCGCCACTGATAAGGACAAACTGTGAGTGATCCTCATTTGACAGTGTCCCTAAAAGAGAACAGTAGGGCCCTCATCTGAAAGTGCTTATCCATCTCATCAACCCTTATCTAATAGTGTTGATGTCTCAACCTATGCTGGATACATAGTTCTGGAATGAAAGGATGACTTCTAAGAATCACACCCTCATCAAATAGTGTGTGTTCCCATCTTTGGGTTCACTCGATGCTAATTTTTACTCCTATTTGAATAGACTCTGTACATGAATTACTGAACTGAACTGGACTGAGTTAGTTGAATTCCATTGATTGATGAAATATTACTGACATTTTTATCTTACTGGGCTTTATGAGATTACTGGGATTTCTGAGTTTTTCCTGTGTCACATAACTAACTGAATTCTATTGAACATGGCTTAACTGAGGATATCGTTAAAACATGACACTGTCTCTAGTCATATAGATAAATTGTCGGGTATAAGTACCCCATGAACTTGATGGAAAGAAACTGACAAAGCATGACTTTCTTGAATACATGACCAACATCACAATCCATAATTAATTTATTGAGGCATTTCATCAAACATGTGATATGCATAAACTTGTACGTATATGAGGATTGCATAATATCATATTAGTTAGGCACTTTTCCTTCACATAGGCATTTAATCAAACACATGGTAAGCAGAGTATATGTAGACAACATTATACAACAAATAAACATTATGATTCAACTCTAATTTAATCTTCCATGGGTTTAATCATAGGTTCACATGAATCTACACCTATACTAATAAATTCCACATAAAATTGATCACCCAACATGGATTAGAATTCAATTGGTCATTACCAACATGAACAAAAGCAAACCTAACATGAAATTCATAAAGAAATCCATACACTTGAACTTTGAAAAGAGATTCTTGGGCTTCATGGATAAAAGGAGTCCATGAATGAACACTATGCATACCTGGTAGTGTGTTTTCTTGAAGTTCTTGAACTTGAAGAATTTGAATTTCTTAGTTCTTGAAGAAGATTTGGATTTTGTTGCTTAAGGATTGGTCTTAGGGAGAAAACCCTAAGTTTTGATATTGTGGAAGAATAATGAACTTATGATCCTTGGTTTGACATAATTAAGGGTTTAAAATGGGTGGAAAAGACCCAAATACCCTTTAAAAACAACTTAAAATTCGCTGAATGGGACCTGTGACTGCTCGTGTGATGGTTCATCGCTGGCTCAACAGTCCGTCGTTTCGATCGTCATACGTGGACCAGGAAAATGAATCACTACCTAAGTAGTGACGACTTGGGCGACGGTCCATCACAAGTTTGACGGTCCATCAACTTGTTCATTGCACCTTATCTATAAGGTTTCCTTATTTCCTTGGCTGTGATGGTCAAGGCGACGGTCCGTCGCTAGATCGACGGTCAGTTAACTTGGCCGTTGCACTTGGTTATTATGACAGCTCTTAGTAAAACGTCCATAACTTTTCACTCCAATACCAGATTTAGAAAAAATTGGTATCGTTGGAAAGGTAATTCAATTTTCCACTTGATTAAAAGTGAAAATCTTAAAAATTCCACATGTATAAAAGTTGATTTATCTTTTAAAGAAAGCTTCTAACATTCTTGGGTCAATTTCAAGCTAGGAAAAAGTACAGGGTATTACATTTTCTTATAGTTTTTCTATTTTGATTCATGTTTTGAGATGTTGGTGTATGTAATTAAATATTAAATACATTATATGGTAAAAATAGTATAAGATTTAACAAACTGGAAGAAGATTAAACCTTAGTCTTAGACTTGAAATTTAAAATAAATACATGAGGTTTGGCCTATAAATTGCATTTAAGGTAGAAAGTTGATCATAGATTTGTATTCCTTTAGTTATAAATAATGTAGATTTGATATATCATGAAATTCTGGAGCGTGGAAGAAAGGAAAGGCTTTTGCGAATTATCTTGCTTATCTTGGATTATTCGGTTGAGGTAGGTTATGGTTTAATTGGAGTTTAGACTCAATTTAATTATGTATATGCTCCTAAATTAGATACTTGTTGATGGGTATTTGGACATGCTTGAAATTGATGATGTTGGGATTATTGAGGCGCATATAAATAATTATGGAAAATTTACTTGCTGGAATTGCTTTATGAATTTAAGTGTACATGTAAACTTACAGCATCGTATTGTATGCTGTGAGTATTGTAAATTTGATATTGATACTTGTTTATGTTGGAATGGGTATCACGCTGTCATGGATATGTATATTGATATTACTTATTATGGAGGATTGGGTACCATGCCGGTACAGAAATGTATATTTATAATACATATTTATGGAGGATCGAGTACCACGTCGGTACGGATATGCATATTGATATTACTTGTTTATGGAGGATTGGCTACCACGTCGGTAAGGATATATATATTAATATTACTTGTTTGTGGTGGATCAGGTACCACGCCGATACAGATAAGTATATTTATATTACTTATTTATGGAGGATCGGGTACCACGTCGGTACAGATATGATACTGATATTACTTATTATTGAGGATTGGGTACCCTGGTATAGTACATAAACATAGATTGTTCCCTGCAGGTCATGACTATTTGGGGAAAAGTAAATCCCGTAGCATGTAAGTACATATTTGTGTTGTTTCTGTGGATGTTTACAGTATAGTTGACACTCTTATTGGTTATGATCTTAGTTATGAGTACTTTCTTACCTGTTATCGTTGTATTATTGATTCACTGAATTGTTGTTATATGATGATGCATGTCTACTTGTTATTTGATTTATATTATGTACATGCTATTAAGTTGAGTTGACCTATGATACCTATCAGTACATAGTGGTTTGTAATGATAGTACCTTGTACTCTTCATTTGTTGAGTGCAGAATGTGTTCCAAAGGTCTAGACACAACCTCACCTGTAGATTTCGATAGAAGAAATCAATCCAAAGGTGAGCACTCTGTCTCAAGGCTTCCATGGGTCATCTTATTTTTTCTTATCCATCTTTCAAGTAATGAAACATTCTTTATTTAATTTATTTTTGACCATCTCCTTAGATATGATCTTTGTTAGTAGTTCTTGTTCGACGACTTTTGGGTCTTGGAGATTTTAGTAACTAGTTTGTTTAACTTCTGCATTAATAATGATTAGTCCTGGATTATTGTTAGTATGTTGATTTTATGATAAAATCATCATAATATTGACTAAGTGATTAGGTAATGGTTCGGTTTAGATGGTTCTTTCACAGGAAGATTAGTATGGGAGCCACTCATGGCTATTTGGGTTGTGATAAAGTGCCATGTCAGCAAGACTATAACCTCCGTTTATATTTATATATAGATTATTTCAGACTTCAGGTAATCAAAGGTTTATTGGGAATTATTGCAAGTACATGGTTATAAGACTTGTAAAGTAATATCCAATGCATGAAGCATTTTTAAAATTCTATTAGTTAGTAAATTATGTGAAATAAAGGTAAAAATATCAAAAAATTGAGCAAGAAAGATAAATCCAAATGGAGGCTAAAGAGAGTTGTCACATCACTTCTTCTATATTCTCTATTATTATACCAGTTTTAGAAGGGCCATGTAAGCTCGAGCCTAAATTCAAGTGATTTCATATTTTATATAATAACATGA
>JAPEIP010000013.1:156185566-156205719 GCA_026120095.1 Capsicum chinense | reverse complement strand
ATTTTAACCCCCCTCCCCCCCCCCCCCCCCTTTTTTTTTATCCCTAGGGTATTTGAACAAATCTCTTTCATAGGAAAAGAAATATTATTAAACATAATTACTAAGAAAAAATAAAATGTGTGATGGATTATTCACCCAACAAAAGAAAGTTTTCCATAATCATAATATATTTTTCATTCTTAAACCGTACTAAAAAATCATATAAAATATTAATTTTGTTACGACTATTTTAAAATTAATTAAACAATCAATTTTGATGAAAAATAATAAAATATAGTAAAAATTAAAACCTTTTGAGCTTCTCAATTGTCGCGATCCAAATAGCCATGTGCGGCACCCACACTAATTTCCTACTGGGAGAACCATCAAACTCAAATCATGACACAATAACTTAGTATACATTAAGGTGGGATTATTATAAAAATAAACTTAATGATAATAAATTCAAATTTAATCATTATTAATGGGAAATAAAAAAAACTCTCAATTAAAATCCGTAAGACCCAAATGTCATCGTACAAGAACTTCTCAAATAAAAATCATGTCTAAAGAGATCTAAAATAAAGAAAAATAGAGAATGTCTCATTGCCTGAAACATAGACAAGAGCTAACATGATGATCCATGACAACCTTCAGATGGAGTGCTCACCCTGGATCGAGCTCAGCGCTAGAAATGAGGTTATGTCTGAAACTCTGGAACACTGCACTCGACAAAAGAAGAGTACAAGGTTGTAACACCCTAAATGTTTTTCCTTGAAAATCCCTGAGTTTTGAGCTCACTGCCTAACCTATGACTTACTATATGAGTCATAAGGTCTCTATATGGGTCTTAAAGACCCAAATCGTAGCTTGACTAGTGTTCTAGCCTGAAGTTTTCATTGTGACTACAACTGGGGCCATAATTTGTAAAGACTCTGCACGAGTCATATAGTCCCAAACCATAGCTTGACCAGTGAAGTTTGCCTAAGTTGTTGCCTTGATCATGACTAGACTCAATGTGTCGTAAGGTACCAATCATAGGGTGATGAATTTGTACCCAAAAGTTTCTTCCTTGATTACGACTAGGACCCTACGAGTCATAGGGTTACTTAAAGAGTTGTATAATGACCCGTAATCATTGGCAACAATTTTTCAGTTTTTAATAAAGGGCACTTTGGACATTTTCCACTTTCCCCACTTAGACCCCACGTTAATAAAACACCTTTGGGGAATTATTTTCAACACTTATCAATTATAAACACTCTCTCAAAGTCTGTCAAATTCATATGGGAAGAACAAGCTAGGGTTTTAAGAAATTGACATCTAGAGCTTCCAAGGCTTAATTTCTTCCATTAATCTTGATATCTTAGGCATGTTATTCTTCTACAAGTATTATTTTGTTAAAGCATGCATTTTTAAATTTTCATTCATGTGGTTTTGATGTTGGGTTTGGAACATGGGTTGAGATTTTTGAATAATTTTCTTCTTAATTGACGTTCCCAAAGTTCATACATACTTGTTCATATATTATTGATGGTTTTGAACTTGGGGGTTGCATGGGCATGGTGAATAAACTAGGGGGATTATGAATCCTCCCAATTTTGTAAACTTTGATAATGCATTGATGATAACCCTAACCCAATCTTATGAAATTGGTGTTGAAGATGGAATTATACACATTGAACTATTCTTAAAATATTGCATGGCATAATATGCCTATGGAAACATAAATGGGTTTAACTCCCAATTGACTAAATGGGTTTAAGATCCAATTGACTAAACGGGTTTGAGTCCTTATTGGCTAAATGGATTGAAGTCCTGTTGGTGGTTGGGTTAGAGTCACAAATGGCTAAATGGGTTAGAGTCCCATGGGCTGAGGGGTTAGAGTCCCTATTGGCTAAGTGGTTTAGTTTGGAAAAATGATAAGCTTGCAAGCATAAGGGTATGACGACACCTATGGTATGCCTAAATGAAAGACTGAATGAATGAATGCTTTCTTAATGTATGGAAATATCTGTAAATGTTTTAACTAGGCAAAAAGGCGTGGTCTCTAGTCTATGGAAGACTTGATATACCCACCATGTTCAGGCCCTGGTTCGGGTCATGACAAATTTTGTATCAGAGCTTTGGTTCATGGTCAATTGGGTCTCTACAAAGTCGAGTAGTCTCTTTTATGGGTGTAGCACACCACACTTATAAGAGAGAGGCTATGAGATATTTAAGAATATTTTCCTTTCTTATTGTTCTATTTCGAGCTATAGAGACTAAGGTCTCAAACTTCTCTACTTCCCTTTTGTTCTTATTTCAGTTCATGCCTCTAATAAAATCTGATGCTCATTGAAACTCTTCATTCCTACTTGAGGACAATGTGGACAAAGCTTTTCCCACTTATGGAGTCCAAACCCAGTCTAAGGGTCCATCTCTTAAGTTTTTTTGTGGAGTTCTACCGATTTCCTCTTTCCCTCCTTGGACACCCCAGGGCGATGTATCTAATTCTGACTTTTACCGATTGATCCATTTGCTTACCTAGTTGGTGGCCTCTTAACCTAAGTATATTTCTTCTATCGCTCCATCTTCTGAAGTAACTAGAGTTGGCCAGTTTATAAGGTTGAGTTTCTTGACTTTTACCAGTTCAAATACTGAGGAGAATCCTCAAAATTTTATAGATGAGATAGAGAAAATTTTCCATGTAATGTATATTTCTGACCCCAAGGGAGTGGTGTTCTTCATACCAACTAAAGGATATGGAATATTAGTGTTATGATGAGAGAGAGTAGTTGAGAGGTGATAATGCCTAGCTAGAATTATAGGATGAGTTCTTTGGTGCTTTTTTGGATCATTTCTTTCCTCAAGAGTTGAGAAAGGCGAAGGTTGAGGAGTTCATGTATTTGAAGCAAGAAAGAATGTCTGTGAAAGAATATACCTTTAAGTTTCCTTAGTTATCTTGTTATGCTTCGGAATTAGTGTCATTTATGAGGTCGAGGCTTAGAAAGTTTACTTTAATCTTGTATCGAGACTTGGTGTTGGAGTGCAAGGTTGCCTTGCTAAATAAGAATATGGATATCTCTAGGCTGGTTGTGTATGTGAAGCAGGTTAAAGAGGAGAAAAAGAGAAAAACCAAACTAGGAGAAAGGTAAAGTAAGAAATTTAGGTATTTTGAGTAGGAAGAAGGCCATTAAAATAGTGGTAGGGATGGCAGGCAGTAGTCTTAGAAGAAGTAGGGAAATTCTGGTTCCTACTTACGGCTGTGCTCCTTATTCGATGCCATTAGGTGTTTGACATTTTTAGAATGACAGTGGATTTAGGGGACCAGGTGCCCAATCTCAGGCCAGTAGGGCTCAGAAGACTCTATCTTATCTTCCATTTGATTTCTGTGTGCAACTATATCATGGAGTTTGTGACCAGGAGAGGAATTAGTGTCTTAGGTATGGTCATTTTTTCACCTGCAGTAGGATTATCCTTTAGATAAGGTTGCCACTTGGGCTAATAAGGTCCCTATTTCTAGTTCTTCAGCCCCTGTACCAAAGGGTGATACTTCTAGCGCCGACACTAGCCAAAATCATCAGTATACTCTTGCCACCTATTAGGAATCTAATTCTTCTCCTAATGTTTTCACTAGTATGCTAAAAGTTTTCTCTCGGGATGTGCATTATTTACTTGATCTTGGGGTCTACTCTTTCTTATGTAGCCCATTATGTGGCTATTTATTTTGGTTTTGATCCCGAGAGTATATCTGATCCCTTTGCTGTATTTACCCTGGTGGGTGATTTTGTTATGTCTAGAAGAGTTTATGGGGGTTGTGTATTGTCTATTTATGGTAGAAAAACATTGGTGGATCTGATAAAATTAGATATGCTAGACTTTGATGTCATTTTGGGGATGGATTGGCTCCATTCATGCTATGCTTCTCTTGATTGTAGAACCCAAAAGGCCAGTTTTCAATTCTTGAATAAACCTTTAATTGAGTGGGAAGGTAGTTCCCTAGTGCCTAAGGAAAGGTTTATTCCATATGTTAGACCCTAGAAATTGATTTTCAAGAGGTGTCTATATCATCTAGTTTGGGTTAAGGATTCTAGTTCTAAAGGTCCTTCTCTATAGTACATCCTCGTTGTTAGTAAGTTTATCGAGGTATTTCTTAATAATATTCCTTGTATTTCTCTCATTAGGGAAATAGACTTTGGGATTAATCTTCTTCTAAATACCCATGCTATCTTTATCCCTTCTAATAGAATAGCTCCAACTGAGTTAAAAAAATTCAGGGAATAGTTGAAAGATCTTTTCATAAAGATTTTATTCGCCCTTGTGTATCTCTGTAGGGTGATCCTCTTTTTTTCATGTGTAAGAATGATGGGTCCCCTTGAATGTGTATAGACTACCACCAGTTGAATAAGGTGACTGTGAAGAATAAGTATCCTCTTTCAAGGATTGATGACCTATTTTACCAGCTTCAGAGTGCAAAGTACTTTTCTAAGATTGACCTTCGATCGGGTTATCATCAGTTAAATATTAGGGAGGTGGATATCCCAAAGATTGCTTTTTGTACCTGGTATGACTGTTATGAGTTTCTATTCATGTCTTTTGGGTTGACTAATGCCTCAACAATATTTATGGATCTTAAGGATCGGGTATTCCACCAGTTCTTAGATTTGTTTGTGATTTTATTTATTGATGAGATCCTGGTGTATTTGAAGAGTGAGGAGAATTATGTCAATCACCTCTGTATATTATTGAAGACGCTTAAAGATCAATGTTTGTATGATAAGTTTTCTAAGTACAAGTTCTGGTTGAATGCAGTCACTTTTCTCTATTATATTATTTCTAGTAAAGGAATTATAGTGGACCCACAAAAAGTTTTAGTGGTTAATAAGTGGCCCAAACTAATGAATCCAACTGATATTTGAAGCTTCTTGAGTTTAACCGAATATTATAGGAGGTTTGTGGAGAGCTTCTTATCTATTGCTACTCCTTTGACTATACTGACTCAGAAAAGATAAAGTTTTTGTGGTCAGATACTTATGAGGATAATTTTGACAAGTTGAAGGATAAGTTGACTTCTGCTCATATTTTGACCTTGCCCGAAGGTACTGATGGTGTTTTTATCTATTTTAATGTGTTTCGTGTGGGATTTGATTATGTTTTTAGGTAGCATAGCAAGGTAGTGGCTATACTTCTAGGCAGCCAAAAGTTCCTGAGAGGAATTATTCGACTAATGCTTTGGAGTTGATTATTATGGTTTTTTCCTTAAAAATATGGGGTAACTGCGAGTATGGTTACATGTTGATATCTTATCAGATCATAAGAGCCTGCAATATGTGTTCACTCAGAAAGAGTTGAATCTCAGGAAAAGGACATGGCTTGAGTTGCTCAAGGGTTATGATATGAGTCTCTATTACCATCCAGGTAAAGCTAATATGGTTGCTAATGCTCTTAGTAGGCTATCTATGGGAAGCTTATCTCATGTGGATGAGGAGAAATGAGGTTTGGATAAGGATATTCTCTGGTTGGCTAATCTTGGAGTTTGTCTTTTGGATTTTGAGAATGGAGGTGTTATTATTTAAGAGGTGGTGAAGTCATCTCTTTGTGCTAAGGTGAAGGATAAGCAAGTTTTGGATCCCATCTTGATGCAAATTAAAGATTATGTGGGTCAACAGAAAGTGATGGCTTTTGAGACCAGTGGAGATGGTATCTTGCGATACCAAGGCAGGTTATGTGTTATCGATGTTGATGGGCTACGAGAAAGGATTTTGGTTGAGGCTCATGAGTCATAGTATATGGTTCATCATGGTTCAACAATGATGTACCATGAATTAAAGGAGATTTATTAGTGGAATAGTATAAAGAGAGATGTCGCCAATTTTTTTAAATAAGTGCATGGTTAATCAACAAGTGAAGGTTGAGAACTTGAGGCCTAATGGATTGTCTCAAGAGATTGAGTTGCTTGTATGGAAATGAAAAGTGATTAATATGGATTTTGTAACCAGTCCTCCGCAGTCTTGTATTCAGTTTGATTCAATTTGGGTCATCATGGATAGGTTGACTAAGTCTGTTCACTTCTTGTTCGTGAGGACTAATTATGCTGTAGAGTATTATGTGAGGTTGTTCATTTAGGAGATCATCAAGTTGTATGGTGCTCTAGTTTCTATCATATTGTATTGAAGTCCACAGTTCTTGTCTTACTTCTAGCATTTATTTCAGAGTGGTTTGGGGATTAAGGTAAACCTTAGCACCACTTTTCACTCCCAGACGGATGGACAAGCGGAGAGGACTATTAAAACCTTGGAGGATATGCTAAGGGTTTGTGTGATTGACTTTGATGGTAATTGGTTTGATCATTTGCCTCTCATAGAGTTTGCTTATAATAAAAACTATCATTCTAGCATTCAGATGGCTCTATTCGAGGCTTTGTATGGTAGGAGATATCATTTTCCTATTGGGCAGTTCAAAGTTGGTGAGGCTGGATTGTTTGGTCCTGATTTTGTTAAGCAGACCATGGAAAACGTGAATGTAATTAGGGATATATTAAGACCACCCAAATTCGCCAAAAGTCCTATGCGTATGTAAAGAAAAGGCAGTTGGAGTTTAATGTTGGCGATTGGGTATTCTTGAAGGTGTCTCCTATGAAAGGAGTGATAAGGTTTGGAAAGAAGGGGAAGCTCACTCCCTTTTATGTTGGCCCTAACTTGGTTGTGAGGCGAGTGTGTAATATTGATTATGAATTGAAGTTGTCTGCTAGTTTGGGTTCCATTCATTCGATCTTTCATGTTTTGATGTTGAAGAACTGCGTGGGTGATCCTTTCTTGGTTGTTCCCTTGGAGAGTGTCGATGTGTTAGACTTTTTTTTATGAGAAAGTACTAGTGGAAATCTTGGATCGATAAGTCCGTCGGTTGCGGACTAAGGACGTGCTTTTAGTAAAGGTCCTATGAAGGAATTATAAGGTTAAAGAAACTACTTGGGAAGCTGAAGAGAACCTAAAGTCCAAATACCCATTCTTGTTCCTTGTTCCAGATAATCGTGCTTAGGGTATGCGTATTGCTTAATATCTTTGTTTCTTTCTTTTTTTAAAGGAAAGCATGGTTGTGTTCTATGTTAAATCATGCTAATGGATGTTGTGTCTCATCATTCGGCGATGAATGATCTTAGGAGGAGAGAACGTAACACCTATATTTTTTGTCCTTGAAAAATCCCTGAGCTTTGAGCTCACTTCCTAACCTACAACTCACTATCTGGGTTGTAAGGTCTGTATACAGGTCTTAAGGACCCTAATTGTAGCCTGACCAAATTGCTAGCCTAAATTTTCTGTTATGACTATGACTAGGGGTCATGAGTCGTAAAGACTTTAACGATTCGTATAGTCCCAAACCATAGCCTGACCAATAAAGTTTGCCTAAGTTCCTTCCTTGATCATGACTAGACTCAACTAGCTGTAGTGACTCTATATGAGTAATAACGTACCTATTGTAGGGTGACAAGTGTGCACCCAAACTTTTCTGTCTTTATTATGGCTAAGACCCTACGAGTTGAAAGATCACTTGACGAGTGGTAAAGTGACTCGTAGTCAATGGTGACAATTTCTCAACCTTTAATGAGGGGAACTTTGGGCATTTACCTTTTCCCCACTTAGACCACGTCCATAAAACACCCTTCAAACATTATTTTCAACAGTTATTAGTTATAAACATTCTCTCAAACTCTCTCAAATCTCCAAGATAAGAACAAGCTAGGGTTTCAAGAAATTGACAACTAGAGCTTCCAAAGGTTGATTTCTCTCCATAAATCTTGATATCTCAAACATGTTACTCTTCCCTAAGTATTATTTTGTTAAAGCATGTGTTATAATTGTCATCGATGCTGTTTTGGAAAATGGGTTAAGGGTTTTGAATTATTGTCTGCTTAAATGATGTTCCTAAGGTTTATACATACTTTTTTATGTTTTATTCATGGTTTTACACTTTTGGAGTGCAGGAGCATGGTGAATAAACTAGAGGGATGGAGAATTCTCCTAATTTTGTGAACTTTGTCAATTAAATTGATGACAACCCAACCCAGTCTTATGAAATTGGTTTTGAACATGGAATTATGCACATGAACTATTCTTGAACTATTGAATGGCATAAGAGTCCTATGGAAACATAAATGGGTTTGAGTTCCAAATGACTAAGAGAGTTTGAGTCCCAATTGATTAAATATTTTAAAGTTCTATTGGATGATAGGTTAGAGTCCTATTTGGCTAAATGGGTCGGATTCCAGTTGGTTGTTGGGTTAGAGTCCTAAATGGCTAACTAGGTTGGGTTCCCATTTTGGTAAAATAATAATCTTGCAAGTGTAAGGGTATGATGATACCTATCGTATGCCTAAATAAATGAATCCTAGCTTAATAGATGGAAATGTGTATATATGTTTTAATTAGGCAAAAGGAGTAGTCTTTGATCCACAATAGACTTGAGATACCCATCACGACCACTACATAGTATAAGTAGTGGTAGTATCAGTACAAGCCACTATGTACTGGTAGGTATCATAGGCCAACTTAATTTAATAGCATGTATACAATGTAAATTAAATGACAAGTAAACATGCATCAACACATAACAAGTATTTAATGAGTCAACAGTTACATCAATGACGAGCCAAATAATGCTTTCTAACAAGCCACATAATATTGGGTTAATATACCACAAATTATAATAATTATTATTGAAATAATAAAATGAATAAAAAATGAAGAAAATAAGATACTTTTTGTCTTGGCTGAGGTACGAGTATCTCACTTTCTTTAATGAGATTCAAGCCCACTGCAACAAATGTTTCGACCAATCTAGTAGTATATCTATTGACTTGTCCCCTCTAGGATACAACCACCCATCATTGATGTACAACTCAAGCAACTCCAGATTAGTTGAAAAGTCTAAAGCTTCAGCACAAAAACATCTTCCTTCAACATATTAAAACTCTCTTTTGTATAATGAATATAGTTTTAGACTTAGAAATTTTCTTTGTCTCAACTCTCTCTTTCACTAATATAGTTACTCTCTTCTGTACAATGTATATAGTTGAAAACTTAGAAGATTTTCTATGTCTCAAATCACTCTTTCACTACTACACATAACAATAATTTTCCACAGTTATCATATTTTGTTGTACTTATAATATACTACAACTCATCTCTTTATTACAAATAAGAGAACACCCATTATATAGGTGACATATTTCTTCCATCTAGTAAATGACGAAGCAATGGATATTTAGTAAATAAGATGAATTCTGTAGAGGTTATATATGTTATATAGGTTATAATACATAAAGAGGTAGAATAATATTAGAAGTTACAAGAAACTTATGGCCACATTCTTACCACTAACTCATAAGATTAAAGACTCTAAAATAATGAGAGCAAAGGGATATTAAGTGATAAAATTATGAATAAAGTGAGATGTTATAAGAGTTATCATCAACATTCCCCATTCATTTTAATATTCAAAAAAGAGAGTTCACCAATTTAGTTTAAGAGAGACTATTGTGCATAATAATGGTGTAGGCATTAAACCTCCACTTAGTAAAGTAGAACCCTTTACTCTAGAGTCAGTAGTGGTCTTAGACTTGAAGTATGTCCGCTTAAGAAAAACAATGTATCATTGCTTACACATAGCAATCAAGGTGTTAACATAAGCTTTAATATCCAGCACATTATAGCCATACGCTCTCTAGATTTTTCATGAGTATTTGAGAATAAGCCCCATTCTCATAGAAAACAACCTACTTCCATAATCACATAGGTAAAATCTGTCAGGGTGGTCTTTTAATTTTGACACCCGACTCATACGAGATACAAAATTTCATCAAGAGAATGCAGACTCAACCTTCACAAATCATTACAGAAAAATATACTCAACCATATAAAGGGATAAAATAATAGTACATTCACAACAAATCATCATATGATTCATTTTTTTTCATTGAACCTGGTTATAAGATCAATGGTCCAAGGTTATATTTCCTGATATATGACTTAGATGTTTTTGAGTTTCAATTACATCCCCCTCGATGTGCTTCAAACCCTTTATCTTGGCCAAGGCCTTGGTTAATTTATCAACAAGATTATCACAAAATTTGACATAATCATTTATTAGTACTATATGTCAAATATAATCACAATATTGTATTTTTCCTCATAGGTATAAAATTATCGTTGTAGTAACGATGTAATACTCTACCAATAAATTTAAATTCTACCACAATAACTCAAAATTAGATAAAATTTAATCTCTCAAAATAAAGTGATTGATATAATAAGTGTCTTAATTGATTCACTTTTTACTTGCTGAAGTTAGAACATCTAACTCAATATTCATAGCAGAGTTAGTTTGACTGCCATGATTTTCTTTGGATTTTTGGTATCAATTGGAAAACCATCTTGTGGCCTAGTATTTAATGCTTACTGTAACTGCCCCACCTACAACTCTAAGCTTCTCATGGATGCTTATGAATTTTTCAAGTCTGTAACAAACTGTGTCTGATTAGCTAAGAGTTGTTTTATTATCTCTTCCATAGTGCTAGTTGACTGATTTGGTTGAGCCTGTGGGGCATTCCATGGTTGATTAAGTGGATAAGTCTGCCACTTCATGTTGTAGGAATTCCCATAATTTGGTCGTTGATCATTGCCTACATACATCACAGATTTCAAATTTGAAGAACACATGGCCGTTGAATGGCCATTATTTCCACATACTTCACACCAACATGCAGCTTGTTAGATAGTATTGACTGTGGCTGCAGATTGTGTTTCTCCTAATTTCATGCTGCTGAACTAGGTGTTGATTAAATTCTGTAATGCAGAAACCTGTGCTGATAAGGCCATGAACTGGTACATCTCTAATACACCCGCAATTCTTTTTGTGGCACCTCTAGAATCTGAATGTCACTCTTTATTTCCTTATGCTATGCGATTCAATAATGTTTACAACTCATCATAAGTTAATTCCGGTGCTTGAACACCTGCGGTTGAATCTAGCAAAATCTTTGTATTGTGATCAAGTACTTCTACAAAATTATGAGCAAGTACCTCATTGAATTATTGGTGTTGTGGAAAGTCCTGAAGATTAGCCTTAAAGCATTTCCAAGCATAATAGATGCTTTTATCTGGCTTTTACTTAAAGCTCACCATCTCACTGCGAAGTCTTGCCAGATGGAAAAAATCTGATGAGGAACTTTCTGGCTAAGTCATCCCATGATGTGATTGAATTGTCTAGCTCCGCATTCAACAATCTTTTAGCTTTCACCAACAGCTATTGGGGAAAAAGTGTCAACCTCACATAATCTATACTCACCCAGTCGGAATGAATATATCAGTAAGCTCAGTGAAAGTCTGCAAATATACTTGTGGATCTTCATGAGATAGCCCTGCAAGTATCCATTGCTGATAAGAAGCTGCACCATATTGTGTTTTAACTAGAAATTTCCCCCATCTATCAATCTTTGAATTGGGGAAGTCAAATTCATCGAAAGTGGGGCTACCACTTCCTTAACTGTCCTATATGTTTGTTCTTTTGCAGCCATTATAGAAGGATTCTTTTGATCTTATTCTATTTGAAAATTTGAGGAAGAAGGTGTGCTTCTATACTTCTTTGATGAAAAAGTTGCTTAGATTCAGCTCTTAGTTCTACCAAAACAAGACCAAGTGTAAAAAAAACCAAATAAATCTAAAAGTAAAACTAAAATAAACAGTTGCCAAATAACGAGGGCCCAATAATAGAGACAAAAACTTGATAGCGCCCAACCGCACACGCAAGTGTATGTTGTCTTATCAAGTTATAAAGTGGCCTAATGAAAGCCAAGTAATAATCCCATAGAGACTAGATTGGGTAATGATTCAATTTTAGTTCACAATTCTGATTCAATTGATGCTAGAGTAAACAAAAAGTGTTTGAATTTGTAAACTAAAGTAAACAATGCATAAAATAAAGATCTTTAAAAATCCATAGGAGTAAACCCCAGGGTTGAAGCACTTTGAACACTTTTACTATGTAATTGAATTTCATTCATTAACTTGCTTATCTTGGTTGCCAATTCGTAGGGTTAATCGCATGATTATAGCCTTCTGACCTCTAATCAATTACCTAATGTGGAGGTTACAACTACATTGTTGAGCGCGGATGTAATAATTTAACTAAGTTCATTACGCTATCATCCTACTTCTGAATCAAGTAAGGAATCTAAGTGCATCCCTATCCTATATGCTAATTCGTATTGCTTATTTCATAAAAGAATACAAACCATAATTTGTTCAATCCCACGTTCTATCTCTCTATTCCCTCTCCCGAGTTCACAAGGTTGATAATATATTTATTCTAAGGGTGATCAAGCCTAAAAATAGTTATAATAAGATTGAATACACAATAAAAAATAATAAGCAAATCAATGAACTTAACCCAAAACAATAGTACTCATGTTTATGGCTTTAACCCCGAAAAAAGGGTGTTTAGCCACACATAGTCATAATCACAATCACAAGGTGGTAATTAACGACTACTAACATGTCTGAACTAAATTAAAATGACAAAAACCTAAATAATGAAGTTGTAGCAGTCTCCTTGATTTTCCAAGACGTCCAAAGAGGATTAATAATGAGTACAAAGATGTATTTATATTAGACAAGAAGTTCCAAGCCGATTAGGATTCAATTTTCACTCCTTGGCCGTGTTTGAAAAAGGGTCGCGATGCGAGACTGGCTTGACTTGACCAGGGGTTGTGACACACTAGCTACTTGGGTCAAGTATGGGTCATGAGGTGAGGCTGGATTGACTCAAATGGGGTTCGCGATGCGCCCCTATCGCGATACCTCTTTGGAATTTGTTTCTCAAAAATTGGTTAAATGTTGGACATTCCTCCATTCATGCTCAACCTTGTAGTGTCTTTCCCATGATTTTACATCCCCAAAATCATCTATATTTCATCATATAAAGCTCTCAAATAATCCTAAAAGATCACACCATACGAATTATAAGTCCAAACAACACAATATCCAATAAAATGAATCAACAACAAGAGCTAAGAGAAGGCAAATCTCTATGATCTTCCACTTCATGTTTCGACTCTTTACTTGAGTCATTAGAACTTTGTACACCACCAAAAAGTTGTTTCTCATATAATAACACCATTAAAGACATTTTGAACACATTAAACATAATAGAATCTTACAAAAAAGACTAGATAAGCACCTAACTCACACTAGTAACACTAGTTTCATTGATTGACTCTAAGTGATCCAATTAAACCCAAAGTTGTTTGAAATACACTTTTCACATTATAATCACATACTATATCACTTATATGATTATTTGTATCAATATTAATACCTTATGCACTCAAGTTATCCTCAAAACACGCTAAATAAGCTAGAATAGTAAACTAGAGTGCAAAAAACACACCCAACATCAATAACAATGAGGTCCCACGGGTTTGATACTCAGGTCATGAGTCTAGGTAGTGACTCATGGTCAAACCTCATAACGACTAGCATATATTTTTGTTACACATTTTCATTAAGGGATTTTTGGTCTTTTTCCTTTCTTTATACTTTACCCATGACTTACAAACACTCCTAAGGTCCCATTATCATAAGTTAATCAAATCAAATCCACTCCCCTCATCTTAAACTCTCCAAAGTAATATAAAGCTAGGGTTTTCAAGGGATTAAACATCTAGGCTCCAATCTGTGGTTTCTCTCCAAATTTTGTGTTTTAAGCATGTCTGTCCTCCCTAACTTCAAATTTATGTAATGAAATGTATCGATCCTTATACATATAGTTTTAATAGTTGGGATTGAAAGTGGGTTGAGAATTCTTGATGTTTTTTAGGATAAATAGATGCATTGTTTAATTAGTCAGAAATAGGGACATGGGTTTGCCCAAATTTATGGATATTTGGTTTGGAATTGGCATTAACCTCAACCCACTTTGTACTTTGGTTTTGTAACATGGATATGTGTATGATTTAACTTGTATTTGGAATATTATATTACATATAAAGGTTAAATGGATAAAAATGGATTTAAAAGGCCTTGGGTGTCATGGTTTTGTATTTTTAAAATGAAACTTAAAGAGTTAAATTGGTTAATTAGATTGGAATGGAATAATTGGATTAGCTTGCAAACATAATTGGTTTGACGATACCAAATGGTATATACCTTAACAAATTACTCATGGATTAATGGTTGGGATTATGTGCAAATGTGTTAATTTGAGCTTAAAGAGGGTTGTCAATCTCACCGTGAAGGTGGAGGTATCGAGGGGGACCAATAATTTTGAGCATGGGGGTCTTTATGACCGTGTACATAGTTCACACATTATATACTTTAGGATGGTTAGATCCTTGGTGTCTTTGGACCTTTCTCTAATTTCCTTAGTTTGTATGGCTAACATACATTAAGGCCCTTTCAACTAGGGAGCTAAACCCATATAGCTAGTGAGTAATCTTAAGATGGATAGAGCTGTATAGTCTAGGTTAATTATTTTAAAATCTTGTGCTCATGGCCCTTTTACCCTACACTAATATCCAATATATATATATAAACGTGTGCAGGTGGTTTGACTAATTTTGGACACGACTTTATTTTATTACTTTTCTTGAGTTATATGCTAGTGCTTAACCTACTGGCCATCACTGGACTCTGTATCATTTCATGGTATAGGGTCCTAGGGTTCTTTTGTTACTCTTGTGCAGTGTTAGGTGGTGTAGATGTTGGTTGAGTTGTTGCAAAGTGATTTGACTCCATCATCTGCAAAGATTTACCATTTCATTAGATTTCTTTTCAAATTTTGGGAATCGTGACTTTTCTTGTCATGGTCGGGGGCATGTCCTGACCTAGTTTGGTACTCTAGTTTAGAGGCTTTTGTGGAAAAGTATGGGTTATATATTCATTTGAAATTCATAGATTATCTTTGTCTTATCTATTTATCTTATTATCATGTCTAGTTTTCTTCCACTATTTATCTTGATTATGCTCTATTGGTTAGGCTATGAGGAGGTCTTTGACTCATGGTGGGCTTGAGATATAAGTCATGACTAGGCCCTGATTTGGGTTGTGAGAAGATTGGTATCGAGCAAGGTTCAGGTCTTTTGGTGTCTAGAAATCCATGTCGAGTATTGTCTTTTTTATGGGTGTGTAGAGCACCACACTTATAATCGGGAGGGTATAAGGTATTTAGAAATATTTCCCTTTTTTGTGTTCTATTTTGGGCTATATAGTATAGTGTCATGAACATCTCTAAGTCCTATCTTACTCACGTTTCAAATCATGCCTTCTTGAAGATCTAACATTCATAGAAACTCTGTTGGACCTTCTATCCTACCTTGGGAAAATATAGAGGGAACTTACACTATTTATGCTATGCAGACCCAATCTAGGGTCCTTGCTCCTATTGTGCTTCCCCATATGGAGTTCTACCAGTCCCTACTAGTCCTCCTTAGTCCTCTCAAGCTAGTGATTCTTATGCCAAGACACCTCAAGGGGATGTCTCTAATGCAGAGTTTTGTCAGTCTATTCACATACTTATGCAATTGGTGGCATCTCAATCTTGCCATTCCTTTCTTGTTGTTTCTATTACTTCTTATTTTTAGGTCACTCAGGTTAACCAGTTTATGAGGTTGAATGCCCCAACATTTACAGGCTCTAAGGTTGAGGAGGGTCCATAGGGGTTCATTATTGAGATAGAGAAATTATGTAAGGTGATGTATGCTACTAATGTATAGGGTGTAGATTTTCCTGCATATTAGTAAAAGGATGTATCTTATCAGTGGTATAAGGAGTGGTAATATATGAGGGGTGATGATGCTGAGCAAGTTGTGTAGGATGACTTTACAGGTGCCTTCCTTGATCATTTCTTTCCTAGAAGTTAAAAGAAGCTAAGGTAGAGGAATTTGTAAACCTAAAGCAAGGTAAGATTAGCGTGAAAGAATATGCATTAAAATTTCAATAGTTGTCTTGTTATTCTCCATAGTTGGTGTTTACCATGAGATCCAAGATGAGGGAGTTTACTTTTCATTTATCCTGTGACTTGGTATTAGATATAAGGTTGCAATGTTGAACAATAGTATGGACATCTCTAAAATTATGGTTTATATGCTGCAGGTAGAGGATGAAAAGAAAAGACAGGTAGAGAGAGAGCCAGAATAAGAAGCTTAGGTATTTAAAGCAGGGTGTAAATCAACAGAACAGTGGGAAAGATGGTAGGTAGTGGACCAAGAACAAGAATTGGCAAAATTATAGTTTATTTTCTTCGACAAGTGCTCCTTATCCTAAGTCCTTTGGTGATTGTCTTTCTCAGAATAACAGTGGTCCTACGGAATAGGGTGCCCAGTCTCAGGATAGTAGAGCTCAGTCAACCCCATCTTTCTTATCCTCCTTGTAGATTTTATGGATAGTTGCACCATAGTTATTTTGATAAAGGGAAGGAAATTATGCTTTAACTGTGGTAAACCTGGATATATACAGAGGAACTATCTTGCAGCTAAAGTTTCCACCAGAGGTAATAAGGTCCCTTTCTCCACTTCTTTGGCTTCTGCACCCAAGGGCGCTATTCTGGTACTGGAAGTAGCCTAAATCATCTCTATTCACTTACTACTCGTTAGGAGTTTGAGGCATCTCTGGATGCTGTTACTTTTACATTGCAGTTTTTCTCCCATGATTTTATAGTTTGCTTGATTTGATTTCTACCCTATCATATGTAACCCCTTATGTGGCTGTATATTTTAGTTTTGGTCCTGAAAATATTTTTGACCTCTTTTCTATTTATACTCTGGTGAGTGATTCAATAGTTGCTAGAAAAATCTATATGGGTTGTGTGGTGTTTATCTTTTATAGATAGATATTGGTGGATTTGATAGAATTAGATATGCTGGATTTTGATGTTATCTTGGGGATAGATTGGCTTTATTCATTCTATGCTTCTTTGGATTATTAGACTCGAAAGGTCACTTTTCACTTTCCTAATGAAGCTATAATTGAATGGGAGAGAAGTTCCTTAGTTCCCAAAGGATGGTTTATTTCCTATCTTAGAGCTCAAAAGTTGATTTCAAATGGGTCTCTATATCATCTAGTTTGGGTTAAGGATTCTAATTTAGAGGGTCCCTCCATGCAATGTGTCCCCGTAGTTAATGAGTTTCCTAATATTTTTCCCAATGATCTTCCTAGAATTTCTATTGATAGGGAAATAGACTTTGGGATTAATTTTCCACCAGATACCCGTCCCATTTTTATTCCTCCTTATAAGATGGTTCCAACTAAGTTGAAAGGGATAAACGAGCAATTGATAGACCTTCTTAATAAGGGTTTCATTCATCCTAGTGTATCTCTGAGGAGTGCTCTAGTACTTTTCATTCAAAATAAAAATAGGTATCTTCGAATATTTAGAGACTATTGTTAGTGGAGTAAGGTGACCTTGGAAAATAAGTACCCTCTTCCTAGGATTGATGACCTTTTTTTTATCTACTTTAGGGGGCTAGATACTTCTCTAAGATTTATCTTCATACGGGATATCATCAATTGAAAATAAGAGAGGTTGATATTCCCATGACTTCTTTCCAAACCCGGTATGGCTATTATGAGTTTCTAGTTATGTCATTTGGATTGACTAATGCTCCAACTGCTTTCATAGATCTTATGAACCAGGTTTTCTTCCAATTTTTTGATATATTTATAATAGTCTTCATTGTTGACATATTTTTTTTACTCTAAGGGTGAGGAGAAATATGCCAATCACCTTCGAATTATGTTTCAAACTCTTAAGGATTAAAAGATGCATGCAAAATTTTCTAAGTATGATTTATGACTGAATGTTGTGACTTTTCTTGGGCATGTTGTTTTAGTATGGGGATCAAGACGGATCCACAAAGGTTGAGGTTGTTAAGAGGTGGCCTAGACCCATCACTCCAATTGACATTAGGAGCTTCTTAGGCTTTGCTGGGTATTATAGGAGGTTTATGGAGAGTTTTTTTATCTATTGCTACTTCATTGATGAGGCTAACCTATAAGAAGGCTAAGCTTTTATGGTCCGATGCTTATAAAGGTGTTTTGAGAAGTTTGAGGAAAACTCGACTCTGCTCCTATTTTGACTCTGCCCAAGGGTACTGAGGGTTTTGTTGTATATTATGATACGTCCTTTATGGGACTGAGTTGTATCTTGGTGCAACATGGTAAGCTTGTGACTTATGCTTCCAGGCATCTTAAGGTTCATTAGATAAACTATCTGACTCATGACTTGGAGCTGGTAGTTTCGGTTTTTTATTTGAAGATTTGGCACTATTATTTATATGGGGTGCATGTGGATATCTATTTGGACCATAAAATTTTGCAGTATGTGTTCATTTAGAAGAAGTGAATCTTAGGCGGAGGTGGTGGCTTGAATTGCTTAAGGATTACACCATGAGACTTTTCTTCTATCTTGGTAAAGCAAATTTTGTTGCTGATGCTCTTAGCAAGTTGTCTATGGGGAGCTTATCTTATGTGGATGAGGAGAAAAGTGGATTAATGAAGGACATGCATAGGTTGGCTAACTTAGGAGTTTACCTTTTAGACTTAAAGGATGGAGGAGTGATTGTTCAAGAGGTGGTTAAATCATCTTTTAGTGTTGAAGTGAAAGAGAAGTAGGCCTAAAATCCTATACTTATAGATATTAAGGAAGATATGGGTCAACAAAAGGTTATGGCCTTCGATATTAAGGGAGATGGTATTCTGATATATTAAGTTAGGCTATATGTTCCTAATGTTGATGGGCTATGAGAAAGGATTTTGAATAATGCTCATAAGTCAAGATATAAAGTTAATCTGAGTTTGACTAAGATTTACCATGACTTGAAAGAGATATACTAGTGGAATAATATGAAGAAAGAATGTGGCATATTTTGTGGCTAAGTATATGGTCTATCGACAAGTTAAGGTAGAGTACTTAGAATGGGAGGTATGTCTCAAGAGGTAGAGTTGCCCATGTAGAAGTAGGAGATTACGAGTGCGGTCTCAAAATAAGTATGATTCTATTTGGATCATTATGGATAGGATGACTAAGTTTGTTCCCTTCTTTCTTGTAAGGACTAACTACTCTGGTGAGAACTGCTAAGTTGTTCATTCAAGAGTTTGTCAAATTGTATAAAGCGCTGGTGTCCATCATTTCAGACCGAGTTATATAGTTTTCTTCTCACTTTTGTCATTCATTTTAGAAAGGTTTAGGTACTCCGGTGAATATTAGCACCGCTTTCCACCCCAGGTAGATGGACAAGTATAATCGACTATTCAAACTTTAGAGGTATACTAGGGGCCTGTGTGATTGATATTAGAGGTAGTTGGGTTGATCACTTGCCTCTATTAAGTTTGCTTATAATATTAGTTATCATTAAAGTATTCAGATAGCTTCTTTCAAGGCTCTTTATAGTAGAAGGTGTAGGTCTTCTATTGGGTCATTTGAGGTTGGTGAGACTAGGTTATTTGGCTCTGACTTGGTTCACCAAGCCATGGATAAGGTGAAGATGATTAGAGAAAGACTTAAGTCTGCTCAAAGTCACCGAAAGTGTTTTATGAATGTGAAGCGAAGAGAGTTAGATTTTGAAGTGCACAATTGAGTAATCATGAAGGTTTCTCCTATAAAAAGAGTCATGAGCTTTGGGAAAAAGGGAAAGCTTATTCCCCATTATATTGGTCTATACTAGATGTTAAGAAGAGTTGGGAATGTTTCTTATGAGTTGAACTTTCCGGGGAGCTTGACTCTATTCACTCTATTTTCCGTATGTCGATGTTGAAAAAGTATATGGGTGTTCCTTGTTTGATTGTTCCAATGGAGAATATTGGTATTTTTTATTCCTGGGCATATGAGAAAGTCTCGGTGAAGTTATTGGATATGAAGGTTCGTAGATTTGGATCTAAGGATGTAGCTTTGGTAAAGGTACTTTGGAGGAATCAAAAGGTAGAAGAAGCTACCTGGGAAACTTAAGAAGACACAAAGGTGAAATACCTATTCTTGTTTTTTGGGTAGTATGAAAATGTTTGAGGTATGAGTTTCTTTCTTCCTTATTGCTTTTTGAATTTGTTCTTAATTTTGGGCTACATTCTCTGTGTTATTGTGCTAAGGGTACCCCTAACTTCCCATTCAGGGATGAATTATCCTGGGGGGGGGGGGGGGGGGATAAT
>JAPEIP010000013.1:156131263-156185466 GCA_026120095.1 Capsicum chinense | reverse complement strand
GGGGGATAATGTAATTCCCTAAGTTTTGGACTCTGAAATTTTTGAATTTTTGTCCACACTGCCTGGACTATAACTTAAGTGACCAGCTGTTATCAGTCGTCATGAGTCATAGGGTGAGACTCATGGACTCTCCAGTGGGATGGCCTAAGGTTACTTTACTGACCACGAGTTAACGTCATGAGTCGTGACGTCTGGTAATGAGTTATGATGTATGACTCATGGTCATAACAGTAAAGTCCAAAGATTTTGATGCTCAGGCCACGAGTCCAGGTTATGTCTCATGGTCAGACCTCACGAGTCATTGCCTGATCCGTGACAACTGGCACTTATTTTTCTTGGACGTTTTCATTATGTGATTTTTGGTCTTTTATCTTTCTTTTACAAGTACCATGACTTAAAAACACTCCTAGGGTCCTTTTATCATCAGTTAATAAAATCAAATTCATTCCCCGCATTTTAAACTCCCCAAAGCAAGACAAAGCTAGTTTCTTTAAGGGATTAAACATCTATGCTCTAATCTATGGTTTCTCTCTAAATTCTATGGTGTTTTAGGCATGTCTCTCCTCCCTAAACTTTAATTTTATATAAAGGCATATGTTGATCCTTGTTCATGTGGTTTTAATGGTTGGGATTGAAATTGGATTAAGGATTCTTTATGATTTTTGGGGCTGCATGGGTGCATAGTTAAACTGGTCGGAACGGGGGACATGGCTTTCCCCAAATTTATGGATTATTGGTTTGGAATTGGCATTAACCTCAACCCACTTTGTAATTTGGTTTTGGAGCATGGATATATGCATGATTTAACTTGTGTTTGGAACATTTCGTTATATATAAAGGTTAAATGAATAAAAATAGATTCTAAAGGCCTTGGTAACCATGGTTTTGGATTTTTAAAATGAAACTTAGGACTCAAATTAGTTAATTGGATTGGAATGGAATAAATGGATTACTTGTAAATATAATTGGTATGATGATACCAAATGGAAAATGACTTAATAAATTACTCCTGGGTTATTGGTTGGGATTATGTTCAAATGTTTTAATTTTGGATTAAAGGGGATTGTGTTAGTCTTCGTGAAGGTAGAGGTACTGGGGGAACAAATATTGGAAACCACGTTTGCCATCATAGAGGTCTTTATGATCATGTTCATAGTTCATAGATTATATATTTTGGGATGGTTGAAGCCTTAGTGTCTCTGAACCTCACTTATATTTTCTCGGTTCTTGTGGCTAACACATATTGGGGCTCTTTCAGGAGAGGGAGATAAACCCATATAGCTCGTGGGTTCCCTTAGGATGGATAGAGCTATAATTTCCAAGTTAATGATTTTAAACTCTCATGCTTATGGCCCTTTTACCCTACCCTGGAATCCTATATATATTTATATACGAATGTGTGCATGTGGTTTGATTGATTTTGGATATGACATTATTTTATCATTTTTCTTAAGTTAGATGCTAGTGCTTATCCCACTGACTGTCCCTGGGTGCTGCATTATTTCATAATGTAGTGTTACTCTTGTGTAGTGTTAGATGGTGCAGATATTGATTGAGTTACTGTGAAGTGGTGAGCCTCCATCATCCAGAAAGCTTTACCATTTCATTAGGTTTCTTTTCAGATTTTGGGAATTGTGACTTTTCTTGTCATGTGGGGAGGCATGTCCCGACCTAGTTTGGTACTTTGGTTTAGAGGCTTTTGTGTACAAGTGTTGATTGGATGTTTGTTTTAAATACTTAGACTATCTTAGTCTTATCTAGTCATCTTATTATCATGTCTTATTATCTTCCGCTGTTTATATTGATTACTCTGTTAGTTAGACTAAGGGGGTGGTCTCGGGCTCATGGTGGGCTCAAGATACCCGTCATGACTAGGCCCAAGTTCGGATCGTGGCATTTTCATTCTTTTAATGAAATTTATCTTACCCAAATATTAAATGTCAAATGGCTACTCAACATTTTTTATACTTTCTTTGATAACTTGTTTTAACCAAATTTAAAGACATCAAGTCATATGCAAATTGAGAAATGTGATTTATTCCAAGACTAATTATGCACTTGTAAAAATTTTTAAAACACATTCTCAAAGTACAAACATCATATTTTTAATGATGATATTTTTCTCATTTCATTAGCCCCCACTATTTCAAGAATTTGAATATAACTTTACGTTCATGAAAAGTAGTACACTATATTATTAAAAATATTATATAGAAGCTTTTTACCTTTCTTCCGCAAGAAGTAGAAAGTTCTTTTACGTTTTCTTCGCTTGAGTTGAGAAAGTAGAAAAATACTTTAATCTTAATCTCCGTCTTCTATCTCTTGAAAGGACTAGTGACATTGAGATAGTGAAATCTCCCATCTCGATATTCACAATTTTTCAAACTGTAACAAAAATGAATCTCCTTAAAATTGTTAGTGTAATATACCACAAATTACAATAATTGTTGTTGAAATAATAAAATGAACAAAATGAGAAAAATAGGATAATCTTCTTCTTGTCTGAAGTGCGAATATCTTGCTCTCTTTAAGGAGATTCAAGCCCATACAACAAATATTTTCACCGATCTAGCAGTATGTCTCTTGATTTGTCCCCTCCAGGATACAACAACCCATCAACGATGTGTAACTCAAGCAACTCCGAATTAGTTGGAGAGTCTAAAGCTCCACTACAAAAACACCATCCTTCAACATATTAAAAATCCTTTTTGTATAGTGAATATAGTTGTAAACTTAGAAATTTTCTTTGTCTCAACCCTCTCTTTCTCTAATATAGTTACTCTCTTTGTATAGTGAATATAGTTGAAGACTTAAAAAATTTTCTATGTCTCAACTCTCTCTTTTACTACTACACATAATAATATTTTTTTCACACTTGTCATATTTCCTTGTACTTATAATATACTACAAGTGATCTCATTATCACAAGGAGGAAAATACCCATTATATAGGTGTAGTATTTCTTTCGTCCAATAAATGAGGAAGTAGAGAATATTAAGTAAGATGAATGTTTTAGAGGTTATATATGTTATATGAATTATGATACATAAAGAGGTAGAATAATGGTAGAAGTTACAAGAAATTTATGACCATATTCTGACCACTAACTCATATCATTAAAGACACCAAAATAATGAGAGTAAAGGGTATCAAGTGGTAAAGTTATGAATGAGTAAAGTGAGATGTAACAAGAGTTATCACAAATTAATGGTCACCACTCTTTCTACTTCATAATATCTATAAATTATCATGAAATTTAATTTTAATATGAAAATGTACCAACATTTAACCATTAAGAGTATAAACCATACTGTAAACATCCACAGAATCAACAATAATACTTCAAGTAGAAACTATGCCCTTCTAAACCTTGCAATATGGACATCATTAGCTCGTTGTCAACATATTAAACCATACAACCTCTCAAAATCAACACAAATCTATACACAGATGCTAAGAAATTTTTATTTGCCCAACTAGTCATTACCTTCAGAGGACAATCTAAGTCTATGTACCTTATCGATGTGGTACCCGATCCTCCATAAACAAGTAATATCAATATCCATAATCATACTAGTGTGGTAGTTGACCATCCATAACCATATTATATACATTTCTTCAATTTCACACTATCTCTCAAGATAAAATACGATGTACTAAAGTTACAAGTGTACTTAAAATCATAAGGTAATTAGATCAAGTCGAATTTCAATAATTATTAATAAAAGTGCCAACAATTCAAATATCACCAAATTCAAGTATGTTAGAAGACCATCAACAAACACCCAATTTAGGAGCATACCCAATTTAGGAGCATACACATAATTAAATTAAGTTTAAACTCCAATTAAATAATAACCTACCTTAACCAAAGAATTCAAATGCAAGTTAATTTGCAATGACCTTGCCTTTCCATAAAGCTTTCAAATGGTCAAAATCTGTTCACATAAATATTTTCCATAAGAGTATAAATCTGATGATACCTCTTTCTAATTTTGTACTCTAAAAATTGTAGACCTAAACATCAATTTCTTTAATCCCAAAATATGAAGCAAATTACGAGAAAAAAAGGATAAAGAATAAATAAATGAAAAAATATAATGAACTGTATGGACGTTCAAAGTAAACACAGGAATTCACTTATGGGTTATGTCATTTCCAATAATTAGGTTATCAAATACTTCCACAAATTTGTCAATTCTATTGGCCATCATTACGTTCATTCATTACAAAATGATTGATGTAAATTTTCCAGCCCCCCACCCAATTTCATATGGCTTAAAAGGTACCAAAAATACTAAATAATACTAACCTTCATGTTAACAATCACTGAAAATTAAACTCCTCACCGGAAACGTACTCCGCAACAACTTAGTTCTCTGAAACAAATTTCTACCTCCCTTTTTATTTTTTGCTTATCGTCCAAAAAGGATTCAAACCTATAAACTAGATAGCTAAAAATTATGGGTTTGTCCCGTCAAACCACTAATTAAACTAATTACCTAAAATATCCAAAACTTCTAATAAATCCTCAAAATTTGTTCAAAGCTCCGTAAACATAAATCAAATATGTAAATTAATTAAAAATTACATTTCAAACCTATTGAAAATATTAAAATGCCAACTCGAGTCATTGTGATCAAAAATTGCTCGTGGTTGAATTTAACCTTCTTAAGACATACTAACTGAATCAATGACTAAAAACACTTTCGATCACCTCATGGATCGATACTACACACTTTTCTAAGTCATAAGCACATATACAAACTACCAAGAGAGATAAAATAGAATACGAGTAAAATTTACAAAACAGCTAGGGGGTCACTACATCAGATACCAATTAATCAACCGTTTGTCCCCAAATTAACAAACAGGAAATAAAAAAGAAAAATAAAGAATTACTTGAATCATCAAAAAGATGCAAATACATTATGTGAATTTCCACTTTGGTCTCTCAAGTGGCCTCCTCAATAGAATGATTTCTCCATTGGACTTTTAATAAATGCAATCTCTTTAGCTCACAACTTACAGACATCTCTATCAAGGATAGCAATAGGTTCCTCTTCATAAGAGAGGTTTACATCTAAGAAGAACGAATCCCAATGAATTAGTAGTTACCATCACTATGAAACTTCTTCAACATAGATTATGAAATACAGGATAAATTCCCAATAAACTCGGAGGCAACACTAATCTATAGGCCATCAACCCTACATATTGAAGAATCTCAAATGACCCAATATCTATGGGACTAAACTTACCTCACCTAAAATGCATGACACCCTTCTTGGGTAATATCTTGAGAAACACTTGCTCACTCTTCATGAAATGCATATTTATCATATTTCGATCTACATACTTCTTTTGCCTACTTTGAGTCACTATAAGCTTCTCCTGAATGAACCTGGCTTCTCCATGAGTCTATCAATAGATCAGTATCCCACGGTCTTACCTCTAAGGCATCAAACCACCTAATGGGAGATCTACACCTTATCTGATACAAAGCCTCACGTCACCATGTCGATACTTGAATAATAACTGTACTGAAGGTAGAAAATGACCCCAATAACCTCCAAAATTGTAATGATACTCTAGGTCATTTTCTGTATTTTTGCTCATTTTCACCATTTAGAGCTTTCCTATAGCTGCCTTAAGTCATTTATGACTTACTGAAACTAACAGTTCAATTATTGGGCACTTCTTTTAGTTTTTAGAGCTAATTTTCTATTTTAACGCCTTCACTGGTTCAAATTGGCTATTAGAAAAAACAACTATGTATGCCAATTCTGACTATTCCAAAATCTCCAGAATATCGATTTTAGGTTAGGTAGACCCTTGGTTTGGGTTTCGAGGCTCCTAAACTCATTTTGGGCTAGTGTCTAAAGGTTAAGAAATATGGCAAGTGTGTGTAGGACCCACTTTTCATTAAAAACCCTTCGATGGAAATTCAATTGAGCCATTGAGTTTGAAACATTGAATTTGATCAGGAAGCATTATTTATTTGCATATATGGTATTTCAGATGAATCCCGAAGGGTTGGAAGAGACTTAGAAAATTTTCAACTCTCCAGCTGGTGTATATTATCTGGTGTGGCTGATAAAGCGATCATTTGGGCAATTTAGCGGAGGGAAATTTAGTGGTCCATTGGACATTTTAGTGGACCTAGCTTAGCCAATAGGTACCTCTTTAGCGTCACCTAGGCGCTTTAGCAGCTAGCACTTAAGTGACCATTGGTCCAATTTAGTTTCCTAGCTCGTGGGGGCGGGTAGCACTTTAGTGGCACCCAAGTGCTTTAGTGGTGACCACTAAAGAAGCCTAGGTCCAGTTTTAGTGGCGCCTGGTGCTTATAAATTCCCCTTCTTTCCCAATTTCTTCCTACTTTTCACCCATTCTCAAATTGTGTAAAACCCTATATAGTGTGGAAACTTGGGAGAAATATTTTTGGGTGATTTTAGAGCATGGGTAAATTTTATTTACGTGCTTATCCTTTGAATTCATGGTAAGATTCCATTTATTTTAGGATTAAATTCTTTATTTTTTTCTAAAATCTCTAGAATCTTGGTGGCTTGATTATAGCACCATTAAAGCTTAGAATTCACCCATTTCTAAGGGTAAATATTCCATGAGCATAGAGGGACATTGTGTTAGTTTTGAAAGTGCAATTTTATAAATGGTCTCCACATAGGATTTGTATATACGTTTGGACTGAAGTACAATAATTCAATATGGGTATCATTATTCTTGTTTTAATGAGT
Source organism: Capsicum chinense (assembly GCA_026120095.1). Classification (NCBI taxonomy): domain Eukaryota; kingdom Viridiplantae; phylum Streptophyta; class Magnoliopsida; order Solanales; family Solanaceae; genus Capsicum; species Capsicum chinense. The sequence goes on along the minus strand of JAPEIP010000013.1, from coordinate 156,178,711 downwards.
AGATTGTGACTTTTATAGCGTGGCTTGGCAAAAGATTCTTGAAAAGGAAAATCGATGGTTTAGCTATTTTTTTGGGTTCTTTCTTTAGGGTCTAGGTAGGTTAGTTTTTCCCTATTTATAGATTGAGCTATTCCTTAGTATTTTTATGATATTATGATAGATCAAGGGTGGGATTTTGGTTCCGGAGGTATAATTCTAAATATTTGGGTTAGATGGACTGTTTAGGCTCTTTTAAAATTGTAATTTGGGTTAAATTGGCTTAGTCGCTCCTATTTTTGGATAAATTTCTATCTTATGGATAAATAGGGTTTATATAACATCTAGAAATGAATTTAGATATCATAGCCTAGTCTATGGAGGAATTTCCCTCAAATGGATTTCTGAGATTAGAAGTGGGCTCCTCCAGCCCACCTTAGGGCCAAAACATGTATTAGCCTTGTAGACTTAATTACACATGATTTAACCTTATTAATGCTATTTTGGGACTTTGAAAAGATTATATGCTTATTAATTATGCTAGTTTGATAGTTGTGGGTTAGTGCTAACTTCAGGTAAGTTTTGATGGATAATTGTTTTATTTAGTGATATGGCTTATGATACAATTTACTTACATTGTCTATTGATAGGGTCTAATGATATATAAGTTTTGGTTTAAGTTCAGAAATTATTGATAACACTGATACATATATGATTCCCAATTCAAATTCGGCATTTGATAATGATAATGATAATATGAGTTCTGATTTAAGTCCAACAAATGATGCTAATAATAATGATACTATTGAGTTCTGGTTCAAGTATGGTATTTGAGAGTTATTCATAATATGATATTGTTTGAATGAATTCTTAGTTATGGGATAGTAATTGGTAATTTATGGTTATCATATTATTTACTTTTCTTGATTTTAACCTTCAGGCTTATGGGAGCCTGCGTTGGGTTATTTACTTTTCGGAACCTATTGGCTTATGGAGACAAATCTTGTAGCTATATTTGTGTGATCCTTGAGTTACTATTTCATATGTATTTTATTTATTTTTATTCATTAGTTTTAGAGATATTTTAGGTTTACCCTGTTACCTATCTTAGTTACTTTATGTTGTATATTATTATATCTATACAATGTTTTAGCTCAGTCGGCCGATGATGCGTACTAAGTACCCATGGTTTTGATACTCATACTACACTTCTATACATTTTTGGTATGAATTCAAGTACTAGTTATCATTACTGACTCGGCGATCGTGCTAAGTGATTTTTATAATAAATGATCTCTCTAAGCAAGAGTTACTCCTTTTTCCTTCTATGTATCTATGTCTAGTTTTTCATTTTTAAGACAAATTGTGTTTGACTATTCAATACTTCTAGTTCAATTATAGTAGCTTCTATATCAGCATTACAGAGTCTTGAGATCATTTTTGCTCTTTGATCTATCAACTAGATTGTTATGACTACTTTTTCTTTAATTTAACTCTTTAAAATATTAGTTTTGAGCTTTTTTTCCATTTTCCACCAAGTTATCCCATTGGTTATAGCTCTGAGCTACGATTCGGCTATCATGGATTGGTTATCCCACTATAACGCGGTCCAAGATTGATTTGTCAAGATCATTACCTTTGTCATTCCTGATGTGCCCCAAATCATATGGTAGGGAGCATTTGCCACGAGTCGATGGGGATTATTTCTTATTTTAGTGCTAGTAGACTTATTTCAAGGGGTTTCAAGTCTTGTCTTGCTTATATTTGTGTTGTTAGCATGGCGAGTCCATTGCTAGACTTTGTTCCTATAGTTTGTGAGTTTTTAGATATTTTCCCTATCAATCTACCTGGTTTTCCTCCTAAGCATGATAATGAGTTTGTTATTGATATTGAGCTGGTCACCTGACTTATTTTTATGGAACCTTACCGTATGGCTCTTGTCGAGCCTATGAAGCTAAATTCTCAGCTTTAGGTTCTTCTTGGTAAGGGTTTCATTAGATTGAGTGGGTCTCTTTAGAGAGCTCTTATGTTGTTTTTGCGAAAAAGACAGTTCCATGCATAAGTGTATTTTTTATAGTCAGCTTAATAAGGTAACGGAGAAGAACCAATATCAAATGCCTCACATTGATGATTTATTTGGCCAGCTTTAGAGAGCTGCAGTGTTCTCTAGGATTGATTTGAGGTCCGGTTACCAACATTAGAGGATTCGGGCTGAGGATATACCAAAGATAGTCTTTAGGACTCGTTATGGTCATTATGAGTTTTTGGTGATGTCTATTGGATTGGCTAATGCCCTAACCACATTTATGGATTTGATGAACCGTGTGTTCAAGACTTTTTGGATTGCTTTGTGATTGTTTTCATCAATGACGTCTTTGTGATTCTGTTCATCAATGATATCCTTATGTATTCGAGAAGTAGAGAGGATCATATGCAATATTTTAAGATTGCGCTACAGACCTTGAGAGATCATATGTTTTTTTCCAAATTCTCTAAGTGTGAGTTTTGTCTTGTGTCGGTGACATTCCTTGGGCATGTGTTGTCTAAGGATGGGATTATCGTAGATCTAGTGAAAATTGAGGCTATTGTGTCATGACCCTAACCAAGACCTAACCGTGATGGGTATCTCAAGTCTCACATAGACTGGAGATTACCCCCTTCATCTAGCCTAACCAGCACAACAACAACAAGTGTCGGATGAATTCCAAACATATAACAAGATAGCGTAGGATAAAATTAATAGCAATTCAAGATATGTCTATATAAACCACCGGTAATCGGACAACCCCACGTCACCATAACACTCAACCAAACTATCCAAGTCCACAGTAATCCAATAAATCCTATACAAAATTCAAAATCAATAAGATACCGGGACATGCCTCTTACAATAGCAAAAACAAAGTCAAAACAAGGTCTAATACATTAAAGACAAGGACCATGAATGAAATCAAGCCTTTCGAAGTATGGAATCTCAGCACTTCACTGTCAACTCATGAACTAACAAACACTTAATCACTAAAGCAGGAAAAATAGAAAAAGTTCCAGTGCCTTCATCACGTGGGGATACAATATCTGGAGACAATTAGCGGTTGGAGCACTAGCATATTACCAAGGGATAGAGGAATAAAATAATGCCATCATTCAAAACCAAATCAAATATCCATATACAATCACATGCTTGCATATATATATATATATATATGTATATATGTATATATATATATATATCATGCCGGGACAAGGAACAAGGGTTATCATGCATTTAAAACCTTAACCTAGGTTGTGTAGCATAACCATTATATAACAAGGCATCCACGGGATATATGGTCCTAGCGCTCCCCAAGCTGAAAGAGACCCAGTGCCTGTAGTTGAACAAATGAGAGAATATACATATCTGTATATGTCTTTATGGGGAATTCGAACCTCCCAGCATAATCAAGGTGACTTCAGCACCAATGTCTAAAATACTGGGGACTCGAAACTCCCATTCATATATTCATTTGGGGGACTCAAACCTTCCAGTCATATAGACACCCACACCGGCAAGAGCGATTTCCCGTGTTATTCCTTCGGACTCCACCTTCACGGCTTGGCTACACATCCTACTATAAAGCCCAATTAAAATATTTATTACACATACAAAACCACTAATCCAATTACTTACCAAAGGCATCCCGTTGGTATCACATACCAACCCTATTTACAAGCATACAACATGCCATAACCATTAATAATCAACTTGGGACTCGAACCCATTGTTTTAAAAAAGACATCAATTCAATTTAACATTTAGGGACTCAAACCCATTTAGTCACTTAAACCACGAAGGTTATAATTCAAATCAATTTATGGCTTAAAAGGCCTTTATGAAACCACTTATCAATCATTAACATTCTAGGCCGATGCTTTAGCTCAAGACACCATTCAACATGTGACAAGATCATTCACATTGATAATTTCACAAACAGGTTGAGGGAAAACCATTATCAAATCTAAAACCCAACAAATTTAGGGTTAAACATGACTCATTTGTTGAACCACAATTCCCATCCACCCACATGTGCAAAATTAGTATCAAAATATGTTTAATCGTAATTTAAATCATAAGAAAGCAATACCTAATAACATTCATTCAAACACTTAATCTTGGTTTTTAAAACCACTCTTAATGGCTCTTAAACTATATTTAAAACATATGATTTTAGTGAAATAACAATGAAGGAAGAGTCACTTCCTGAGTTATAAAGATTCACTGAGAGAATTTGATTTTTAAGCCCTTAGATGGCCACTTTGAAGAAAACCTAGCCCCATTTTTCTTGAGATATTTTAGAGAGAATTTAGAGAGTGTTTTTCTTGTAATATTTGTAATGGATGACCAAAAGGTGTTATAAGACGTGTGGTGTTAAGGACTTGGGGTGGTAAATGTCTAGAATACCCTCAGCTTAAAAGCTGTAAAAAAGTCTGCAGGTGGCAACTAGTCAAGCCATTGAGTCATCACCACATCTTACGACTCATACCATTGAGTTATCACCAAGATAGAAAATTGGACACCACACATTGTTCGTCTTATGACTTCCTAGCCCCTCTCATCGTGACCAACACAGAACACTAGGGGCTTGGACACTGGAAAATATACGACTGAGCCCTAACTACTCAACACATAATCTTATAAATAGTAAAGAGTCGCTCATAACTAGGATAGAACTTAGCCAATAACATACTAGTTTTGTAATGACATGGGTACCTAGACCTATAACCACACCGTACAACTTGTATGATGAGTCGTAAGAAGGGCAGAGAGCCTACAGTTTAGGAAATTTGCAAAGGCCAAAGTCCGTGGCATTTCAGTCTCCCCACTTTGGATCATTCTTCCTCGAATGATAGGACAAGGAAACACAATACCGATTGGACTCCTTATACTTATACTCTTACCTTTAACTAAGTTAGAAAACAAAGATGCCATGGAAATCAATCTTTCTTGTAATAAAGTTAAAAAACAAAGATGTTAAGAATACACACTTACCTCAAGCATAAATTACCAAAATAGGGAATAGGAACGGATACTTGGACTTTATGTCCTCCTTGGCTTCCCAAGTATCTTCGTCGTACTTAGGGTTCCACCGTAAAACCTTTAACGAAGGAACGTCTTTCATCCGCAACCGATGAACTTGCCGATCCAAGATCCTCACCGAGACCTCCTTATAGGAAAAAGAATTTGAAATACCAATGATCTCCAAGGGAACAACCAACAAAGGATCATCCACACATTCCAATTTTTTCCAAGGGAACAAACAACGAAGGATCACCCATGCATTTCCATAACATAGGCATATGGAATATTGGATGATTGGAGCTTATGCTTGCAGGAAATTTTAACTCATATGAAACATTTCCAACACTTCTTAAATCCAAGTACGGGCTAACATATCGAGGACTGAGCTTCCCCATCTTTCCAAATCACATCACTCCCTTCATGGGAGACACCTTCAAGAACACCCAATATCCAACCTTAAATTCCAAATCCCTTAAACTTACATCTACATAGGACTTTTGGTGACTTCGAGAGGTCTTAAGCCTATCCCGAATTACTTTCACCTTGTCTATAGCTTGGTGTACTAAATTTACGCCAAACATCTTCACTTTACCAACCCTTAACCACCCAATAGGAGGTCGACACCTACTACTATATAATGACTCAAACAAGGCCATACAAATGCTAGAATGGTAACTATCGTCATAGGCAAATTGAATTAGAGACAAATGGTCGAACCAACTACCACCAAAGTAAATCACATAGGCTCGTAGCATATATTCTAGAGTTTGAATAGTACTTTTAGCTTGCCCATTTGACTGCTAGTAAAAGGTAGTCTTAAGACTCACCTTAGTCCCCAAACCATCCTGAAATGAATGCTAGAAATGAGATGAGAATTGTGTACCATGGTCCAAAATAATCGAGACAGGCACATCATGCTACTTTACAACCTCCTAAAGTAACAACTTTATATAGTCCTTGGCAAAATAATTAGTCCTCATTGGTAAGAAGTGAGCCCACTTAGTCATCCAATCCACGATGAACCAAATAGAGTCACACTAATTTTGTAACTGAGGAAGGCCGATAACAAAATCCATATTAATCGCATCCCATTTCCACACTGGCAATTCAATATCTTAAAATATCCCACTTTGCCTTGTGTGCTCCACTTTTACTTGCTAACACACCATACGCTGAGCCACATAGCTGGCTATATACCACTTCATATTATTCCACCATTACATATCCTTGAGATCATCATACATTATTATTGAATTAGGATGAACCATATACCATGACTCATTGTCCTCGACCAAGATCCTATCTCGCAATCCATCCACATTGGGAACATACAACTTCCCTTGGTACCTAAAGATACCATCACCACTAATCTCAAAAGTCATTACCTTCTGCTTACCCACATCTTCCTTAATTTTCATCAAGAGAGAGTGTAATACTTGTTTCTCCTTTAATTTCAAACCAAGAGATGATTGTACCACCTATGGAACAAATACACCACTATCTCCAGAGTCAAAGAGAAGAACTCTAAGGTTAGCCAACTAGTGAATATCTTTCATCAATTCCTGCTTATCCTTACCCATATATGATAAACTACCCATTAAAAACCTGTTAAGAGCATCAACAACCATATTAGCTTACACGGGTGGCAGTGAAGACTCATGTCATAGTCCTTTAGCAACTTAAGTCACCCATTTTGCCTAAGATTAAGCTATTTCTGAGTGAACCCATATTGTAGGCTCTTATGATCAAGAAAGATATCAACATGCAACCCGTACAAATAATGAAACCAAATTTTCAACACAAACACCATAGTCAAAAGCTCCAAGTCATGAGTCAAACAATTCTTTTCATGAACCTTCAACTATATAGAGGCATAAGAAACCACCTTGCCATGCTGCATCAACACACATTCCAAACCAACCCGAGATGCATCATAATATATGAGGAAACCCTCCATGCCTTCAGGTGGATTTAAGACCAAATCTAAAGTCAACTTATCTGTTAGCTTCTCAAAACTACCATCACAAGCATCAAATCATAAGAACTTTACCTTCTTCTGAGTCAACTTGGTCAATGGGGAAACAATAGAAGAAAATTTTTCCACGAACCTCCTATAATAACCATCTAAACCCAAGAAGCTCTAAATATCGATTGTAGTCGTGGGTCAAGGCCATTTTTTTACTACATCAACTTTCTGAGGATCCACCATATCCCCCCACTAGATACAAAACGACCCAAAGATATGATAACGTTCAACTAGAATTCATATTTAGAGAACTTAGCATACCATTGCTAATCTTTTAAGGTCTGCAATACAATGTAGAGGTGATCAACATAATCCTCATTACTCTTAGATTATACAAAAATGTCATCAAAGAAAACAATGATGAAAAAATCTAGAAACAGATGGAAATCCCTATTCATCAAGTCCACGAATGGCACAAGGGCATTAGTCAATCTAAACAACATCACCAAGAACTAAAAATGCCTATACCAGGTACAAAAAGTTGTCTTAGGGATATCCACCTCCCTAATATTTAACTGATGATACCTAAACTGAAGATTAATCTTTGAAAAGAATTTGGCACCCTGAAGTTGATCAAAAAAATTATCAATTCTTGATAGTGGATATTTGTTCTTTACCGTCACCTTTTTCAACTGTCAGTAATTAATGCACATACGGAGGGAACTATCCTTCTTACGCATGAAAAAGATGGGTTAACCCCATAAGGATACACTAGGACAGATAAAACCCTTGTCTAAAATATCCTTTAATTTCTCCTTAAGTTCCTTTAACTCAGTCGAAGCCATTCTATATGGGGTAATAGAAACAGTATGAGTGTCCGAAATAAGATCAATACCAAAATATATCTCCTTATCGGGAAGGACACCAGGTAGATAAAAAATGATGACTTTAGGAAGCTCATTTACCATATGAACAAAATGTAAGGAGGGACCCTCCAAGTTAAAATCTCTAACCTAGACCAAATGATAGAGATAACCTTTGGAGATTAACTTCTGAGCTCTAAGATATGATATAAACCTTCTTTTTTAGCACTAGAGCACTTCTCTCCTATTATATAATTAGATCATTAGTTAAATTAAACATAACTTGACAGGTCTAACAATTTTAAAAAGTATAGGATGACTGCGGCCAATCCATCCCAAATATGACATTGAAATCAACCACATCTAATTCAAATAGATCCACCAAAGTCTCTCAACCACTAACAAATGCCAAAAAAACCCCTATAGACTCTTTTAGAAACTACAGAGTATCCTACTAGGGTAGATACAGAAAAAAGGTTTGAAATACACTTAGGACCAAAACCAAAATGCACAACCACAAATGGGGTCATATAAGAGAGAGTCGACCCCAAATCAAGGAAAAAATATGCATCATGGGAATAAAGTTTTAACATACTAGTAATGACATCGAGAGATTCCTTAAAGTCCTGATGAGAAGCAAGGACATATAAGCAATTTTGGTCAGTGTCGGCACCAGAAGAAGAAGAAACACCCTTTGGTGCAGGAGCTCATGAAATGAAAACAAGAACCTTATTGGACTTAAAAGCAATACTAGAAGGACAACATACTTCATATGGCCAATCTAACCATAATCAAAACACTAGTTTCTCCCCTTCTCACATTAGCCATGGTATGGCTGACCACAAAATCTGTAAGGAGGAAATGATAAAGCAAACTGAGCCCCACCATTCTGAGATTAGGCACGCTATGCCCTATACCCTCCACCATGCTGAAAAATAATCACCCAATGGCTTTGGGTAAGGAGTACTAGCCATAGACAAAGAACCAGAACTCCCTCTCTTCTTCTTAGGAAACTTTCCCCCATCTTTAACACTATGCTGCTGCCTCCACCCTGATCATAAAATCTAAACTTCTTACTCTACCTCTCACAATCTCATCCTGCTTTTCCTCCTTAACCTACTGCATATACACCATAAGTTGAGAAATTTCCATATTTTTATTAAGAAAGGCAACCTTACTCTCTAGAATTAACTCACAGGACAAACTAGAATAAAACTTATACATCCTAGATCTCCTTCCAGACACCAACTCAGGACTTCACACGATGTTTAGAACCACAAGTGATACTAAGCTAACCCATGATACTTTCATAACTTTTGAGCAACTGAATATGTTACATAAATCAGAAAGAAATAAGCAGAAGAGATTTCCTTACTAAATATGTACAATACAAAATTGAAATTAAATACATAAACTCTACTAAATATCTATGAAGCCTCTTCTAATACAGACTATAGGTAGCTGGGAAATGACCTCCATCAATCCCTAAATAATATGATTGAATTAATAAAATACTACTAGAACGAGAGTTGACTCGAGCCCTCAAATCAAAAGAACTATTCTTCTGCTAATTGAAAGTTGTGAACTGTCGGATTATGATGTACTACAACTGGTACCTACATTATGAGATAATGTAGCACATAGACATATAAGTGGATCAATACTTCTGGAATGTACTAAGTTTGTGGGAGTGAATGCATAAGTAAAACAATAACTTACTATAATCATAGACTTTCAAATAATACATGCTAAGTGTAAATGACTCACGTTGAGCTGAATAAAACAAAGACTGTAAAATCTTAAACATAAGAATGAAGCATAAGCATGAACTTTCTGATCCATAAAACTTAGTTCTAAAAGTTTCACTTATAATCTTTCTTAGGGAGGTTCTTCTAACTGACTCAAATGATGTGAGCTATCATAGAGTCCAACGTATTACACACATTAGGGAGAGCTGTCTACCCTTGCCATCAGAATAGAACCTTAATCTTAGTGATCACTATACTTAACTTCATCCATATTGGGAAAGCTTAACCTATAGTGGCACGTAGTTTTAGGGAATATGACCTCAGACTCATACCGAACTCAGTGCTAAGTACTATTCCTATATTACTTATATGTTTATGCTTTAGGAAATCCACCTTAAACCAATATAAGGGTTTATAGAATGAAAACCAGTTATGCTTTTCTTTACATAACATCATAATCAAGATGAACAAATATGGATTCCATATCGTATCTTAAGATCAAAAGATCAATCTTTTATTTGTATTATAAGGATGAAAAATGATTGTGGATTTCAAGACTTATGTTGGAATCAAAAGATTCAAACTTTTCTTGTAAACTTAGTGCTCAAACTCAAGACTTGAATGTTACACTTTCTTCCATATAACTTGTAATATAATATCATGCTTCATATTTAATTGAAAATCATTAATCAATGTTTAAATCAAACTCATGATATACAAATCATACTAGAAAATTGTCAAGTCAAAACATAAATAGATGAGAACATGTATGCACTTTAATTATTCAATCACATGATATTCTCATGAGCTCAAGACAAGATAGTTTGGGTATGAACTCTAATTTGCAAATAATTTAACTTTCACTTTAAAACAAGTTTTGAGCACAAGAATGAAAGAATGTCTTTGTTCACAAACCCTAGATACCTTAATTGAATGAATTCTGTAAGAAGCTTGAAATTGGACTTAAATCCTTGAATTCTTGAGGAAGAAATCTTGAATTTCATGTTCTTGGAAAGGGAGGCTTAAATTTTGAGTGATGAACTCTAATCTTGATGTTCTTGATATTCTTGAATTTGAATCTTGAGACTTGAATATGATTATGAGAAAAAACCCTAATCTTGTTCTTTGAGAATAGAAATAGGGATTTTGTATTGTTTAATGATGGAAAAGAGAGGATAAGTAACGCCCCTTGGGGTAAATATCGTCGGGTAGGGTTTGAGGTGAAGAAAAGACCAAAATACCCCTCAGAAAATTAGTGAAAATGCTGAAATTCCTTGATTGGCGACTAGGTTGACAAGTCATCAACTTGGTGATGTTCCGTCACCCTAGTCATCAACTCTAGATGAGTTTTTGCCTTTTCTAGTTCAGGTTGACGATGAGGCTGATAGCTCATCACCTTGTTGACGGCTTATCACCTGGTCATCACCTTGCAACTGTATTTTATCATATTCAGGTTTAGGATGATGACAAGTTTAATAGCTCATCACTTGGTTAATGGCTTATCACCTAAACTCATCACCTCATTGACAGATGGACACTCTGAAGTAAAATGAACATAACTTTCCAATCCGATATCGGATTAAGGTGAAACCAGTTGCTTTGGAAAGAAGACTTAGAGAGATTTCATGTAATATATAGTAGGACACCTTAACCATTATGTTTTAGGCGATACATTTAAATTAAACCCTAGTTAGAGAATTCATTAAAACTCTATTGATAGAAAAGTCCTCAATTTGTCTTTGAGTTAGGAGATCTTCATGACCTCGATTCATATATAAAGATATTTCCACACTATAGAATTAATAATTACACATATATATACATAGAATCATTGGGTTTAGGTCTGAATACATAGGAACAATGGTTTTAATTCTGACTCAAAAATGCGGGGTGTTACATTATCTTCCCCTTGGATCATTCGTCCTCAAATAATGCGAAGAGACTTATTGAAAATTTAGAAGTATGGAGTAATGTAGATATGACATATCTACTAATAAAGGATATAGCTGATTTTAAACATTAAATCTCTATCATGAAATTGATTTCTTAGCTGACTTAACTTTATTGACTGTAAAGAGTTGATTCATGTTGAGAGTTTAGAACTCACTTGAAATGCTCAAGATAGAATCTTACCCGTAGAACTACAAAGTGATAACTGATGCAATAAAATTGCAAATGTTACTAAGGATGAAATAAAGTACGAAACTTGTCATTATAAATTATTGTCATTAGAAACTATCCTCAACAAAGCACATATAGGAATCAAAGGAAAAAGGTCTTCATGGCATCGCCAAGTACATTATGTAAGCACGAATCATGAGATAATGAGACTTAGGTCATACAATGTCTGAGTTGGTATACCTGGAAAACTAAGATCATACACTAAACACTTATGAACTGAATTATGTCTACATAGCTGAATCTGAAACATGATGTGTGGACTAAGATGAATTCGTAACTTACATGTATGCAAACAAATTACCTCATGGAATATCCATAGTCATGAAACTTTGGATAGTAAGACTAGATGGAAAGATGGAAAACTATAGGATTTTATCTGTCTGATTTCCATAACAAATTGCTGGATATACAGACTGAATTATACTGAAAGTTCATACTCAACTGGAGTATTTCTTCAACACTCTTTACAATAAGTTCTAATAACATTAGGGAGCAAAGAACTTTAGGCATGATTTGAATAAGATATATGAGTAAGGAATCTTAATATGGCTATACTCAGTAACATAGAATATACCTACGAAAGATAAGCTAGGATAGAATTACTAAGCCTTAGGCAATGCAAATGCTAACTTTCAATCTTAGCCACATATCTAAAATACTCCCTCAACTACACTTTTTCCCTTAAATACCATGCTCACTTGATTCAACTGACACTTCTCATATGGGTACACATAACTAATCTAGCCAAAGTCTGAGTTGAGCTACATGCTCTCTCCATGTTTAAGCCTAACTTAAAATTACAAAGTGCAATACATAACACCTTAAAATTAGTCTAAAACATGAATTTGATATCCTATGTATCTTCACAGCTCTCATCTCAATATTAATACTCATTACGACTTCAAAAACTAACTTGAACGTGTTACTTTGAATTCACTAGCATGCAATTCATTCATCCACTTATACACCAACATAACATTCAAGCCTATCATTATAACCACATATGAACTTCTACTCAACCAACCCTCCTACGAAGTTTTTCTCATATTCTCTAATATTTATGTCAATAACAACTTTTTTGCACTATTCTTCAAAAGATACACATGGAATTCTCAACTAATCATGACATATATTAGAAGCTCTACCTCAATTTTCCTTCACACCTATAGCCTTAGCTGCAAAAAATACATAATAATATTTTCTTAACATAAAACATTTACTCTCTCCAATCTAAATAATTGTTCATCACCACTAATATTTCACAAGAAGAGGTCAGTGAAAGGTTAAAACATAAGCTCCTGAAGCATGGAAGAACACTATGTATAACTTTAACACTTAATTAATGCTTGAGGAATAGAGTATCAAAATCATGAATTCGTCATTGATATCAAAACCAAGGACATACATGGCATAATCTGAATTTTGCTGATCATTAAGATGCACCATGAGTTAAGGGACGTGAGCATACTCTAAAGCATGATACATGAGTCATGAGTTGCATGACCAAAGTTTGGAGTTCATAAATTCTTGGAGTATGATTAGTACTGCTGAGTGAACTAAAACTCCTTATACTAGAAATTGGAAGCGTACATGATTCTATGGAAAGTACATGAATATGAGCATGATCATGGAGCTGACATGTAAGGCATGTAGTAAAGAGCAACTTTACTGCATGATAGAGAGTATGAAAGAAAGGAGACATTTCTTAAATGACCTATAGCCTCTCGAAGAAAAGTACAGACATGTTCATACTGTTTCTCAAGACTCTACTAGACACAACTTCATAGGCACCCTAGGATACTTAAACTTTGTGCTCTGATACCAAGTTTGTAACGCCCCTAGACTACCCCCTGGATGTCACACTGTGCTTAGAATCACAAGTGATCCTATGCTAACCCATGATACTTGTATAACTCATGAGCAACGGAATGTTACATAAATCTGAAAAAATTAAGCGGAAGAGATTTATTTACAAAATATGTATAGTACAAAACTGAAATCAAATACATTAACTCTACTAATTGTCTATGAAACCTCTACTAATACTGACTATAGAGACATGACCCCTATCTATCACTAATCAATACAATTGAATAAAAAAATGCTATAAGAACCATAGTTGACTCGATCCCTCAAATCAAAAGAACTGTTTACCTGCTAACTGGAAGCTGTAAACTCTCTAATTTTGATTTGCTACAACTGGTACATACATTATGAGACAATATAGCACATAGACATATATGTAGATTAGTACTTCTAGAGTGTAATGAGTATGAAGGGGTGAATCCATAAGTAAGACAATAACTTAACATACTCATAGACTTTTAAATAATGCCTGCTAATTGTAAATGACTCAGTTTGAGATTGAATAGAACAAAGACTGCAAAATCATAGATATGAGTAATGAATCATAAGTATAAACTTTGTGAGCCATAACACTTAGTTCTAAAAGCTTTACTTTTATTCTTTCTTAGGGAGGTTCTTCTGAACGACATAAGCCATATGAGGTATCATGGAGTCCAACGTCTTACTAATGTTGGGGGAGAGTTATTCTACCCTTGCCATCAAAATACAACCTTAATTTTTTTGATAACTATACTTAACATCATCTATTTGGAGAAATATTAACCTATGGTGGCACGTAGTTCTGGGGCATGTGACCTCACACTCGTACCCAACTCGGTGCTAAATACTACTCCAAAATTACTTATATACTCATACTTTAGGAAATACACCTTAAAATAGCATAAAGGTTTATAGAATGAAAACCAGTTATGCATTTATTTATTTAAATCAAAATCAAGATGAACAAATGTTGATTCCATATCTTATCTTAAGATCAAAAGATCTATCTTTTGATTTAAAGCATGAGGAGAATAAATGTTTGTGGATTTCAAGCCTTATCTTGGAATAAAAAGATTCTAACTTTTCTTGTAAACTTAGTGCTCAAACTCAAGCCTTGAATCTTATACTTTCTTTCATATAACTTGTAATACAATATCATGCTTAAAACTCAATTGTAAATCTTTAATCAATGTTCAAATCAAACTCATAATATACAGATAATAATAGAGAATCTTCAAGTCAAAACATTTATAGATGAGAACAAGTATGCACTTCATTTCTTCAATCACATGATAATCTCATAAACTCAAGACAAGATAGTTTGGGTATGAACCATAATTTGCAAATCATATGACTTTAAATTTATAATAAGTTTTGGACACAAGGATGAAATAACGTCTTTGTTCATAAACCCCACATACCTTAATTGAACGAATTCTATAAGAAGCTTGAAATTGGAACTTCAATCCTTGAATTCTTGAGGAAAAAATCTTGAATTTCTTGTTCTTGGGAAGGAAGGCTTAAACTTTGGGTGAAGAACCCTAATTTTGATATTCTTGATATTCTTGAATTTGAATATTGAGACTTGAGACATGATCTTGAGAAGAAACCCTAATCTTGTTCTTTAATAATTGAAATATGGATTTTGTGTTGTTTAATTGATGGAAAAGAGAGGATAAGTAATTCCCCTTAGGTTTAAATGTAATAGGGTAGGGTTTCCGATGTGCAAAAGACCAAAATATCCCTAAGAAACTGAATAAAATTGTAGCAATTCCTTGAATGACGACTAGGTTGACAAGTTGTCAACTCTAGATGAGTTTTTCCCTTTTTTGGTTTAGGTTGCCGACGTAGCAGATAGCTCATCTCTTTGTTGATGTCTTATCACCTCAAGTCATCACCTTGCAGCTGGATTTGATCATATTTGGGTTAAGGATGTCGAAGAGGTTGATAGCTCATCACCTTGTTGATTGCTTATCACCTCAAGTCGTCACCTAGTTGATAGAGGGGCACTCTAAAGTAAAATAAGAATAACTTTCCAATCCTATATTAGATTAAGGTGAAACTAGTTGCTTTGGAAAAAATACTCGAAGAGCTTTCTTTAAATATATAGTAGGACACCTGAATAGGTAAATTTTTGGAGATACACTCATTAAAGTAGACCCTAGTTGGAGAATCCATTAAAACTCTATCGATAGAAAAGTCCTCAACTTGTCTTTGAGATAGGAGATTTTTATGACCTCGATTCATATACAAAGATATTCCCAAACTATAGAATTGATAATTACACATATATAGACATAGAATTATTAGGTTCAGGTTTGAATACATATGAACAGTAGTTTGAATTCTTGTTAAAAAAATGTGGGGTGTTACAATAGCTTGAAAGTAATGTCCTTATCTAACCTTTTATAGAAAGGATTCCCATATATCCTTAGATCCCATTATCATTAAGTTTACTTGGAGGATTTCCATGTACCCCATACGTAGTTCATTATTATGTTTTCTTGGGGGATTCCTATTTACCCTACAAGACTTTCAATTAAACCATAACCAAGACCACAAAGAGCTTACTATTTAACCGTTTAAAATTGTTTAAAATCATCCAAACCAATTTAGGGTTCCATTAGCACTCTATACCATGCAAATTTTTCAATAAAAGTTCAACAATGCAACAAAAGCATTCTCATAGGCATTTTATCAAACATTTTGAGGGCATATAGTTTTCAAAACCAAAACCAAGTACCAATTAACCTTTCCCATGAAACCACATATTCAAACCACCATTATAACATAAGAACCATAAGTAAAAAACATGGGAAAATCGTAACCAAACCAATTATAACCAAAACCCCCAACATATAATTCAAAACCCAATACAATACAACAACTATGCCATGATAACCATATATTAAATCATGCTTAGTTAAAGAAACAATGAGGAGGGAGTAACTTTTCTTAGATTATGAAGAAGATGGAGAGGAACCACCCTTGTAAGCCCCAAATTAAACACCTTGAAGGAAATGCTAGCCTTTCTTATCCTATGAGCCTTGAGAGAAATTTGAGAGAGTTTAGAGCATTTTTATTTGGAATAGTAGGGTAAATTATTTCCTTATAAAGTTTTAGGTTGTGGGGCCTTGAGAGGTAAATAGGAGAAATGTCCAGATTACCTCTAATTTAAACTGTAAAAAATTCCCGCAGGAAGGTATAACCATACCCCCTCCAACCGTACCCTACCATATGAGTGGTAACTATCACTCATACCCTAGAACCCAAACACTATCCAACATATGACCACTAAGGCCATCTTATCCCCAAATATATGACAAGTACCCTAGAACTGTACCTTAGGTAGAATAGTCTTCTCTAGGTTAGACTTAAGGCATCATGCAACTTTGTATCATACCACTAGTACCCTAATATATGACTATTATGATCCTTCACACCTTGGATAGAAACTAACCAAACCAAACTGATTAACATACGATCAAGACCCACTAAACCATACCCTATACTACGACAAGTACCCATAAGTATATGATGTCCAAAAGCTTAAAAATAAGAAATTTTCTAAGGACCAAAACATAGGGTATTTTAGGAGTATATGTAGTATTTTAGGATTGTTCTCCAGACTTTCAGAGATCATGGGATTTTTGCCAAATACTCAAAGTATGAGTCATGGCTCGAGTTAATGGCATTCCTAAGACATATATTATCTAAGGGTAGGATTATGCTAGAACTTTTAAAGATTGAGGCTATTTTTTATTTGGCTAGGCATACATCTCTATTTGAGATTCATAGGTTTATTAGCTTGGCCATTTACTATAAGTGATTCGTTGATGGTTTCATAACTATTTCAGCTCCAATGACCAAATTAACTTGAAAAGAGGTTCCCTTTTGTATTCTAAAGAGTGTGAGTTGAGCTTTCACAAGCTCAAGGTATTTCTCACTTTAGCTCCTATATTGGCTCTTCCTATTGAGAGTGAGGGATTCACCATTTATTGTGATGCTTTTATTATTTGATTGGGTTATGTGTTGATACAACAGGGTTAAGTTATTTCTTATATATTGAGAAAGCTGAAGAAGCATGATTGCAACTACCCCACACATAGTATAAATTTGGGGGTGGTATTTTTAGCACTTAATATTTGGAGGCATTATCTTTGTGGCAAGCATTTTTAGATCTACGTAAATCATCATATTCTTTAATATCTTATGACCCAAATAGAGCTTAATCTAGAAATCATAGATGGATGGAGTTGATAAAGGATTATGGCATCTCTGTTTTATACCACTGATTAAGGTGAACATAGTAGAGGATTTCTTAAGCTGATAGGCAATGTGTATGGGTTGTTTGGCTTCTATCTCAATTTCTAAGAGGTTGTCAGCGTGAGATATCTAATCCTTAGTAAACTTAATGGTACGACTTGATATTTTTGATACCAGGAGAATTATCACTAGTGTTAAGGTGAAGTCTACCTTATTTGAGTATATTTGGAGTCGTCAGATAGAGGATACGAAGCTTTGTATCATCTATGACTAGGTGTTAAGCGGCGAGTCCAATAGATACCATACATTCTAAGGGTGTTCTAAGATATAATAGTCGTATTTGTGTTTCCAAGGTTCAAGACTTGATTCAATTGATATAGCATAAGGCTTATAGCTTCAGATAGTTTATTCACCCTGGTACAACTAAGATGTAAGGGATTTGAGGAAATATTATTGGTGGAGTGGCATGAAGAGAGATATGGCAGACTTTGTAGCTCATTGCCAATATTGCCAGTAGGTGAAGGCTGAGCATCAGAGACCTAGTGGCTTAAGTCAGAGATTCATCATTCTTGAGTCAAAGAGGGAGTGGATCACCATGGACTTTGTTAGTGGTCTACCTCATACCTCTTATAGTTCTAATGGTATTTCGGTTATTATTGATTGGTTTACTATGTTGACATATTTCATTCCTAGGAATGTCAGGGGATTGCGTTCTTGAGAGATTTTAGTGGTTAATGTTTAGTGGAGACACAACCAAGTAGAGAAGGCTACTTAGCAGATCGATAAAGAGATACAGGCCTAGTATCCTGACCTATTCGATCCTTTAAGTACATCCCAACCTTTACTTTAAGGGACGAAGGTTTTTTTAGTAGTGGATATTATAATGATCCTCAAGGTCATTTCTACTCATTTTCATCATTTAGATCTTTCCTATAGCTGCGCCAAGTCATTTATGACTTACTAGAGCTGACAGTTTGGTTATCGAGCACTTCATTTTGTTTTTAGAGACAATTCCATATTTTGTACACTTTGCTACTAAGAACTGGCTATTGGAAAAAAAAATTAGTCAAACAACCTCGGATGCCAATTCTGAGAGTTCCATCTGCTTTGGAATATTGATTTGAGGCTAGGGGTACCTTTGGTTTGGGTCCTAAGGTTCCCAGACTCGAACTTGGAAATTGACTAGAATTTGATATGTGTGGGGCCTAATTTTTATCGAAATGACCTCCGATGAAAATTTTGATAGTTCCATTGAGTCTAAAATATCAAATTTGGTAGGTTAGCATAGTTTGTTTGAGTATATAGGACTCCGAAGGAATCCCGAAGGGTCAGTAGAGACTTGGAAATTTTCCAAGTCTCAGTTGGTCCATCCGCTAAACTGCCCTTTAGGCGCTTTTACAGTGGTCAATTTAGCAGCCAGTCAAATATTTAAGCAGTCTTGGCTTGTCCAGTTGAGCTGCTTTAGCGATAGTCTGACCGCTAAAGTTGATGCTTTTTTAGCACAGGCTTGTTTGTTTTAGCGGTCTACCATGTCAAGCGGGTACTGCTTTAGCGGTACTTAATTTCTTTAGCAGTGACTGCTTAAGCGACCAAGTTCCCTCTTAAGAGGGACCTGGAGGACATTAAATTCCCTAATTTTCTTGATCTTCTCCTCATTTTCCAAAAGTACAAAAGCTAAGAAGCCTTAGAGAGTGTGGAAAATTAGGAGACTTTGGGGTGGTTGAGAGCTCAAATATCTCATTTCTTCATCAAAATCTTGGTAAATTTTTACTAATTTCATGGTTAATTTCTCAATTTATTCCCAAAATCTCTGGATCATTGTTGGGTTTATTTTAATATCTATTGAGCTTGGAATTTACCCATTCTAGAGGTAATTGTTGCTTGAGTATAAAGGGACGTATTGGCGGTTTTGAAAGTGATAATATCGCAGGAGAGTCCACATGAGATTTTTATATAAGTTTTAACTCGAATAAGAAAATTTAACATGGGTACTGTTGTTCTGTATTGATGAGTATATTGTCATTTTGATAGTGAGGCATCGTGTGGAAGCTTGTCAAAAGGTGGAAATCATAGATTTAGCAGATTTCACCAGGGTTTCTTCTACGTCCTGGTAGGCTAGGTTTAGATTTCTCATAGATTAGGCTAAATTGTAGTATATTTGTGATAATGTTCTTGAAGTGGGTTGGAAATTAGGTCTTGGATGTATATTTAGTATAACTTAGATTTTTTACCTGATTTAGGAATCGTAAATTAGGCATAATTGACTTAGCTTTACATTATTTAGGTAGAATCGCAATATTAGAACTAAAATATGGCTTATTTAATATCTAGTGGTTAATTTAGGTACCTTAGCCTAGTTCAGAGTAGAATTTACCTTAGAATGAAATCTCGATATTAGAAATGGGCCCTTCCGACTAACCTTAGGTCAGTACTACTATTATCTATTTGTGGACTTTAAAGGCATGTTACATCCTCTAAATGTATATTTATAGCTTCAGGAGGCTAAATAAATAATGCTTATTTTTAGACTGATACTTGGGAGATGATATTAGTTTCGGTTCAAGTTCAGCAATTTATAATATTAAGACCGGTTTGATTCTTGCATTATTCATGACATGAGCTCCTGCTCATGTCCGACAAAAAGTGCTATGAGTTTCAGTACAAGTCAAATATCGGTATAAGTCCAGTAATTTATGATATTAAGACCGGTTTTATTCTTGCATTATTCTTGACATGAGCTCCTGCTCATGTCCGACAAAAAATGCTATGAGTTTCGGTACAAGTCAAATATTGGGGGGTTATTATGATGGTTATATAACTGATTTGAGATTGTTGTTTATGGTATGGAATGACATTTGTTATGATTGTTTGATATGGTATTTTAGTATAATTCTAGGTATTACTTCTCTTTGATTGCATCCTCCAAGCTTATGGAGGGAGGCGTTGGGTTATTTACTTTATTGCACTAACTAGCTTATGAGGGCCAATTTCGTAGTAATCACTATGTTTTATTTTATTTATTATTATTTTGGTTATTTCTTTACAGTATTTGAAGCGTTATTTTTGGTGTGCCCTCTTACCTTGACTTAGCATATTTATCTTATATTTCTATTTATATTATGATATAGCTCAATCGGTTGATGATGCCTACTGAGTATCCATAATTTTGGTACTCATACTATGTTTTTATAACTGTTGGGTGAAGATTTGAGTACTAGTGACTATTGTTGACGCTAAAATTTGTACGGGCTAGAGTTTAGAGATAGGTTGAGCTCTCAAAGCCGAAGTTGATCTTTTCTCCTTCTTCTATTTTTGCTTAGTCTTTCTATTTTTTAGACTGATGTGTAGTTGACTATGATAGTACTAATATTCTTTTGTTTAAGTGACTCTTGTGTTGACACTACTAGGTCGTGGAATTTTATTGCTTCTCTTCTCTATATCCCGTCTGATTATTATTCTATGATTTATTATTTGTAAGCCTTTACTTATATATTTACAGCACTTATGCTATTTTTTTACCAAATTATCCCATTTCTTTTAGTTCCGATCTATGATTTGTCTTACCTATCGATGATATAAAGTATGTGTCATCATGACCCATAAATCGGGTCATTACAAGTTAAGTACTATATGCGCTTATCCTATGACACCAGATTTTGGGGATTTATGAGATTTCTTTCAGATTAAGCTTTAATTATGTTTTATATTGGCTTGAATTCATTCTAAAAGTATCGTCTTGGTTTATGTTAATGTTCGATTTCATTTTTCCTTTATATGTTTGGGTGGTTGGATTACTTATCAAGGCTAAGTCGTGATAAGTGTCATCATGACCCATTTTGGGATGTAACAAATTGGTAGCAGAGCAGGTTCATGGATATCATAAGTGTAAGAGCAAGATGTCTAGTAGAGTCTCGCGGATTGGTCCATAGATTTTCATATGTATCTTTGAGAGGTTATAAGATATCATTAGTAAATAACTATCTAATTTGATTCCTTATCGTGCTGGTTTTTCTTACCTAACATTCTAAACTTGTATTCCATTGTTTTCTACATAGATGGTTAGGACAAGTCATAGAGAGGATAGAGATGTTGAGCCAGCACCCGACATGTCGTGCGCCCAAGCGCACACTCAAGTGTATGTGGTCCACCGAAGTAATGTAGTGGCCTTATTAAAATCCAAGTATTGATCCCACAGGTACTTTTTTTAAACAACTATATAATTCTAGTTCAACTATAAAGATAAAACAAGTTCTAAGGTAACCAAAAGTTTTCGAGAGTTAAAAACTAAACGTAAACTAAAACAATGTGCTAAGGTAAGGACTTAGTCTATAATGGGGAAAACCCAGGGCTAATGCACTGTGAACAATCCTACTTAGCTATATAATCTCATTGGTTTAGTTAATTCTCTTGGTTATTGGGTCATGGGGTTGATAACATGATTATAGTCTTCTGAAATTTTAAACAACTATCTAACCTAGCCTCAAAACTACATCGTTGAGAGGGGATGCAAGTACTAAGCTAAACACGTTTGTATTTATTCCTATAATGAACCAAATATGGCGTATTAGGAATTTTCCTATCCTAAAATCAAATTATAACTTCAATCAATTGAAAGATTACAATCCTATTCCCTATATCACACATTCTATCCTATCGTTCCCCCTTTCAGGATCACGATAGAATTAAGAGTTTATCCTAAGGGTAACAAATCCATAATATAGTTAAAAGAAGGGTATAAAAACAACTTACAATGATAATAACAATAACCAACTCAATTACATAGCATAAGCTATCATGTTCTTGCCCTTAACCCCGAAAAAATGGTATTTAGCCACTTATAGACGTAACAAGAGTCATAGTGAAATAATATACGTAATAATACAATAATAAAATAAAGTAAAAGAGTAAAACCCTCATTGAAGCCTTTCCTAGCGTGTGTTAATCCCCCAACATTTTCCAAGGTTCATACAAAACAAGTGAAGTGACCTATTTATAATAGGACCAAGCTCCTCGATTTTTCCTGGCCAACATCCCATACCAATATCATGTCGACTAGGGGCTATGGAACATTGAAATCATTTAGGGATACTTTTTTGTTCAATTATATTTGCATCCAAAGGAGTTCCACACCCTTATAGTGGTGCTTAGGCTATGTGGCACGCCAATGAGTCCACAATTTCCAGATCTCGCCAAGCTTTGCTCATTGCGTTTGGTCCTCAAGTTCCTGCTTTGTGGTTGTGTTTCCTCTTCCAAAACAGCTTGTAATTCATCCCAAAATCATGTTAAACATCACACCAAGCATCCTATGGAAATACACACCACGAATTACACCCTTAAGCATACTAGAATCAAGCAAGAAAAATTACAATGTCACATAGCTCAAGCTAAGAAACTAGTTATCTTGTGTGAACTCAAATTGAACATTTTACTTCCAACTTTGGTTTGCACACATTTGGTTTGCACACACCTTAAACATCATAATTACATAAATTAACACTTATATGCTCATTTATATAAGAATTAACTATTTACACACATGAGAAGTCCTCAAAACTAAGTTATTTAAGGCCGGATAACAAAACTTAGGTTCATAAATCCACCTAAGATCATTACCTCTCTTAAAGCCTTGTTCATCCTCGAACAACTCTTTACTTCAAGTATCATTTCATGAATGACTTAAAAACTACTACTACAAGCAATACACTCAAGCTAGAACTACACTGAATATACACTAGCAAATTTTACACTAAGAATGCTAGACATAATTGAAAGCTCATGAACTCTACTTTGAAACATCCTAGCCTCAAGAATTGACTGCCCAAGTCGCAAAAATCATGCATATTTCTCAATTATAGAGATCATATAAACCTTCTAACTATCATCAAACATGTGCCCTCATACAAGGGATTACTCATATTCACTCACAAAGATGTACAATTCATCACAAGAATGGATATAAGAATCAAATCTTGCCCACTCTCACAAAGAATACTCAAGTTACATAAGATTAACCATAGGCTTTTCCTTAGTGTGATACTCCACTAATATCAGAATGCTAAAGCTTAGGATCAAATTAGACTTAAAGGGTTGTAATATAGGCTACAAGACTGGTAGGAAATATTATGGCCATTAATAGTGACTAATCTCCCTAAGCGCTTTAATACATCACACACAACATTAGGATCCTTTCCAATCAACCATACTTCCCCATATCTACCTCACACTTTCTTTTGTTTTGCCCCATTTCTTTAAGCTAGTTAACACATAGTACAGAGGGGGTAATATACATCAACACATGATTTAATGTTTATATTTTCATTGTATTACCCCCACCTACAATACCTATACTTTTTAACACCTGCAGCACCTAGACTTTTTAACACCACTAGATACTCTTTCGGGCTTCACTTTCACCACTTTTCCTCCTTAATTACACACATCTTAACCTCACTACCTTTTCAACTAAAGTGTTTAGCGCTTAGGAGCTTTGGATAAAATTAAGGTCCATCAAAGAAGGGGACAATAGCTATATATGAGGCTGCTAAAGAAGTAAGCTAAGGCTCAATGGGGCTAACTATGATTATACGCTATGGTATATGAAAGAGAATGTAAATGAGGCTAACAAAGAAATGCCGATATCGTCTTCTAAACCTACACTCTATATTTTTCTTTGTAAACACATCAGGAAAGTTCTAGACATCACGTGTAACAAGGAATATACAAACAACCTCACATATACATGGCACATGCTCAAATCAAGAAGGATCATCATAGGTTATAAACCAAATAATAGCATGAATTCAACATTAAGCCAACAACTCGCAAGAGTCATAAACATGAGCCTAGGTGTCTAAAAAATAGTCATTCAACACAATCAACATGCTTTATACCAAAATAAATTGTATCATGCAATCATCCATCAGACATGACACGAACATCTTACTTATTCCTAACACAAATTAATTTTTAAAATTTACTTCTAAAAGAAAAATGATATTGGGTTCAAAGGGTGCCCTCGTGGAAAAGAATCAAAAAGAAAAACCACAAGGTGGATAAAGTGGCACCTATTAGACTCTAACAACTAAAACAAAGAGAAAATCAATTTGTAATTTTTCAAATTTAGGCAAAAACTAGAAAACAACTAAAACTTAAATCATAAAGCATTACTTCACCCAAAACCATGGGAATATTCACCACCCTACACTTAAAAACATACTTTTTCCTCAAAGTAGAATTTAAAAGTAAGGATAGAAATACTCCCTGAGGCCTCTAGGCCTATCTAGTAGCATCTTTAAGTATTGGTGAGGTTAAATGGAAGGCCTAGTACAATCTTTAAAAATTACTGAGGTTGGATGGACCCCATACTAAGTCTTTGCTACACTCCTTACTCAGATTGTTTGTACTTAGACTTTCCATCAACTTGTGACTAAAAAAAAACCATGTAAAGTAAGAATAACGTACAAAAAATAAAATACCTACCTTAACTTGAGTTACCTCCCAAGCAGTACCTAATTTAATGTCGCGGCACGACGCTCCCTACTTATCAAACTTTTTCCTTCATCCTCTTCTTCCTACTCGGAGTCTATCTTCACACTCATTTCTAACCTCTTGAGTGTGTATTCTAAACATCATAAACATTATGAATAATAGCCTTTTCTGGATCATTTTTTGCACCCTTTCAGGAATATTAGGAGGCTTGGGCAATTCCATGAGACTGTTCGATATGTTTTTTATGGTATGTTATCCACCACCCCTAGACTCATCCACTTCTATGGCTATAATCATGTATAAATATTTGTACATCAAAGATAGATTTAGTGGTTTGTAAACTTTGAAGACCACCACTTCATCATCCAATCTCATCATGAGAGTGCCCTCTATCATATCGATTAGTGTTCCTTTCATCGCTAAGAATGGACGTCCTAATATGATCAGCACCTTCTAATTTACATTACAGTCAAGGACAATAAAATCAACAGGGATAATAAACATACCCACCTTAGTGAGCACATACTCAATTATTCCTTCGGGCAGAACTCTGGTTCTATCAGCCATTTAGAGCACCACCGAGCATGGCCTCGACTTTCTTAACCTCAGAGTAATGAACATTGATAGGGGCATCAAGTTTATACTTACCCCCAAATCATTCAAAGAATGGATCACTTCACTATTACTAATTTTTATGGGAAGTGTGAAATTTCCTGGGTCTTTTAAATTTTTGGGCATCTTCCGTATCACCAATGAACTACATTCTCAGTAAGTGCCCTTATCTCAATGTCCTACTATTTAATCTTATTAGTCACTATATACTTAAAGTACACAACGTACTTGGGCATTCCCCATAAAATATCTAACAAAGAAAGATTAAGGTGAAGTTCTTTGAACATTTTAAAGAACTTCACACATCCTTCTTAGCCTTTCTGAACCTCTGCGGGAATGGTGGTGATGGTCTTTCCTGCACCTGATCAGTAGCCTTTGTTTTTGGGCACTCAAGACTTCCCCAAATTGTCAGCATCTGTACTTGCATGCTATTGCGGAACCAACTCTGCATCCACCTCTATAGTTTTCTTTATAGGCCTGTCATTAAGATCTTTACCACTCCTCAAGGTTATTGCCATACCTTTCTTTATGTTTCCTGTATCACTTGGCAATCCACCTTGGGGCTTTGTATTTTGTGCTTGAGCTAGCTATAATACCCTACAAGGTCCTAGTTAAATTTCCAACTATTTGTTCCATGTTTAAAGGTCTCCAAGTCAATTATTTCACACTAAGTACAAGTGACATGGCCATTTCAACACCCCAAGATTTTGAACATTTCATTTTTGGCCTTACCATGTTTGAAAAGATTATTTATGAGTTGAAATATGTTTAGAAATTTTAAAATGGTCATTCGGGAAAGTTTCAAAAATTTTAAAAGAGGTTCAGATTTATTTTGGACCATAGAGGCAGTAAGCCTCCACGATTTCAGCATTCATGGAGGTTAGTCTCCGCGATACGCAATGTGTTATAGAGGTTACATTCCACAATAAGCAGCGTGTCATGGAGGCTGGCCTCTGTGATAGTCACTGTACTATGCTACAGTGTAAAATCATATAGTTTTCTTTAAGGGTGAGGGGCATTTTGGTATCTTTCTTATCCATAAACACCCAATCCACAACTTAAAAAAATAGGGCATTATTATCCCTATTCATCCTTAGTTAACAATGGCCATTCTCCTCTCATTCTCAAGAACACAAAAATCAAAAGCTTTTTCCAAGAATTCACCCATCCAAAGTCTCAATTCCAAATTTTTTTCAAAAATTCAAGAAAACTCAGGTGTGTGAAATATTCATCAATATGTTCCTTCCACCCATTGAGTCCCAAAAATCACTTTTTTTCAAGTATAAACCCTTTTACCTCTCTTTATGTGTCATAACCCGAAACAGGGATTGGCTATGATAGGTATCTCAAGTCCTACGAGGACTAGAGACCAACCCTTTTGTAGATAACCAAACAACACGACATCTCTACTGTCAGACGAATTTCGAACATATAACAAGATAAATTTAAATAAAAAATATACTTCTATGATCCATAACCAACAACCAGCCAAAATAGCCAATCAACATCACCCAATTCCTCAGTAATCCAACAAAGCATTCTAACACAAGAACCAAAAACAAGACTTAGTTGAGACATGTCCCTGACTCAGACAGATGGCAATGACAATGAAAATGATAAAATAATTGATAATGGACCTCTCAACTCTAGTCTATGATAAGAACTGATGAAATGTCTAAGTCTTACAAAGTATGGAAGCTCACCACGTCACCACAACGAACCAATGAATGAGCCAACCAACTTAACACTACGCAGGAACAATAGATGTAGCTTTGGTGCCTGCATCGCGTAAAGATACAACGTTCAAAGATGGTTAGTCTGGTGAACACTTTCATGAAACTCAAGGATAAGGACAACATAATACCATGATCAACAGTTCAAAATCATTCAAAACTAATGCACAAAATCAAATGCATATATATATATATATCACGTGCCGGGGTAGGGGATAAGGCTTAATACGCACCCATGGGCTATATGGGCCCAGCCATCCCCCAGCTGGTAGGGCCTCAATGCATATAGCTGTACGAACTAGATGGTATACATATGCACTATGGGGGACTCGAACCTCCCTACATATTAAGGTGATACTAGCACCAAATCATATAATATAATATGGGGGACTCAAACCTCCCAATCATGTAATATAATATGGATAAGATAGTTCCCAGGACACCCAAACACTGGTGACCCTATGACTCAACTGATGCCACTCGTAATTGACCCTACAACTCATAGGGTCCAATCATAGTCAACATAGAACCCAATTGGGTAAACACTGGACATCCTACGATTTGCATCCAATGACTCATAACAATTCCGTACTACTCTTAGTAAGCCACTCATACTCAAAGTAGAACTTTTCCATATACTTAATGATTTGGTTATGATTGGTCCTAGGACCCATCAAGACTCCCTACGGTTTGTATCTCTAAGTCGAACTTAGGAAAACAACTCAAGCACCATTCACTAGACACCTTACGACTAAGGTCACATGACCCGTCAAGACACCCTATGACTCATAGGGGTAAGTCATAGTCAAGACAGTTAGGATAAAATTTTAGAAAGTTGCAAGGACCAAAAACCAGAGGCGTTACATAATCCCCTCCCTTTGGACTATTCATCCTCGAATGATAGGACAAGGCATTTATTAGCAAGATTTGACTCCAAACATAATCACACTTAATTTTAACAAAGATAGAAAACAAAGATGCCAAGGAATTTACAATTTTCATTAACAATTCAAAGAACAAGCATGTTAAGGAATATTCATACATTACACATGATTATCCAAAATAGGGAACAAGAATGGATATATAGATTTCATGCCCTCCTCTTCTTCCCAAGTAGCTTCGTTAACATTTTGGTTCTTCTAAAGAACCTTTACTAAAGCCACGCCTTTTGTCCGCAACCGACGGACTTGTCAATCCAAAATCTCAATTGAAACCTCCTTGTATGCCAAGGAATCCAAAATACCCACCTCCTCTAAGGGAATTACCATTGAAGGATCACCTACGCACTTTCTCAACATCAAAACATGAAACACTGGATTCATGGAGCACAAACTAGAAGGCAACTCCAACTTGTAAGAGACATTATCAACTCTTTACAAGAGATAATATGAACCAACATAATGGAGGCAGAGTTTTCCCTTTTTACCAAACCACATCATCCCTTTCATGGGAGACACCTTCAAGAACACCCACTCACCAATATCAAATTCCAACTCCCTCCGCCTCATATGCATATAGGACTTTTAGCCAATTTAGGTAGCCTTATGTCTATCCCAAATTACCTTTACCTTCTCCATGGCTTGGTGAATAAAATCAGGGCCAAACATCTTATTTTTACCAACCTTGAACTACCTAATAAGAGATCTACACCTCCCACTATATAAGGCCTCAAACGGATCCATACTAATTCTAGAGTGATAATTGTTGTTGTAGGATAATTCTGTGAGAGGTAAGTGGTCGACCCAACTACCACCAAAATCAAATACACAAGCTTGAAGCATATCTTCCAAGAGATGAATTGTCTTTTCTGCTTGCCCATCTATCTACGGGTGGAAAGCAATATTAAGGGTTACCTTAGTCCCCCAAACCTCACTGAAATAACCTCTAAAAGTGAGATGAGAACTGAGTACCACAATCAGATAAGACATAAAATAAAGTACCATGCAACTTCATGATCTCCTCGATGAAAAGCCAAGGATAATCCTAAAAAGAGAAATTAGTCCTGACTGGCAAAAAGTGAGCAGACTTAGTCATCCTATCCATGATGACCTAAGTTGAATCAAACTTCTGGCGAGACTGCGGAATACTTGTAATAAAATCCATATCAATTATCTCCCATTTCCACACTGGCAGCTTAATTTCTTGATTCAACCCACTAGGCCTAAAGTTCACCACCTTCACTTGCTGACATACCATGCACTTAACTACAAAATTGGCCATATCCCGCTTCAAATTATTCCACCAATAGATATTCTTAAGATCGTGATACATTTTTGGTCAAACCAAGTAAATAGTATAATGTAACTCATGAGCTTAAAAAAAAATCCTTCTCACAACCCATCAACATCAAGAACACATAGTCTTCCTTGGTACCTCAAGATACCATCACTACCAATCTCAAAAACCATCACTTTTTGTCTACCTGCATCATTCTTGATTTGCATCTAAATAGTATCCAACATTTGCTTCTTCTTTACTTCAGCACCGAGAGATGACCTCGCCATCTCTTGAACAATCACACCACCATTTTTCAGAGTCTAACAGACGAACTCCAAGATTAGCCAAATGGTGAATATCCTTCACCAAATACAATTCTCTTCATCCATGTGAGATAAGATTCCAATGGACCACCTATTAAGAGCATCAGCAACTATGTTAGCTTTACCTGAATAATAATGAAGACTCATGTCATAGTCCATGAGAAACTTAAGTTATATCCTTTGCTCGAGATTTAATTCTTTCTAAGTGAATATGTATTATAGGATCTTATAATCAAAATAAATATTAACATAAACCCCATATAAATAATGCCGCCAAATCTTTAGTGCAAACACCATAGCTAATAATTCTAAATAATGTGTTGGATAATTGTTCTCATAAATTTCAACTGTCTAGAAGCATAAGCAATGGCCTTGCTATGCTGCATCAACACACAACCCAATCCCACCCAAGATATATCACAATAGACAACAAGACCATAGTGTCTTTAGTAAGAGTCAAAATTTCCCCTTATATGAGACATTACTAACTCTTTTAAGGATATACTATAGACCAACATAATAGAGGTTGAGTTTACCTTTTTTACCAAACCAAATCATCCCCTTTATAGGAGACACCTTCAAGAACACCCAATCACCAATATCAAATTCTAATTCTCTCTGCCTCATGTCTGCATAGGACTTTTAGCGACTTTAGGTGGCCTTATTTCTACCGTAAATCACCTTTACCTTCTCCATGGCTTGGTGAACCATATCAGGGCCAAAAGTCTTATTTTTACCAACCTGAAACCACCCAATTGGAGATCTAGACCTCTTACCAAATATGTCCTCAAACAGAGCCATACTAATGCTAGAGTTATAATTGTTGTTTCATGATAATTCTATGAGAGGCAAGTAGTCGATCCAACTACCACCAAAATCAAATACACAAGCCTAAATGATATCTTTAAAGACCTAAATTGTCCTTTATACTTGCCCATTAATCTGCGGGTGGAAAGCAGTATTAAGGGTTACCTTAGTCCCCAAACCTCGCTAAACAACCTCTAAAAATTAGATAAGAACTGAGTACCCCAATTTGATAAGATAGAAACTACAGTACCGTGCAACTTCATGATCTCTTCAATGAACATCTTAGGATAATCCTCAAAAGAGAAATTAGTCCTAACTAGCAAAAAGTAAGTAGACTTAGTCATCCTATCCATGATGAACCAAGTTAAATGAAACTTCTGGAGAGACTGCAGATGACCTGTAATAAAATCTATATTAATTATCTCCCATTTCCTCACTAGCAACTTAATTTCTTGAGTCAACCCACCAGGCCTCAAGTTCTCCACCTTTACTTACTGTCATACCATGCACTTAGCTACAAAATTGTCCACATCCCACTTCATATTGATCCACCAGTAGATTTTCTTAAAATCGTGATATATTTTCTTTAAACTAAGATGAATAGTATAATGCAACTCATGAGCTTTAGACAAAATTCTTTCTATCAACCCAACAACATCGAGAACACATAGTCTACCTGTGTACCTCAAGATACCATCACCAACAATCTTGCAAACCATTACTTTCTGCCGACCTACATCATTCATGATTTGCATCACAATAGCATCCAACATTTGCTTCTCCTTCACTTCAGTCCCAAGAGATGATCTCACCACCCCTTGAACAAGCACACCACTATTTTCAGTGTCTAAAAGAGGAACTCCAAGATTAGTCAAATAGTGAATATCCTTCACCAAATATCGATTCTCTTTGTCCATATGAGATAAGCTTCCAATGGACAACCTGTTAAGAGCATCAGCAACCACATTAGCTTTACCTGGATAATAGTGAAGACTTATGTCGTAGTCCTTGAGCAACTCAAGCCATATCCTTTTATTGAGATTCAATTCTTTATAAGTAAATATATAATGCAAGATCTTATGATCAAAATAAATATCACCATGGACCCCATACAAATAATGCCGCCAAATATTTAGTGCAAACACCATAGCTAACAATTCCAAATAATGATTTGGATAATTCTTCTCATAAATTTTCAACTGTCCAGAAGAATAATCAACTACCTTGCCATGCTGCATCAACACACAACCCAATCCTACCCAAGATACATCACAATAGAAAACAAGACCATAGTGTCTTCAGGCAGAGTAAAAATTAAAACCAAAGTTAACTTATTCTTCAGATTCTCAAAACTACCCTCACAAGCATAAAACCATCAGAATTTCACCTTTTTCTGACTTAACTTAGTCAATGGGGCAGTGATAAAAAAGAAGCTAAACCTAAGAAGTATTGAATATCGATTGGAGTCGTGGGCATAAGCCACTTTTTAACCACTGCAACCTTCTTTAGATACACCATGATCCCTTTACTAGAGACATCATGACCTAGGTAAGTACAATATTCAACCAAAACTCACACTTTGAGAACTTTGCATACAAATGGTAATTCTTTAGGGTATGCAACATAAGACGAAGTTGATCTATATAACCCACCTCACTCTTAGAATACACAAAAATATCATCAATAAAGACAATAATAAACAAGTCCAAAAACTGATGAAAACTCGATTCATAAGATCGATAAATATTTTCATAGCATTAGTCAAACCCAAAGACATCACCAAAACCTCAAAATGTTTGTACCAGATTTGAAAAACAATCTTAGGGATATCTATCTCCCTAATCTTCAACTAATGGTACCAGACAGAAGATCAATCTTAGAAATTAGCACCCTGAAGTTGATCAAAGAGATCATCACTTCTTGGAAGCAGATACTTATTCTTCACGGTCACCTTATTCAATTGGTGGTTATCAATACACATCCTAAGGTAACCATCCTTATTGCTCACAAAAAAGAAAAGGAGTAGCCTACAGAGAAACACTTGGGGGATAAAACCCTTTTCAAGATGATCTTTCAACTTCTCCTTGAGTTTCTTCAACTCAGCTGGAGTCATCCTATAAGAAGGCATAGAGATAGGACAAGTGTCCAAAAGAAGATCAATCCAAAAATTAATTTCCTTATTAGGGGAAATACCAGGAAAATCATTAGGAAACACCATGGGAAATTCACAGACCACAGGGACAGTCTGCAAAGAATACCTTTGGATGTAGAATCCTTAACAAGAA
The DNA here is from genome assembly GCA_026120095.1 of Capsicum chinense. Lineage (NCBI taxonomy): Eukaryota > Viridiplantae > Streptophyta > Magnoliopsida > Solanales > Solanaceae > Capsicum > Capsicum chinense. The sequence continues at coordinate 156,145,345 of JAPEIP010000013.1, read as the reverse complement.
TAAGGTGATAGAGGCACCCTTTAGAAATTAATTTTTGGGCTCTAAGATATGAAATAAACCTTCTCTTAGTTAATAGGGAGCTACCTTCCCATTCAATTATTGACTTATTTGGGAAATGGAAACTGACCCTTTGGGTCTGACAATCAAGAGATGCATAGCACGAATGCATCAAATCCATCCCTAAAATCATATCAAAGTCTATCATATCCAACTCTATTAGATCCACTAAGGTTTCCTTATAATGCAACAACATCTTACAACCCCTATAGACCCTTCTAGATACAATGGAGTCACCTACAGGGGTGGACACAGAAAAGGGGTGAAAAATATACTTCAGATCAAAACCAAAATAGATAGCCACATAAGAGGTCACATAAGAGAGGGTAGACTCAGGATCAAGAAAATAATATTCATTATAAGAGAAGAAATTTAGTGTAATAGTAACAACATCGGGTGACTCTTTAGAATCTTGGCAGGTGGTAAGAGCATACAGACGGTTTTATTTAGTGTCAGAGCCAAAAGTAGAAGTAACACCCTTTGGTGTAAGAGTGAACAAAGTAGCAATAAGAATTTTTTTTGCACTGTAAGAAACCTTTAAGGAAAGTCCCTCTGCATATGATGAAGCTGACCACATTTAAAATACTTTTCCCTCTCCCTTTTATAAACACCATGGTGCACCTGACCATAAATTCTACAAGGAGGGTATGATGGAGCTGACTGATACCCACTAGCCTGAGGCTGGACTCCTAGTTCTCTAAAACAACTATTATACTGAGAATAATGATCACTCAATGGCTCTAGGTAAGTATCACTAGCCATAGAGTATGAACCAAAATTGCCCCATCTTTTCTTAGACCATTTTCCCCTGTCTCTACAACTTTGCTATTGACCTCCACCCTAATCTAAATAGTGAAACTTCTTATTCTTCCTTTCCCTCATCTCCACTTGCTTTTTACTTTCCTCTTCAACTTGTTGCATATACACTACAAGTCTAGAGATGTCCATATTGTTGTTTAATGAAGTAGTCTTGCCTTTCAAAATCAAATCACGGGAAAAACTAGAGGTAAACTTTCTTATTCTAGCCCTTATTCTAGACACCAATTCAGGAGCATAATGCGATAATTGATGAAATTCAAGGCATACTCCTTACATACATCCTACCTTGCTTCAAATTCATGAGTTCCTCGGTCTTTGCCTCCCTCAACTCCTTAGGAAACAATCAATCAATAAAAGCACTAGAGAAATCATCCCACAAAGTGGACTCAACATCGTCACCCCTAGACTGGTCCCAATCCTCATACCACTAATACACCATATCCTTCAACTGATATGCTGCGAACTATACACATTTTACATTAGTAGTATCCATCACAGAGAAGTTTTTTTTCATCTCATAAATGAAATTTAGAGGATCTTCCTTAACTTTAAAACCAGTGAAAATAGGAGTCCTCAACCACATAAATTGGTCAACTCTAGTTGCCCCAGAGGATAAAGCAACAAAAATAACGTGCTCAGTCTGGGTGGCCACCAACTGGGTAAGAAAATGAATTGACTGGTGAACTCAGCATTAGAGACACTAGCCTAGGGTGCTTGAGGAAGAATAGAGGGAGCCAGTGGATCTCCCTTGGGGAAATTAGAAGGAGTGAACTTTGACTGGGTCTAAACTCCTGTAGTAGGATGAGCTCTATCCACATTGTCCTTGAGGGGATAAAAGAGTTTCCATAAACATTATATCTTCTGGGAGGCATGATCTAAAAAACGAACATATAGAAATTAGAAAAGATTCAAGACCTTAGACTCTATAGCTCAAAATAGAACTTCAAGAAAGTGAAACAGTCCTAAATGTCTCGTTGCCTCTCCCTTTTAAGTGTGGCATGCTACACACCTATAAATGAGACTCTACTTGACACGGCTTTGTTGGACACCCAATGACACCAAACCTAGGATCTAATACCATCATTGTCATGACTTGAACTAAGTCCTAGTCGTAATGAGCATCTTCTGTCCCACGTGGATCAAAGATGACCTCTTTTGGACCTAAGCAAACAACATGATATCCCTATTATTGGATGAATTCCAAACATATAACAAGATAAATATAAATAATAAAATATACTTCTATGACCATAACCAATAACCATCCAAAATAGTCGATCAACATCATTCAAGTCCACAGTAAGCCAATGAAGCCTTCTAATATAAGAACCAAAAACCTGTCTTGGTCAGGACATATTCTCGACTTTGATAAATGACAATGAAAATGAATATTATAATATTAATGATAATGGAACTCTGAACTCTAGTATATAGTAATAACTGATGAAATGCCAGATTCTTTTAGAGTATGAAAGATCACTACTTACCTTACCAAACTAACGAACTGAGCTAACAAACCTAACTTTACACAAAAAAATTAGAAGTAGTTCTGGTGCTTGCATCATGTGGGGATACAACATCTGGAGATGGTTAGTGGGGTGAACACTAGCATGAAACTTAGGGATAAGAATAACATAATGTCATGATCAATATTTAAAAATTATTCTAAACCAATGCACAGAATCAAATGCACACACACATACATATATATTTCACATGGCGAGATAGGTAACAAGGCTTAACATTCGCTTTAAAATGTTAGCCTGGATTATGTAGCTCAACCATCATAATATATAAAGGAACCTACGACCTATATGGGCCCAGCTCTTCCCCAGCTAGTAGGGACCAAGTCAGTATGGCCACACAAACCAGAGGGTATACATATGCACTATATAGGACTCAAACCTCCCTACATATCAAGGTGACACAGGTACCAAATTATGTAATATAATGTGGGTAACTCAAACCTCCCAATCATATGATAGTAATATTAAGGGGGACTCAAACCTCTCGGTTATAAAGACCCCTACTTTGGCAACCGTGGTTTCTAGTGTGGGTCTCTAGAGACCACCACTTTCCTGACATAGCTACAACCCTCATTAAATCCAAATTAAAACAATTATCACACATTCCCATTCATTGAACCAAAATTCACATTAATTCATATATCGTCGGTATCATCATACCAACTATACTTGCAAGGTAATAACAGTATGCCAAATAATTACATCACATGTGGGAATTCACAACCCCCTTGGATCAATTATGTAATAGCTTGTGAAAACACAAAACTCACAACATTCAATTTTAATTTATTACACCTCATTATACTTTTCACATAATGCAAAACTTCAAGAGTAGTTCAATATGAAAACTTTTAATATTCAAAACTAATTTTACAAATATAGGATTATGGTCATAACCTCTTCAAAAGTCACAAGTTTGGGAAAATCATAGTTCCCTAGTTCATTCACCATACCTAAACCATAAATATTCACATGTAAACCATGGGAAACATTGTTCAATCGATAGGCATTCAAAAACCTCAACCCTTGTTTCAGTGGGTCTTTGTCAATAGGTCTTTGTCAATTAAAAGGAAAAAGTTGATTAAAATTTTTTATCAAAGCCAGGAAATTTCTTCTATCTTTAAAAAGATGACTTTGTAAGTTTCAGTATTAAGTAATGATATTAGTAATCATTCAAGTAGGGATTACTTTCTCAAAGATGTTCAATTCTATGTGTATTATATATATCACAAGGCTTAATAGAAATCCATTTACGCTAAAATCCATTTCTAAAAGAATAGAGTAAATAAGAAAGGGAAGTAATTTGGAACTGCTAAGGAAAGAGAAATAGTTGGGGGTTGAAATAGTCTGTTTGGGGATAGAGGGACTTGAACCCTTATGATATTAAAAGTCGGTGGATTTTCCTCTTACTATAAATTTCATTGTTGATGGTATTGATATGTAGAATAGGACTCTATCTTTATTCTCATCCAATTAATCAATTCTTCAAAAGACCTATCATACTATGGAGTGAATGATTTTATCAATGAATATTCGATTCTTTCTTCAATGTAAAATCTATTCACACCAATTCTTCTATTTTTTATAAAAAAAATAGGGATTTGGGTCGTCATTAATCATTTGATATAGTATTCAATACGTATGTATATAGTTTATCCTTCACTTCATTATTTTTATTTCTGACATTTCGATGGAAAGATTCCTCTACAAACATATTTAACTCTATTTGTTAGAATAGCTTCCATTGAGTCTCTGCACCTATCTTTTTTTTTTCTAAACCTTTATTTGTTTTCAAAAAATAGGATTTGGCTCAAGATGGCGCATTTTTGTTCATTCTAGGATTTCCCTAAATTTGAAAGTCATCACTTAGTAAGTATCCATACCAAGGCTCAATCCAATTAAGTCGGTAGTGTCTACCGATTTTGCCATATCCCCCTTTCTTTTTGTTTTGTGATTAGGATCTCATTCTGATGTCATTCCTTTTTCTTTCATTTATAATGTAACCATTTAATTCATTAGATACCGATTCCTATCTCGAAAACGTGTTTTCTCCTCTTTGATTTTCTTAACTATCTTCTATAGGCAACCTTTTTTTATCCAATCAAAAATGATTTTATCATTTTGGAATCCCCAATTCAATATAGATGGATCTATACCCTATCTATATATCCTTCTTCTTGTCATTTTGCCATTCTTTTTGGAATACTTGAACAATCGATTCTAGTTTCTTATCTTCACTTTTGCCTGAAAGCTGAGGAATGTCTCATTAATTATAACTAACCATTCCATTAAATAATTTTGAAATAAATATAGAATGAGAGACATATATGATATAGAATAAAATATAGAACTATAATAAAAAAGATTTCAAATGCCAAAAAAAGAAATGAAAAAGAATATTTACCATTCAAATTGAAAATGAAAATAAAAAGAATATTAACAATATTTGCAATCACTATTTAATGATATTAGTATTAGAATTGCTGTTAGAATTATGATAAATCAAAATTCTCGATCTCTATAGTAATCCTTATGCTCTAGAATCTAGAATATTCAATATAATATTGAATAGTTAATAATTCCAATTTCAGTAGTTTAGGAAATTACTATGCATATACTAAGTGGAGGTCCGAACCGACTTATGTTAAAGAATCATTAGATGAGTTATGGTTAGAGATAAAATGCCACTAGAACCCAGAGCTAACTGGTTCTCCCCAAAATGCATTGAGGCGCAGTAGTTGACTGGAAATTTAGAGGTAAAACACTATTTTAATGCGGGCTGCAAGAGCAGTACCAAATCAAAGCAAACTCTGAACACTATGTATGGCCTTAAAAAAGAGGGGTCAAAGTTGGCTAGTAAGATGATAGGGGATAAAATTCATCATCGAGAGGGAAACAGCCTGGATCACCAGCTAAGGCCCCTAAATGATCGCTCAATGATAAAGGAGATAAGGGTGCAGAGACAACCAGAAGGTTTTCCTAGAAGCAGCCACCCTTGAAAGAGTGCGTAATAGCTCACTAATCAAGCAGTCTTGCATCGAAGATGAATGGGGCTAAGCAATCTGCCAAAGCTGTAGGGTGTAAAAATACATCGGTAGGGGAGTATTTGGCCTTAGAGGAAAGCCTCCATGTGAGCAGTGGTGGACGAAGTGGAAGCGAGAATGTCGGAATGAGTAATGAAAACATTGGTGAAAATCAAACTCCTCAAAAACCTAAGGGATCCTCCGTAAGTTTCTTCCATAGAGGGTGAGTCAGGACCTAAGATCAAGCCAAAAGGCATAGTCGATGGACAACAGGTGAATATTCTTGTACTACCTCTTGTTGGTCCTAAGAGATGGATGAGGGTAGGTTAGCTGAAAAATGGTTATCGGTTCAAGAATGTAAGGTGTCCCTGCCCTTTTTAGAGGGTAAGAAGGGGTAGAGAAAATACCACAAGACAATGTTTGAACACCAGGCACTATGATGCTGAAGTAACCAATTCCATACTCCTAGGAAAAGCTCAAATGACTTTGAGCAGGAGAGTACCTGTACCTAAAATCGACACAAATGGGTAGGTAGAGAATACCTAGGGGCACAAGACAACTCTCTCTAAGGAATTCAGCAAAATATCCCCGTAACTTTAGGAGAAGGGGTACTTCTTCACATCACAAAGGGGTCGCAGTGATAAGGCCCAGGCGACTATTTACCAAAAATATAGGTCTCTGCAAAGTCATAAGACTATGTATGGGGGATGACGCCTGCCCAGTGCCAAAAGGTCAAAAAAGTTGGTGACCTAATGACAGTGGAGCTGGCGACCAAAGCCCCAGTGACTAGCGGTCGTAACTATAATTTTCCTAAGGTAGCAAAATTCCTTCTTGGGTAAGTTCCGACCCGCATGAAAAGCGTAACAATCTAGGTACTATCTTGGAGAGAGGCTCAATGAAATAAACATGTCTGTGAAGATACGAAATACCTGCACCTAGACAGAAAGACCTAATAACGCTTCACTGTTCCCTGGGATTGGCTTTGGACCTTTCCTGCACAGCTTAGGTGGAAGGCAAAGAAGGCCTCATTTTGGGGGGCCCGAGCCATCAGTAAGATACCACTCTGGAAGGGCTAGAATTCTAACCTTGTGTTAGGACCTACAGGCCAAGGGACAGTCTCAGGTAGAAAGTTTCTATGGGGCGTAACCCTCCTAAAAGGTAACGGAGGCATGCAAAGGTTTCCTCAAGCCGGACGGAGATTGGCCCTCGAGTAAAAAAGTAGAAGAAAGGTTGAATGCAAGACACACCAGTTGAGCAGGGATGAAAGTAGGCCTTAGTGATCTGAAGGTGTCGAGTGAAAAGGTCGCCGCTCAATGGATAAAAGTTACTCTAAGGATAACAGGTTGATCTTCCCCAAGATCCCACATGATGGGAAGGTTTGGCACCTTGATGTCGACTGTTTGTCACCTGCGGTTGTAGTATGTTCGAAGGGTTGGGTTGTTCGCCTATTAAAACAGTACGTGAGCTGGGTTCAAAACATTGTAAGACAGTTTGGTCCATCTCCGGTGTAAGCATTAGCGCATTGAGAGGAACTTTCCTTAGTACAAGAGGACCGGTAAGGACGCACCTCTGGTGTACAAGTTATCATACCCATGGCAAATGCTGGGTAGCCATGTGCGAAGCAGATAACCACTGAAAATATCTAAGTAGTAAGTCCACCTCGTGTGCTCTCCTATTTTGACTTCCCCAGAGCTTCCAGTAGCACAGGCGAGACAGCGACGGGTTCTCTACCCCTATGGGGATAGAGAGACATAAGTTTTTTTGAGAATTCAAGAGAAGGTCATGACGAGAAAAGCCATTTATCATTACGATAGGTGTAAAGTGGAAGTACAGTGATTTATGCAGATGAGGCATCCTAACAGACTGGTAGACTTCAACCTTGTTCCTACATGACCTGATCAATTTGATCAGGAACTCTCTATTTATTTTTTTTGTTCAAATCTTTGACAACATGTAAAAACCAAAAACTCTGCCCCTCTCTCTGTCTATCCAATGGATGGAAGAGAAGAGGCCTTTAGTGTCCCCTCCAATCAAGAATTTGGGCCTAACAATCACTAGCCAATATGCTTTTCTCTCATGCCTTTCTTCATTTATGGTTCGATATTCTGGTGTCCTAGGCATAGAGTAACCACACCAATCCATCCCAAACTTAGTGGTTAAACTTTACTGTGGTGACGATACTCTAGGGGAGGTCCTACGAAAAATAGCTCGATGCCAGGATGATAAAAATCTTAACACCTGTTATTCTTATTCAATATGAAAATGAAAAATAAAACTAAAAAATCAAAAGAAAAATAAAAAGTTCATTTTATTTAAAATCCCAATTGTGACATCCCTTCTCTCCCACTTCACACCTCAGTATGGACCCTTCTTATAAAGATATACACGTTTTCATAGTTTCTTAACCCAAAATGGTTAGGGAAAGGAAAGGTTTCTTATTTTGAAGGTACTCTCAAATAGATATAGTGAAGATAGGGTGGGTCTTGTAGCTTAGAGAATTAGAGCACGTGGCTATGAACCACGATATCGGGGGTTCGAATCCCACCTCGCCCATAATCGACCCAAAAGGGAAGTACCTTTCTCTCAAGGGTTAGGAAATCATAACTGGGATAGCGAACCAAAATTTATGGAACTTGGGAGTGGGTGTTTTGTCAAAATGGAATGGCTTTTCTTTTTCTCTTTTTAATTATCATGAATAGGGGAATCATTACACATCGTATGCCCGATCGGCATATTTTTTTTTTGTTTTATACCCCGTAACTCTTCCTCAGCCAGGCTTGGGCAGAATAGCAGAGCAACTATTAGTAGCATGACAAAAAAGCCTTCCTCATCATTAATATCTTTGCTCGTAGAAATTGTGACCTCTTGGGACAATCAATGACTGCATCAAAGTTGTAGTGCTTTACATCTGAGACTTCTTAATTGGCTAGTTGTAAATAGCCCTACCCCAGGGCTATGGAACAAAGGATTATCTCGGACCTATATCGAGGTATTAATGGTGATTTTCTAATATCGCAGAACAGAAAGTGATACGATGAGATAGGATACAATAGAAACAAAGACAGGGAACGTGTTACCTACTGTTAACGAGAAAAGTGAGGCCCTTTATTCTGAACTCTTTAATTCAGAATTAATCAAATCTCCCCATGTAGGATTCAAAACTATGACCAATCAATTAACAGTCGACTGCTCTACCGCTGAGCTACTGAGGAACAACGGGAGATTTGATCTCATAGAGTTCAATTCTTGTTACCAACCCATGACCAATATGAGCTCGAAGCTTCCTTCGTAACTTCCAGAACTTCTTTTTAGTATCTCCTTTACATGCCTCATTTCATAGGGAATCTCAAAGTGGCTCTATTTCATTATATTCCATCCATATCCCAATTCCATTCATTTAATATCCCTTTGGTCTCATTGACATAACAGATGTCATTTTTAGTCTATCATTGACATAACAGATATTCTTTCTAATCTATCTCTTTTTATTTCTTTTCTATGTATGGAAATTGAAAAAATCATCATATAATAATCCAAAAATTGTAATAGAAAAGAAATAAGGGAGGTTTGTGATGATTTTTCAATCTTTTGTACTAGGTAATCTAGTATCCTTATGCATGAAGATAATAAATTCAGTCATTGTAGTCAGACTCTATTATGGATTTCTGACCACATTCTCTATAGGGCCCTCTCATCTCTTCCTTCTCTAAGCTCTGGTTATGGAAGAAAGAACCCAAAAGAAGGTATCATCAATAACTGGTTTTATTACGGGATAACTTATCATATTTATATCGATTTATTATATGCCTTTGCATCTAGTATTGGGTAGGCCTCATATAATAACTATCCTAGCTCTACCATATCTTTTGTTTCATTTCTTCAGGAACAATTACAAACACTTTTTTTATTTTGGATCTACTACCAGAAATTCAATGCGTAATATCAGCATTCAATGTGTATTCCTGAATAATCTTATTTTTCAATTATTCAACTATTTTATTTTACCAAGTTCAATGTTAGCCAGATTAGTCAACATTTATCTCTTTCGATGCAACAACAAGATTTTATTTGTAAGAAGTGGTTTTGTTGGTTAGTTAATTAGTCAAATTTTAATCATGAAATGGCTTGGATTGGTACTAGTCTGGATACGGTAAAATCACTCTATTATATCGAATAAGTACATTCGATCTAATGAGTACTTTGTGTTAGAATTGAGAAATTATATGGCTCAAATCATTAGTATTCTCTTATTTATTACCTGTGTCTACTATCTAGGAATAATAACCTCACCCATTCTTACTAAGAAATTGAAAGAAGCCTCACAAACAGAAGAAAGGGAGGAAAGTAAGGAAGAAAGAGATGTAAAAACTTCTTCCAAAATGAAGGGGACTAAATAGGAACAAGGGGGATCCACTGAAGAAGATCCTTATCGTTATTCTTCCTTTTATTCGGAAAAAGGGTCGAATCCAGACAAAATCGATGAAACGAAAGAAATTTGAGTGTATGGAAAGGACAAAATAAAGGATAAATTTCACTCTCACCTTACAGAGACAAGCTATAAAAATATTAATACTAGTAATTTTGAAATTTATGATTAAAAAAAAATTCCTATCTAAATTTGTTTCAAAAATCAAAAAGTCGAAAAAAGTAAGTAATAAACTAATAAAAAGATGAAAACATAAGCTTAATACAAGAAGAGATAATAAGAGATGTGTCTGCCCCCTATATATTTGACACCTTCTCCTACAATGAATCTAATAACCCAAACCCCGTTAGTCATCCCATCAATTACTCGTCGATCAAAAAAATGAGTAAAATCAGCTAAGCCTCTTATCCCACCAACTAAGAATCTTGTATATAAAGCATCTATGTAAGCACGATTATATGATCGATCATATATGCCATTTATAATTTTGTGCCACAGAATTCTCTTAGGACCCTTTTCAATAAAAAAAATAATGAACTCCAAATTTTTTAAAGAAGAATAAATGGGTTTATATAAAAAGGATGCGATAAATATTTTGAAATAAGCTATACTGACTGAAAGAACTGCATCCTTTAAAAATTCATTCCAATCCATTGAATTATTTGACTTTTGATGCAAAAGATTTATAGATGGAGCTAACCATTTTGATAATATATCCAAATTCACTCCCTCTTCATTGAAAGGAATTCCTATCGATCCAACAAACAAAGTAAAGAGTCCTAATACAAATATTGGGAATAGCATAGTATTTTTTGATTCATTGGGATAGGAATAAACCACTTTATGCTCAAAATGAGCAATAGTCATAAAAGGTCGTGTCATCTTTCTTTCATTTTTATCAATAGGATATTTAGTATTTGAAAACAAATTACAACTTTCATTATTATTCATTGTTAATAAACAAGAGTTTTTCTTAATTTTGTTTTAACCCCATATCTATATTGAATAGAAAGGGGTTTTGTGTTTCCCACCATAATTTTGAAAATGAACGCTTAAATGACTTTCAAAAGTAAGTAAATAGATCCAAAACACATAAAATGCAGTTAATCGCGTCGTGGCCCAAGCTATTATTGCGAAAAGTGGCGAATACAACCAACTATCATTAAAAATTTCATCTTTGGACAAAAAACAAGCAAGAGGTGGAATACCACAAAGAGAAAGTGTACCTAATAAAAATATGGTTTTGGTAATTGGTACATGTTTTCTTAAACCTCCCATAAGATCCAGATTCTGGATTTTAGCTGGAGAATATCCAATAATAGTTTCCATTGAATGAATAATGGATCCAGATCATAAAAATAATAATGCTTTGGAATAAACATGAGTAATCAAATGAAATAAAGAGCTTCGATAAGACCCCATACATAGAGCTAACATCATATAACCCAATTAAGGCATTGTACAATAGGCTAAACCTATCTTAATGTCTTTTTGAGCAAGAGATAACATAGCTCATAATAATGCTATTATTATTCCTATAATCGAGATCAAATACATTATGTAAGGTATAACTCTAAAAAGAGGAAGAAGCCGATCTACAAGAAAAATCCCCGCCGCTACCATAGTAGCAGCATGTATAAGACTCGAAATAGGAGTAGATTCCTCCATGGCATCAGGTACCCATACATCAAGGGGGAATTAGGAAGATTTAGGAACTACACTGAAAAATAAGAGAACAGCGCATAAAGTAACAAATAAAAAATTGACCTTATTATTATAAATCAAGGTATTAAATATTTCAAATAAATCCATAAATTTGAAACTCCCCATTATCCAATAAAAACTTAAAATTCCTAATAATAAACCAAATTCCCCAACACAATTAGTTACAAAGGATTTTTTACAAGTATTTTCCGCTACAGGTCGTTTAAACCAAAATTCTATTAATAGATAGGAACACAGACCAACCAATTCCCAAAAAATATAAATTTCTATCAAATTCAAACTAGTAACTAATCCCAACATAGAAGTACTGAAAAAACTCATATAAGCAAAAAATCTCAAATAGCCTTGATCATTTTCCATATAAATATCACTATAAATATGAACCATAATCCCAACAATTGTGATTAATATTAACATAATGGAAGTAAGTGGGTCGATCAAGTATCCGAAGTCTAAAAAAAATCATTATTAATGATCCAAGACCATACATATTGAGAAAAAAAACTGTTATTTATTTGTTGAATAGACAGGTAGATTGAAAAAATTATGACTATGCTTAACAATAAAACACTTTGAAAATCCCACATACAGCAAAAACTTTTTATTACTGTTGGAAAAAAAATAAGTCTCGCTCCTATCAACAAAGGGACTGAAAGTGGAATGAAAGGTATGATCCACGTATATTCATATGTTTGTTTCATAAAAAAGTTTTGAAATCTTAATTAATTGTTTCTAATTCCCCAGATCTTATCTTTTTTGAATGAAGTCAATAAAAAATAAAAATATGGATTAACTTAAACTAAATTAAAACTTAAATTGAATTTTATATTCCTATCTTTTGCCTATCTCGATAATGTTTTATTTTAGTACTATAAATTGCGTATACAGAATAAATTTTGAACAATAGATGTCTTTTACATCGAACTATAACTAACAATGAGGAATTTTATATGGCAGTTTCAAAAAAATGCACTTCGAGATAAAAAACATATTCGTAAAAATATTGGGAAAAGGAAAACATATAGGATAGCATTAAAGGCTTTTTCGTTAGCGAAAGATATTTCTACTAGGGAGTCATAAAGTTTTTTTTTGGTACACCAAGCAAAAATAAATAAGTAATTAAACGTTAGAATAATTTGAATCAACTTGAAAAAATAATTCAATATATTCTTAAATTATTCAATCAGATAATAATTAAATAATTTAAAGATTTCCCATTTGTATTACATATTGATTAGCTCACTAATCAATATGTAATGGAACTCTATTCACTTTTCTGATTGATATGGAAAATAATAGAATTAGGAAATCCTCTATTTACTATTCATTGAATAATAACTTTTTTGTTGACGAAAGAATAAAGATCATTTCTATTCCAAGGTGGGGAGTTTGATTTTTTCCATTGAACTATTTGTTTGCAGAATTAAATTAGAAAAAAATTCTATATTTCGATTCTATTTCCATCTGTCCATAACTAGAGAAGAACGTATATAAAAATCTTTAGTGAAAGTTAAGAACTCATTGAAACTAATTGATTTTATTTTGCAACCTTTGTGTTTTGTCTAACTTTCTAACTTTTTTATTTTCTCTGAATTATTATATAGACCCCATGTATATCTTTCCCTTAACCCAATAGAGAAAATTACTTAATGAAATTTTGTATGACTAATTGTCAATTTTGAGTGATGCAAATAGGTTCTTTTCTTTCTATTTTGTCGTCAAAATCCCTTTTTTGTTTTAGATTTATAAAAAATAAATAAATAATAAATTGTTCATTAAACAATAAAACCAAAAACTTTTTGAACTCTATTTCTTAATTGAATATAGAACGGTTTAGTTACAATAATTTAATTTACAGAAAGCATAAAATATAGGAAAGTTTCAAGTTAAATAAAAAACCTAAGACTCTAAACTCAAATCTAAAATAATGATCTTTCAACCTCCAATTACCATTTAAACAACCTTTTATTGTTATTAATCCATTTGAATCATTGCTAAACTAAAATATCTTACTTAATCTAGACGATTGCATATTCATAGGCTATTATGAGTTCAAGATAGACCACGATGGTGAAATTAGTAGACACGCTGTTCTTAGGAAGCAGTGCTAATACATCTCGGTTTGAGTCCGAGTGGCGGCATACCGTCTTCTAAAAAGTATAAATAGTTCTTATAATGATTTCAATTCTCGATTTCCATTTTAGAATTATGTAATTAAGGGACTCTTCTTTTTTAAGATTTTTATGATATTTTCAATTTTAGAGCATATATTAACTCATATTTCCTTTTTGATAGTTTCAATTGTAATTACAATTCATTTGATAACCTTTTTAGTCGATGAAATCGTAAAGCTATATGATTCGTCTGAAAAAGGCATAATATTTACTTTTTTCTGTATAACAGGATTATTAATTACTCGTTGGATTACTTTGGGACATTTTAAACTAAGCGATTTATATGAATCATTAATTTTCCTTTTATGGATCTTCTCCCTTATTCATATAAT
>JAPEIP010000013.1:156113781-156131163 GCA_026120095.1 Capsicum chinense | reverse complement strand
TTAGAGCATATATTAACTCATATTTCCTTTTTGATAGTTTCAATTGTAATTACAATTCATTTGATAACCTTTTTAGTCGATGAAATCGTAAAGCTATATGATTCGTCTGAAAAAGGCATAATATTTACTTTTTTCTGTATAACAGGATTATTAATTACTCGTTGGATTACTTTGGGACATTTTAAACTAAGCGATTTATATGAATCATTAATTTTCCTTTTATGGATCTTCTCCCTTATTCATATAATTTCGTATTTCAAAAAAAATATTTTAATTTTAAGTAAAATGATGGGGCCAAGTGTTATTTAACTGAAATACACCAAGTGGAATATTAGTACCTGCTCTTCAATATGAGTTGTTAATAATGCACACAAGTATGATGATATTAGGCTATGCAGCCCTTTTATGTGGATCGTTATTATATGTAACACTTCTAGTGATTACATTTCAAAAAAATAGAAAGCTTTTTTATAAGAGCAATGATTTTTTAAACGATTCATTTTTCTTGGGTGAAAATGTTTTCGAGAATACTTCATTTTTCTGCTAAAAATTATTACAGGTCCCAATTGATTCAATAATTGGATTATTGGAGTTATCGGGTTATTAGTTTAGGATTTGCTTTTTTAACCATAGGAATCCATTTGGGAGCGGTATGGGCTTATGAAGCATGGGGGTCGTATTGGAATTGGGACCTAAAAGAAACTTGGGCATTTATTACTTGGATCGTATTTGCAATTTCTTTACATACTCGAACACATAAAAATTTGCAGGGTGCAAATTCTGCAATTGTAGCGTCTATAGGCTTTCTTATAATTTGGATAGCTATTTGGGGTCAATCTATTAGGAATAGAGTTACATAGTTATGGTTTTTTTCCATCAACATTTAAATTAATTCAAGATAAGTTATTACAAATACAAGAGCGGGCGGCGCATTATATGAACCAACATGCGGACCGTGTGAATCATCAATACAATATTTGACTCACACAGTTTTCTACCATATGTAGTTCAATTTCATTGTTTTTACTTAACTTAAGAGTTAAGAGAAGAAAGAAAGGATACTTTTTTTCATTGTCCAAGAGTGGTTTTAAAAACAAACATAGGTTTTTTTATTTCTGTCATCCAAATTATCTATAAAAAAATTAGATAAAATAACTTCGACCTTGTCAATTGCTAATGAAAAAGTGAAATCAGGGTATATACCAATACCTATTATGGGTAAAAAGATGGAGATCGAAAGAAATAACTCTCGGGGTCCAAAAGAAAAAAAGAATCCTTCAGGGCATTAAATAGCTTGTATCCATAGAACATCTTGCGTGACATAGATAATGAATAAATAGAAGTTAATATCATTCCAATTGCCATTAAAAAAGTAATTAGTAGTTTTGGAATTAAAAGATATTTTTGGCCGGTAATTATTCCAAAAAATACTATCAATTCGACAACAAAACAACTTATACCTGGTAATGCAAGGGAAGCCACCAAAAATCTACTGAACATCGTGAACATTTTTGGCATTGTAATAGTTATTCCGCCCATTTCATCAAGATTAATAAGGCGGATTCTATCATAAGTTGTTCCCGCAAAGAAAAAAGTCCAGCACCAATAAATCCATAAGATATTATTTGTAAAAGGGCTCCAGTAAGTCCCGTATCAGTTAGAGAACTAATTCCTATAATTATGAAACCCATATGAGAGACAGAGGAATAGGCTATTCTTTTTTTTTTTTTAATTTCGTTGGCCAAGTGATGTTGAAACTTCATAGATTATTTGTATTGTACCTATTATCATCAACCAAGGAGAAAATATAGAATGGGCATGAGGTAATAGTTTCATATTAATTCGAATTAATCCATATTGTCCCATTTTTAATAAGACTCTAGCTAGAAGAAAACAAGTACTGTAATGTGCTTCTCCATGGGTATCTGGTAACCATGTGTGTAGGGGGATGATGGGCGATTTGACAGCAAAAGCAATAAAAAATCCAATATAAAATATTATTTCTAAAACCACAGGATATAACTGATTAACTGATATTTCAAAATTTAATGTTGGTTCATTAGAACCATATAAAGCAACACCCAAAACTCCCATTAAGAGAAAAATAGAACCCCCCGCCGTGTACAAAATAAATTTTGTAGCTGAGTACAGACGTTTCTTTCCTCCCCATATGGCTAGAAGTAGATAACTAGTCATTAATTCTAACTCCCACATGATGAAAAAAGTAAAAGGTCCTAAGACGAAAAAGATCCAATTTGGCTACTACACATTGCTAATATGAGAAAATGGAATAATCGAGAATCTCGAGTAACTGGCCAAGCTGCCAAAGTTGCTAAGGTAGTGATAAATCCTATTAATAAAATGGGTCCTATAGAAAGTCCATCTATTCTAATCTCCAATGGCAATAAAAAAATTTGATCTATTTATAATCCTCCACTAGTTGGATTAATGGATCATTCAATTGGAAATGATAACAAAATGCATAAGTCATTAGAAGGAGTTCTAAAATACATATACATATAGTATACCACCTAATTACCCAATTTCCTTTATGGGGAAGAAAGAAAATTAAAGAACCTGTAAATATAAAAAAAACAACAATTATTGTTAACCAAGGAAAATAATTCATAGTAAAGAGAAGATACACTTGAACCAAAAAAACCTGTGCTCAAAATATTTTCATTTTCAAGCACAAGTTTGTCGGTAAAAAAATTAAATGGATTTAAGTAGAGTTTTCTCGAATGTATCAATAAGCTAGACCCATACTGCGAGTTGTTTCATGCCATAAATAAACTCAGACACTCAAGAAATCTGTTGGACAAGTGGATTCACATCTCTTACAACCAACACAATCCTCTGTTCATGGAGCAGAAGAAATTTGTTTAGCCTTGCAATCATCTCAAGGTATCATTTCTAATACATCGGTAGGGTAGGCTCAGACACATTGAGTACATCCTATACACATATCATAAATCTTTACTGAATGTGACATTGGGTCTATAAATTTTTGAATGTTATAAATTTTTGATCTAGTAAAATTAAAAATGAGTCGTATATTTAGATACCAGATGAATCAATGAGTTATCATAATTTTCTAATAAACTCCCTTCGGGATTGGTTTATGAAATATAAGAGAGGACAAAATACTTTGATTTCTTATGTTTTGCAAATAAGATCACACCTTACATAACAAACATGCTAATTAAAATTGATTTATCAATATTAGAATCTGGATGATTAATACTAATTATTCAACAAATTTGATTGGTTGAGACGAGTTGATTTTCTGTTATGGTAAATTGAAGAAACAATTATAAATCCAATGGTTGCTTCAGTAACTGCAATAGCTATAACAAAAATTGAGAAAATGTCAAATTTAATTGACGATTATAAAAAAATTAGAATATGTTACAAAATTTATATTAACTGCATTCAATATAAGTTCAAGACAAATAAGGGCTCTAACCATATTTTGACTTGTGATCCATTCATAGATACCGATAGAAAATAAATAGGCACTCAAAACAAGTACATGCTCGAGAATCATTAAAGAACTCCTTATCAATCTCTACTCCTTTCAATATGAACAACAATTCAACCAATTTAATTGTCTAGTATATAACAAGTATAGAACAACGAAATATATTGGTACTAGATTGACCAAAAGTCTTTCTATTTATACCGCTAAAATTTAAATAGAATTGAAGGAAAATGAATGTGATATTACAGAAAAAAATTTTATTTGATTCCAAGTTTTAATAGAAATTTTTTATTCCTGAGCTACACCAATTGCACCTATTAAAGAAAGTAAAAGGATTATTGAAATAAGCTTAAATGGAAGAAAAAATCTGTTGATAAATGAATTTCAATTTGTTGACTATTACTTGAAAAATCTTTCTCTATAATCTGGTTTGATCTTGTAGTCCAAAAAATACTGTCCTATGATGTATTTGAAAAAGTAGTAACTAGTGAAATAAAAAGACATATACAAACCATCGAAGTAATTCCATCTCCTACAGTCCAAAGATGAAAATTTTTGTAATATTCTTAACCATTCATGAACATCACAACAAAAATGATTAAAACATTTATAGCTCCTACGTAAATAAGTAGTTGCGCAGTAGCTACAAAATAGGAGTTAAATAGAATATAGAATAACGATGTTCAAAAAAGAACCAACCCCAAGGAAAAAAGCAGAATAAATTGGATTAGGAAGTAATACCACTCCTAGACCCCATAATATAATACCCGGTCCTAGAAAGACTAGAAGAAAATCATACATTGGTTTAGATAAATCCATTTTTTATAAAAAACCAAAAATGAAGAATTTCATGACTTTATGGACCTGACCAGGAAAAAAGAAGTTTTTCTATTTTTTATGATACTTTTAAATTGTTAATTGAATGAAATTGTAATGGGTATGAATTGACATAGATGTTTTTATTTTATTGGACTACTATCAATTCTTTATTTGTCAAAAGAGTAGTTTAAACCAATCTATTAAATTTTATATCATTTATCTACTTTAAAATCATTACTATTTTAATATATAAATCCGTTTTGTTTTCAATCTAAATTAAGCTAGGTGTCTAATTAAGCAACCACTAGTTTGAACTGACCAAGCAAAAATCTCATTCTTTTAGATTCGAACTAAGCCTTTGTAATTCATATTTTTTTTTGAATCAAATTAAGGGTTTATTCATTGTGTATTTGAGGTAACTTCGAAATAGTTCAAATTGTGTAATCATCAATAACTGACATTGGTAAGCGACCCAAATTGATTTGATTATACTTCAATTTGTGATGATCATAAGTAGAAAGTTCATATTCTTCGGTCATTGATAAACAATTTGTTGGGCAATACTCAATGCAATTACCACAAAATATACAGATTCCAAAATCAATACTGTAATTAAGCAATCATTTCTTTTGAGTATCAGTTTCCAACTTCCAATAACAAAGGGTAAATCTATAGGACATACACGCACACATACTTCACAAGCAATGCATTTATCAAATTCAAAGTGTATTCAGCCTTAAAAACATTTTGGTCTGATCAAGTTTTTGTAGGGGTATTGAATAGTTACAGGTAAACGATTTGTGTGGGACAGGGTAATCATGAAATCTTGGCTGATGTATCTGGCGGCTCGTATTTTTTGTTGACCATAATTTATGAATTCAGTTATCATAGGGACAATATTTCAAATATCTATAAAAAAAGATTTGATGTTTATTTCTTTCTCTTGTATGAGACAAGTCGTTAATCTAGAATATTGTGGTCTTTTACAGTGAAAGAAGTTAGGATAAGGTTGTCAATAATAAATTACCTAGAGAAATAGGTAAAAGAAATTTCCATCCAATATTTAATAGTTGGTCCATTCTCAGCCTCGGTGAAGTCCATCTTGTTGCAATAGGAATGAACAAAAACAAATAAGTTTAGGCTAATGTGATAAAGATACCAATTAGTGTTCCAAAGACTTTACCTCTTTTATTTATGCCAATAGCTCAGGAACAAAAATGTACGGAATAGAAAGATTCCAATCTCCCAAGTAAAGAACCCTTATAAATAATGAAGAAACTAGTGGATTCAAATATGAAGCAATGTAAAATAAACCAAATTTGATACCTGAATATTAGGTTTGATACCCTGCTACTAATTCTTCTTCTGCTTCTGGTAAATCAAAAGGTAATCTTTCACACTCGGCTAGAGAAGAAATTAGAAAAACGATAAACTCGATGGGTTGATGCCACAAATTCCATCCCCAAAAACCATATTTTGACTGCACTTCCACTATATCAATTGTACATGAACTGTTAGATAATCATATTCGATGATAACATCATTATGCCCATCACTATTACAAAATCGTACGTGAGATTTTCACCACATACAGCTCCTCAAAGGTCACAAATAAATCTAAGGGCCCTTTTCTACTCTTTATCTTAATATGTTTGTCAGATAGAGTCAAAATCTATCCTAAGGTCCTAAATTAGACCAACGGACTTCTGTCTGCTATATGTAAAACTAATAAATAAGTTCTTCTAAATTAATCTCATCTTTTAAGAATTTTAATTTTTCTTTGTTGATTAATAACCTTATCATTAAATAAAATGTGCTTTATAGAAATATCCTATATACATTTCAACTTTGAATTTTCAATTATGAAAAAAATTAGAGATTCCATTAGTTCATGAACCATGACAAAAATTTTCTCTCTCTAAATTGAAATCAAAATTTAATTATAAGAAACAAAGAATTAAAAAAAAAAAGACATCCCTCCTTTTTGCTTTTGCAATTTGATTCTTTTCTTTCTATTTTGATTTATTTTATTTCATTCTTATTCTCCTTTCTCAGAAAAAGGGCCTTTCTTTAACCATAGTAAAAGATTACTTCGTTCTTGATAGTTATTTACTTACTAAGTGGATAGGAAAGTACTTTGAATCAGAATCTTGGGGAGTACTTCTTGATCATTTCTACAAACGCAAAGCCCCAATTCGATTTCCTTTTATGTACAAAAATATCCTCTTGAATAACTTCAATAATCTCAATTACTAATCATTTGTGTATCTTGGTCTTCCTAACCATCCACTCATTTTTGCTTTCAACCTCCCGTTGCGGAAATCCATCTATGGTAATAGATAGTAAAAACTCCATAAAGTCGATATAGTTGATCTTTTGAACCTGCTTCAAGATATCATGACAATTCATCAATATTGGGGTAAACAATCTCTCTTGAGTATGTTTACTTTTTTCACCATTTGATTCTTGTACTTAGGAAATGAGACTCAACCTTTTTACTACAAATTTAGAAGTTGTTTTCTTTCACTCATATAACTATCTGGTTTAGTTCATCAACTCAAATGCTGAAGAAAAATTAAAAAATATATAGTCAATCAAATATTTTTGTCCTTGTTTCTACAGTTTCTAGAAAGAGAAGAATTCGGAGAAATTTTAGGTCTCACCGAATCACACGTAGAGATATTCATAACTCGCATAGAGCTAATGGTATTTCATAACTAATTGATTGGATAGCTGCTCGTAAACCTCTTAAAAAGGAATATTTATTATTTGATCCATATCCCGACATAAGAAGTCCAATGAGAGCAACACTTGAAATGGCAATTCATAAAAAAAACACCAATACTAAGATCGGCAATAACAAGGTGATAGACAAATGGAATTACTAAATAACTTAGAAATATAGATATTACTTCTATGGATGGTCTGATACTGAATAAGTTAGTATCTCCTATAGATGGAATAAGGTTCTCTTCCAAAAGTAATTTTGTCCCATCTGCTAAAGCTTGAAGAATTCCTAAAGGGTCGACATATTCAGGTCCGATACATTGTTGTATTCCTACAGATATTTCTCTTTCTAACCAAACAATTACTAGTACACCTATTGTGCTTCCTAACACAAGAGTCAAAATTGGGACAAGCATCCATATGATCCCATAGGCTTCTTTTAAGGATTCCAATTTGGAAAAAGAATTGATAGTGTTTATTTCTTTTGTATCAATTATCATTTCAATGATCAAATTCTCCCATAATGATATCTATGCTACCTATTATTGTCATAACATCATCTAATTTCATTCTTTTAACTAACTGGGGAAGAATTTGCAAATTAATAAAACCTGATGGGCGAATTTTCCATCTCTAATGAAAAATATTCTTATCTCCTATGATAAAAATTCTTAATTCGCCTTTTGGGGCTTCAACTCTCACATAAAGTTCTTGTTTCCACAATTCAAAAACTGGAGAAGGTTTTTTTACTACTAAACCGATATTCAAAATCATTCTATTTAGGATCTTTTAATCTATCAAAACGTCGAATTTCTAAATTTTTGTAAGGCCCTCCTGGAATTCCTTCCAAACCCTATTGTATAATCTTTATGGATTCTGTCATTTCATCAATTCGTACTAAATAATGAGCTTATGAATTCCCTTCTCATTTCTATTAAACCTGCCAATCAAATTCGTCGTAAGACTCATAATGATCAACTTTACGAAGATCCCATTCTATTTTAGAAGCTCATAGCATTGGTCCAGATAAACCCCAATTTAATGCCTCGCCTTGCCCAATAATGCTTATACCTTCAACTCATTCTAAAAAAAGGATTCCGGGTAATAAGTCTTTGATAATCAGTAACATCTTTGTAACCATGCCGCTTATGTTACAAAGATTTTCATCTTTAGACCATAGGAGATAAAATTACTTTGAAAGTTTGTATAAGTCTTTTTGTTTCCCTAATTACTACTATTTTAGATAAGTTGGTACGGTATTATTTGGACTACAAGATCAAACCAGATTATAGAGAAAGATTTTCTAAGTAATAGTCAACAAATTGGAATTCATATATCAACAAATTTTTTTCTTCCATTTGAACTTATTTCAATAATCCTTTTAGTTGCTTTAATAGATTCAATTATGTAGCTCGACAATAAAAAATTTCTATTAAATCTTGGAATTCAAATAAAATTTTGTTCTATCTTATAATATTCATTTTTCTTTAATTCTATTTGAATTTCAGCTATATTAATAGAAAGACTTTAGGTCAATCTATTACCAATATATTTCGTTGTCCTATACTTGTTATATACTAGTTAATTAAATTGGTTGAATTATTTTTTATAGTGAAAGGAGTCGAGATTGATAAGGAGTTGTTTAATGATACTCGAGTATGTACTTGTTTTGAGTGCCTATTTATTTTCTCTTGGTATCTATAGATTGATCATAAGTCAAAATATGGTTAGAGCCCTTATTTGTCTTGAACATATATTGAATGCAGTTAATATACATTTTGTAATATTTTTTAATTTTTTGATAATCGTCATTTAAAATGAGACATTTTCTTAATTTTTGTTAGAGCTATTGCAGCTACTGATGCAACTATTGGACTGGCTATTGTTTTATCAATTTACCATAATAGAAAATTAACTCGTATCAGCCAATCAAATTATATTAATCATCTATATTCTAATATTGATAAATCAATTTTAATTAACATGTTTATGTACGTCATTATCTTGTTTGCAAAACATAAGAAATCAAAGTATTTTGGCCTCTCTCATATTTCATAAATCAATCCCGAAGGTGGTTGATTAAAAAATTATGATAACTCATTGATTCATCTGGTATCTAAATATATGATTTGCTTCTAAGTTTACTAGATCAAAAATTTATAACATTCAAAATTGTATAGATCCAATGTCACATTCAGTAAAGATTTATGATACGTGTATAGGATGTACTCAATGTGTCTGAGCCTGCCCCACCAATGTATTAGAAATGATACTGTTAGACGGTTGTAAGGCTAAACAAATTTCTTGTTCTCCACAAACAGAGAACTGTGTTAGTTTTAAGAGATGTGAATCCGCTTGTCCAATAGATTTCTTGAGTGTCCAAGTTTATTTATGGCATGAAACAACTCGCAGTATGGGTCTAGGTTATTGATACGTTCGAGAAAACTCGACTTGAATCCATTTAATTTTCTTACCGACAAATCTGTGCTCGAAAATCAAAATATTTTGAGCACGGGTTTTTTTGGTCCAAGTGTATCGTGTCTTTACTACGAATTTTTCCTTGGTTAACAATAATTGTTGTTTTTCTGATATTTGGGGGTTCTTTAATTTTCTTTCTTTCCCATAAAGGAAATCAGGTAATTAGGTGGTATACTATATGTATATGTATTATAGAACTCTTTCTAACGACTTATGCATTTTGTTATCATTTCCCATCAGATGATCCATTAATCTATCTAGTGGAGGATTATAAATGGATCAACTTTTTTTATTTCTATTGGAGATTAGGAATAGAGGGACTTTCTATAGGATCGATTTTATTAACAGGATTTATCACTACCTTAGCGACTTTGGCATCTTGGCTAGTTACTCGAGATTCTTGATTATTCCATTTTCTCATGTTAGCAATGTACAATGACCAAATTCGATCATTTTCATCTCGGGACCTTTTACTTTTTTTCATCATGTGTGATTTAGAATTAATTCTTATTTATTTACTTCTAGCCATGTGGGGAGGAAAGACACGTCTATACTCAGCTACAAAATTTATTTTATACACGGCGGGGGGTTCTGTTTTTCTCTTAATGGGACTTTTGGTATTGCTTTATATGGTTCTAATGAGCCAACATTAAATTTTGAAACATCACTTAATCAGTCATATCCTATGGTTTTAGAAATAATCTTCTATATTGGATTTTTTATTGCTTTTGCTGCCAAATCTCCCATTATTTCCCTACACATATGGTTACCAGATACCCATGGAGAAGCACATTATAGTTTTTATATGATTCTAGCTAGAATCTTATTAAAAATGGGAGCATATGGATTAATTCAAATTAATATGGAATTATTACATCATGGTCATTCTATATTTTCTCCTTGGTTGATGATAATAGGTATAATACAAATAATCTATGCAGCTTCAACATCTCTTGTCCAATGGAATTTAAAAAAAAAAGAATAGTGTATTCCTCTGTCTCTCATATGGGTTTCATAATTATAGGAATTAGTTATCTAACCAATACGAGACTTAATGGAGCCCTTTTACAAATAATCTCTCATGGATTTATTGGTGCTGCACTTTTTTTCTTGACAGGAATGACTTATGATAGAATCTGCCTTGTTTATCTTAACGAAATGGGCGGAATAACTATTCCAATGCCAAAAATATTCACGATGTTTAGTAGCTTTTCGATGGCTTCCCTTGCATTACTAGGTATGAGTGGTTTTGTTGCCCAATTGATACTATTTTCTGGAATAATTGCCGACCAAAAATATCTTTTAATTCCAAAACTACTAATTACTTTTGTAATGGCAATTGGAATGATATTAACTCCTATTTATTCATTATCTTTGTCACGCCTTCTATGGATACAAGCTACTAATGCTCCGAAGGATTCCATTTTTGATTCTGGACCCCAAGAGTTATTTCTTTCGGTCTCCATCTTTTCACACATAATAGGTATTGGTATGTACCCCGATTTCATGCTTTCATTAGCAATTGAAAGGTCGAAGTTATTCTATCTAATTTTTTTATAGATAATTTGGATGACTGAAGTAAAAAAAACGTATGTTTGTTTTTAAAACCATTCTTGGACTATGAAAAAAAGTCTTCATTTTTTTTCTTCTCTTTACTCTTAAGTTATGTAAAAATAATGAAATTGAACTACATATGGTATAAAATCGTGTGAATAAAATATTGTATTAATGGTTCACACGTCCGCATGTTGGTTCATACAATGCGCCACCCGTTTTTGTATTTGTAATACATTTTCTTGAATTTAATTAAATTTTGATGGAAAAGAACCATAACTATGTAACCCTAGTCCTAATAAATTAACCCCAAAATAGCATATTCAAATTATAAGAAAGCCTATAGACACTACAATTCCAGAATTTGCACCCCGCAAATTTTTATGTGTTTGAGTATGTAAATAAATTGCAAATACAATCCAAGTAATAAATGCCCAAGTTTATTTTGGGTTCCAATTCCAATACGACCCCTATGCTTCATTAGCCCATACTGCTCCCGAAAGGATTCCTATGGTTAAAAAAGTAAATTCTCAACTAATAACTCAATAACTCCAATAATCCAATTGTTGAATCAATTGGGACCTGTAATAATTTTTAGCAGAAAAAAACAAAGTGTTTTCAAAAACATTTTCACCAAAGAAAAATGACTCATTTAAATAACCATTGCTCTTATAAAAAAGCTTTCTATTTTTTCCAAATGTAATCACTAGAAGTGTTACGGATAATGACGATCCACATAAAAGGGCTACATAGCCCAATATCATCATACTTACGTGCATTATTAACAACTCAGATTGAAGAGCAACTACGAATATTCCAGATTGGTGTATCTCAGTAAAAATACCTGAAGCAGCAAAGCCTTGGGTAAAAATAACACTGGTCCCCGTTATTTTACTTAAAATTAAAATATTTTTTTGGAAATACGAAATTATATGAATAAGGGAGAAGCTCCATGAAAGAAAAATTAATGATTCATACAAATCGCTTAGTGTAAAATGTCCCAAAGAAATCCAACAAGTAACTAATAATCTTGTTATACAAAAAAAGTAACTATTATGCCCTTTTCTGACGAATCGTATAACTTTACGATTTCATTGACTAAAAAGGTTATCAAATGAATTGTAATTACAATTGAAATGATCAAAAAGGAAATGTGAGTTAATATATGCTCTAAGGTTGAAAATATCATATAAATCTTAAAAAGGAAGAGTCCCTTAATTACATAATTCTAAAATGGAAATTGGGAATTGAATTCATTATAAGATCTATTTATCCTTTTTTGAAGACAGTATGCTGCCACTCAGACTCGAACCGATATGCATTACCACTGCTTCCTAAAAGTAGCGTGTCTACCAATTTCACTATAGCAGCCTGTCTTGAACACCTAATAGCCTATGAATAAGCAATCGTCGAGATTTAGTAAGCTATTTTAGTTCTGTAATGATTCAAATGGATTAATAACAATAAATAGTTTTTCAAATAGGAATTAGAGGTTGAAGGTTCATTATATTAGATTTGATTTTAGAGTCTTAGTTTTTTATTTAACCTGGAAATTTTCTATATTTTATGCTTTCAGCGAATTGAACTCTTGTACTAAACTGTTCTATATTCAATTAAGGAATAGAGTTCAAAAAGTTTTTGTTTTCATTGTTTAATCAGAAATTTTTTATTTATTTATTTTTCATAAATCTAAAACAAAGAAAAGGGATTTTGAAGTCAAAGTAGAAAGACAAGATCCTATTTTCCATCTCTCAAAATTGCCAATTAGTCATAAAAAATTTCATTAAGCAGTTTTCTCTGTTGGGTTCAAGCCAAGATATACATGGGGTCAATATAATAATTCAGAGAAAATTAAAAGTTAGAAACTTAGACAAAACACAAAGGTTGCAAAATAGAATCAATTAGTTTCAATGAGTTCTTAACTTTCACTAAAGATATTTATATACGTTCTTCTCTAGCTACGGAGATGGAAATAGAATTGAAATATAATTTTTTTTATTTAATTCTGCAAACAAATAGGTCGATGGGGAAAATAAAACACCCCACCTTGGAATAGAATCGATCTTTATTCTTTTGTCAACGAAAAGTTATTATTCAGTAAATAGTAAATAGAGGATTTCCTAATTCTATTATTTCCTATATCAATCAGAAAAGTGAATAAAGTTCCATGATCAAGGCTATTTGAGATATTTTTCTTATATGAGTTTTTTTCAGTACTTCCATGTTGGGATTAGTTACAAGTCTGAATTTGATACAAATTTATATTTTCTTAGAATTGGTTGGTCTATGTTCCTATCTATTAATAAGATTTTGGTTTAAACGACCTGTTGTGGCAAATGCTTGTCAAAAAGACTTTGTAACTAGTCTTGTTGGGGATTTTAGTTTATTATTAGGAATTTTAGGTTTTTATTGGATAACGGGTTGGCCATTCTACCTCGTTTGAGGTAGTGGTATGGACTGCGTACACTCTACCCTCCCCATACCCCATTATGTGGGAATATATTGGGTTTGTTGTTGTTGTTGTTGTTGTATTGGATAACAGGTTGTTTCGAATGTAGGGATTTATTTGAAATATTGAATAACTTGATTTATAATAGTAAGGTCAATTTTTTATTTTTTACTTTATGCGCAGTTCTCTTATTTGTCGGTGCAGTTGCTAAATCCGGCCAATTCCCCCTTCATGTAAGGTTACCTGATGCCATGGAGGGGCCTACTCCTATTTCGGCTCTTATACATGCTGTTACTATGGTAGCGGTGGAGATTTTTCTTGTAGCTCTTTTCAAAGTTATACCATACATAATGTATTTGATCTCGATTATAGGAATAATAACATTATTATTAGGATCTACGTTAGGTTTTTTGACCCTAAAATAGTATATCCAAATTATAAGAAAGCCTATAGACTCTACAATTGCAAAATTTGCACCCCACAAATTTCTATGTGTTCGAGTATGTAAATAAATAGCAAATATGATCCAAATAATAAATTCCCAAGTTTCTTTTGGGCATCAATTCCAATACAGCCCCCACGCTTCATTAGCCCATTCCACTCCCGAAAGAATTCCTTTGGTTAAAAAAGTAAATCCTAAACTAATAAACCGATAACTCCAATAATCCAATTGTTGAATCAATTGGGAACTGTAATAATTTTTAGCCAAAAAATGAAGTATTTTTGAAAACATTTTCACCAAAGAAAAATGACTCATTTTAAAAAACCATTGCTCATATAAGAAAGATTTCTTTTTTTTTTTTAAATGTAGTCACTAAAAGTGTTATGGATAGTAATGATCCACATAAAAGGGTTGCAAAGCCCAATATCATCATACTTACGTGCATTATTAACCACTTAGATTGAAGAGCAAATACTAATATTCTAGATTGGTGTATTTTTGTTAAAATACCTAATGTAGCAAAGATTTGGGTAAAAATAACACTTGGCCCCGTTATTTTACATACAATTAAAATATTTTTTTTTGAAATACAAAATTATATGAAAAAGGGAGAAGCTCTATAAAGGAAAATTAATGATTCATACAAATTGCTTAGTGGAAATTGTCCCAAAGAAATCCAACGAGTAACGAATAATCCTGTTATACATAAAAAAGTAATTATTATGCACGTTTCTGACAAATCGTATAGCTTTACGATTACATCGATTAAAAATGTTATCAAATGAATTGTAATTACAATTGAAACGATCGAAAAGAAATGCGAGTTAATATATGCTCTAAGGTTGAAAATATCATAATGATTTTAAAAAAGAAGTGTCCCTTAATTACTTAATTCTAAAATAAAAAATAGAAATTGAATTCATTATAAGATCTATTTATCCACTTTAGAAAATGGTATGCCGCCACTCGGACTTGAACCCAGATGCATTTGCACTGCTTTCTAAGAGCAGCGTGTCTACCAATTTCACCATAGCGGCCTGTCTTGAACTCATAATAGCCTATGAGTAAGCAATCGTTGAGATTGATAAAGCTATTTTAGTTTAGCAATGGTTCAAATGGATTAATAACAACAAAAGATTGTGCAAATAGGAATTGGAGGTTGAAGGTTCATTATTTTAGATTTGAGTTTAGAGTTTTAGTTTTTTTATTTAACCTGGAACTTTCCTAAATTTTATGCTTTCTGTGAATTGAACTCTTGTGACTAAACCATTCTATATTCAATTAAGGAATAGAGTTCAAAAAGTTTTTATTTTTATTGTTTAATCAACAATTTATTATTTATTTATTTTTTATAAATCTAAAACAAAAAAAGGATTTTGACGACAAAATAGAAAGAAAAGAACCTATTTTGCATCGCTCAAAATTGAAAATTAGTCATACAAAATTTTACTAAGCAATTTTATCTATTAGGTTAAGGGAAAGATATACATGGGGTCTATATAATAATTCAGAGAAAATAAGAAGTCAGAAAGTTAGACAAAATACAAAGGTTGCAAAATAGAATCAATTAGTTTCAATGAGTTCTTAACTTTCAATAAAGATTTTTATATTTGTAAAGACCTTTTCGGCCGTTTGTAAAATTTTCTGATTTTTCTTATTTTAGCGCTTTTCGTATTTTGTATACATGATTTATAATTCACGGGGGTGAGTAGTACCGATTGTTGGGGGTTCCGAAGTGAGTTAAGTCATTAGTTTGGTATACTTTAGATAATTAATTTACTTGGTGATTTAATGGACCAAAGTTGTAATTTATTTACTTATGTGGCCAACACAAGTATAAATTTTATTGGATAGGGTTTATCATATATATTAATAATAGAATTAGGTAGTTTCTAAGAGAGGAGTGCAAACATTGTAGTGGAGGAACGTGACTGCTTCAGGTTCGTCAATAAACTTTGTGCAATCATTTTGGTCTTAGTGTAGTCATGATATATTTAAAATGATGAAGGTATTTTATGTTAGGTGATGGCCATTAATTGCTCGAGAATTGGCCAGTCATGGTGTTGAAATTATTTTAGTTAATGAGTTAATTATATACTAGATTAGTGTTGTAGTCTAATAAAGGTGAAGCAAGTAGTTTCTTTATAGCAAAATTTGATTGTTCTCACCATTTACGGAAAGCCTGAAAGCTACTACTGTTAGTCGTGTTGTGGAGGATTAACGTAATCATGTGCTCAGTATTATAAGGAGGAAATTTGTACTTGGGTATTCTGGTTTGGGGAAGGAAGGCGTAAGGTGGAAAACAGGAATTTGGCAAGTAGAAGTTAGGAAAAAAAGGTCTTGTGCGTGCATTGCAGTGGTACTAATATTTTCACTTAATAGAAATTTTGTAATGATTACTAATAATCATTGGTTAGTCGCATAATGATAAAGTAATAATTAGTCAGTGATTGAGATGTAATGAATAAATTGATGTAATTAAATTCTTATTCTTATGGTGATTACATATTTGAATAGATTTTGATATTTTAAAAGATTTATAGAAGGGTAAGACCCTTACAAATTAGCTTGCATTTGAATTCTTCAATTGAGGTAGGTTACGATTTAATTGGAGTTTAGACTCGACTTAATTATGTGCATGCTCCTAAATTGGATACCTATGGACTGGTATTCGGACATGCTTGAAATTGTTGTTGTTTGAGTTGTTGATTTGTGTATAAATGTTTATTGAAAATTGAATTGATGGAGTTGTTTTGTGACTTTAAGTGTACTTGAAAACTTGGTACACTGTGTTGTATGTTGTGAGGTTGTATAAACTGATATTGATAATACTTGTTTATACTTATGTTGGATCGGGCACCACGCCGGTACGTTTGTATTTATGTTGGATCGGATACCACGTCGGTACATTTATATTTATGTTGGATTGGGTGCCACGTCGGTACGTTTATATTTATGATGGATCGAGTACCATGTCGGTACATTTATATTTATTTTGGATCGAGTACCACGCCGATATGTTTATATTTATATTGGATTGGGTACCATGCTGGTACATTTATATTTATATTTGATCGGGTACCATGCCGGTATATTTATATTATGTTGGATTGGGTGCTATGCTGGTACTTTTATATTTATGTTAGATCGGGTACAACACCGGTACATGAACATAGATTGTTCCCTACAGGTCATAACTATTTGGGCAATAATAAGTCTCATAGCATGTGTGTACATATTTGTGTTGATTTTGCAGATGTTTACAGTATGGTTGATACTCTTGATAGTTATGTGGCTTGTCTGTGAGTACTGTTTGACCTGTAATTATTGTATTGTTGATTCATTTAGAATTTGTTATGTGATGATGCCTATCTACTTGTTAGTCGATTTATGTTGTGTACATGTTATTAGGTTGAGTTCACCTATGATACC
>JAPEIP010000013.1:156085065-156113681 GCA_026120095.1 Capsicum chinense | reverse complement strand
CGGTATATTTATATTATGTTGGATTGGGTGCTATGCTGGTACTTTTATATTTATGTTAGATCGGGTACAACACCGGTACATGAACATAGATTGTTCCCTACAGGTCATAACTATTTGGGCAATAATAAGTCTCATAGCATGTGTGTACATATTTGTGTTGATTTTGCAGATGTTTACAGTATGGTTGATACTCTTGATAGTTATGTGGCTTGTCTGTGAGTACTGTTTGACCTGTAATTATTGTATTGTTGATTCATTTAGAATTTGTTATGTGATGATGCCTATCTACTTGTTAGTCGATTTATGTTGTGTACATGTTATTAGGTTGAGTTCACCTATGATACCTACCAGTATATAATGATTTGTACTGACACTACCCTGTACTCTTCTTTTGTTGAGTGCAGAAATTATTTTAGAGGCTCATACATGATCTCACCTCTAGAGTTTGATAGCAGATCTTGGTCCAAGGGTGAGCACTCCGTCCCCAGGCTGCCATGGGTCATCTTATTTGTTCTTGGCCATCTTTCGGGCAATAAAACATTCTTGATTTACTTTATTTAGGGATATCTCTTTAGACATGATCTTTGTTAGTAGTTCTTGTATGATGGCTTTCGAGTCTCGAGAATTTCAGTTAGTAGATTGTTTGTTTTTCGCGCTACTGATAATTAACTCCAGATTATTATTGTTAAGTTGGTTTTATGAAAATATCATTTTAATATTGACTAAGTGATTGGGTAATGATTTGACTTAGATGGTTTTCCCACAGGAAGGTTAGTGTAGGTACCGATCATGGCCATTTGGGTTATGAGAAAGTTGGTATAAGAGCCTAGGTTTATCAATCTCATCATACAAGAACATGTCTAATAGAGTCTTATGGAATAGTACGGAGACGTCTGTACTTTTCTTTGAGAGGCTATAGGACACTTGGAAAATTAAAATTCTTCTTTCTTACATGCTATTACTTGAATTCAATTGGTATCTATTAATAAGAGCAATGTCAAGTAGAGTCCATACATTGGTGTGTAGGGCCCCACACCTAATCTTCGTAAGGCTATGAGGCATGTAGAAATGATTTTCCCTTATTTCTCTCCATCGTGCCATCCTAATCTTAGACTACTGGATTGAATCCAATTGGTATCTAGACAATTTCAATTGGTATCTTAATAATTTTGCAAAAAAAAATCTAGAGGATTTCTATTGGTATCTGTTAATAAGTTCTAAAAGTTATTGTTAATAGGTAAAGACTTGTGAAAGTTGTGAACTTATTGATTGCTTGTGTTTGATATTTGACTAAACTTGTGTTGCTAGATGTTTGTCATTGTTGTGAATTGTTTTTGTTAAGTGATTAAAATTGACTAAGTTGTTTTTGTTGATAAATGTGATGGGATTATTTGATTTCTTGTTATTGTGAAACTTGAAATTCTATGGTGCTCTCTGATTTTTGGTACTATTATACTGATGAGATTGATGGTATGAGAATTGAGAGGATGTTATGAGAATTTGATGTCGAGAAAATATGGTAAAAAAGTGGCATGAGTAAAAAACTGAGGTGATATGTGTTTTTCATAATGAGAGGTTCTTGTTAATGATGTTGTGGATGGACTCTTGTGTAGTTCAATTATTTGATATTGTTTGGGGATCCTTGTGTGGTCCGACCATGGAGACTGTATTTAGAACTTTTGTGTGGTTTTATTATTGAAACTATAATGGGTTCCTTGTGAGGACTAGATAAGTGACATTATCTTTGAGTGCCTTATGTAAATGAATTCTTAATGCTTGGCAAAATAATGAGTTTTAAATAAAAGTTATAAAAACTAGTAGAGTTTGTTGATACCTATAGAATTTGATCGATGACTTGTCTAGAATGTGATATTTTTTGTGAGACTGTCAATGACCTATAATCAATTTATTTTGTTTGGCCTTGCTTATGTGCTAATTGTGTGGGGACCACTCTTGAGGTGATTAAGAGTTAAGTAAAGCCCGTAGTAAAAATATTATTAGGTAGAATTAAGAAGGACTCTGCATATCTTAAATTGGTATTAGTGGAATAAGAGATGTTCGACTTGACCATGAAGTGTTTGTCGTTGAAATATATTGAGTTAGTGATTGTCAGGACGTAAGTTGTAGCTGTGAAATTATGCATTAGGAAAAATTTTGAGAAGACAAATTATTATTGACTTAACCTTATGGCTGAATTATACATTTGCATGTCTCACAAAGTTGGCCGGTATATGACACTTTAGAGGATAGTAACTTCTATGATAGTGGCAATGCAAAATCAAATGGCTTAGTTACATTCATAAAATAATTAAGGATGATCCTGAATGGGAGGATAAATGAATTATTAAATGGCATGATTGATCTTTCCTTGAGCGATACAGGGTGGATATTTCTTATTGAGTGGTTAAGGTATGATGATTAGATGGATGTTAACAATGTTGTAGACGATAATATGTTATAGGCTCTAATTATGTGGGACCCATAAAATGGCATGTTTATACCTTTTTGAATCCTATTTCTTTTCCTCTCTAGTTTAGATTAGTTTTAGCATAGTTATGATGTAAACCTATGTTTGGGATGTAGTTTTAGTATTTGAAGCATGATTTGTATCTTTAGCCTTATTGGGCTAGTGTGGTAGTCTTGAAATCGTAAGTTGAGTAGAGTTGACTTGAGTACTTTGTTTCTAGTCGAAGCTACTATCTTAGTCTTGAATATGGCCTACTTGACATCTAGAGGATGAACTAGATACCTTAGACTAGTTTGGGGCATAGTTTACCTAATTATGAGAATTGAGGATTAGAAGTGGGATCGTCTGACCCACTTAGGCCTAAACTTTTTCTAAGTCTTGTGGACTTAGTTGCGGATATTAGACATAGATGAGGCTACTAAACCTTAGAATAAGGTTACTTCATAACTTGGTAACTTGTATTGTTATTCCCAGATTGTAGGTTTTGAGTTATAGTTATGATACTACCTGTGGAAATGATATCGGGCATTTAGAGATGATATTTCTCCTAGATATGTTATGTGACCTATAGAGATGCTATTTCATTTTAGACTTGATGATTGGCCTATAGAGATACTATTTTCTCTTGGATATGCAAATTAGCCTAGAGAGGTGATACTTCTTATAGTCATGATGTATGGCCAATCGATATAAGATATCCTATAGATGATTACATGTCTATCTATATTATGCCTCCAGGATGTGAGATACCTCCTATATGTGAAATGATTAGAGCTATGCTACGACTTATAAACAGGATTATTAATATAAGTTTCGAATATGTATATGGACCTAAGGCCGTGATTTTGATGTTGTGACTATTTTAGATAAATTAATAGGCCAGGGGATGTGTTATGATAATGATTGAATATCCGAGGAGTATTTATCAAAGTAAAGGATACGATTACATTTTATGAATACATATATGTTTGTATACACATCTTTCCAGTATGGGACGGAGAAAGATGTGGTATATTACTTATGACTTTATTGATTGGATGTTGGTGATGGAATGCATAGATGTGGTACATTCATGAGTATTATATTGATAATTTATGTGATTGTAGCTAAAATATGATCTTACGATTGTTCTGCCTAATTAACGGTTAAGCTATGTGGTAACTAGTTGTCTATTAGGGGACTATAGCGCTTGATGGCTAGGAATCTAATGTATTAATTAATGAATCTTGCTTAGTTGAAACATGGTAGCTAGCGATGGTTTTTGTGTGACTTATGGTAAGGTCGGGTCTAGCATAGGTAAAGATTAGTTGGTATTGATGACTAAGTTCATGATGTCGATTAGTCGATAAATAAGGAGTTGTTTGTTAATGAGGCTAGATAATAAGAGATGTTGGTAATAGCAGGTGACTAGTTGATAATTTTGAATAGTTGATAAATGGTTAACTAGTGAATAGTTAAGCAAGGATTAGTTGGTAAACGATGATTAGATAATGAATGGTGTCAGTTAATAAAAGATGGTTAGGTCACAAGTAGTAATGTCTTGACTAGTAATGATTAACGGATATAGGATGAATAGTTGATAATAATGAATGGTGGATAAATGGCGATTTAGGTCTAGTTACTATTCCATGAATAAGGATTATATGAAGGATAATGTTTAGGCTAATAACTAGAGGTTATGTGATGACTAACGAACTAGTGATCCTATTATAATAAGTGTTGGTTAGCTAATAACGAGTATTTGGAAAGTATTCACTAGATAGGTATTTTATGGTGATATGACTATTTTTATGAGTATTTTAGTGTATGTTATTCGACTATTATGAGGATATCTTAATGAATCAAAGATATTTGTAAAATGATACTTTTCTTTCTGTAACAAGTAAGAGTACTTTTGGTTATCATACACCCTTATGAATGAATGAATAAAAAAAATATGTTGATACCCGGCAAGGCCGGAGGATACTATTGATGGTGTCTTGATATCCGGCAAGGTCGGAGGTTGATTATGATTATTATGGTCCTAATAAGGACAGTGATGATGAATAATGATATTGATTATGTACTTTGCATTCATTCCTGCATGCCCATTCGCCTATCACCATTATGTACCTATTTTACCAGCCAGTATAGGAAGGTTGCATATATATAGGTGAAGAATATGTCTTGTGTTGTTGTATGCTGATTGAACCTTCCGAGTCTAGGGCGATGAGGTTACGCATAGGCTCGGCTAAGTATTTGGTTGTCCTTAAGTTGAGGACTAAGGATATTGCTTCTACGAAAGTCCATTAGAAGAATAAGAGGCCACTTGAGAGACCAAAGCAAACATGTGCAGCAAGTATCCACATTTTTTTGCTGATTTAGGTAATTCCTTCTTTTCCCTTCTTGTTTTTTCTTTGCCGTTCGGGAACAACCGGTTATTTAATTGGTATCTGATGTAATGACTCTCCCAGTCATTTGTAAAATTTTCTCATTTTTCTTAAGAATTCAACACTTTTTTATGGAACAGACATATGAATATGCATGGATCATACCTTTCATTACACTTCCAGTCCCTATGTTAATAGGGGCGGGACATTTTTTTCCCTTCGGCAACAAAAATATTTCACCGTATGTGGGCTTTTCAAAGTGTTTTATTGTTAACCATAGTCATGATTTTTTCAATCTACCTGTCTATTCAACAAATAAATAGCAGTTCTTTTTCACAATATGTATGCTCTTGGATCAGTAATAATGATTTTTCTTTAGACTTTGGATACTTGATCGACCCACTTACTTCCATTATGTTAATATTAATCACTACTTTTGGGATTATGGTTCTTATTTATAGTGATAATTATATGGCCCATAATCAAGGATATTTCAGATTTTTTTCTTATATGAATTTTTTCAGTACTTCCATGTTGGGATTAATTTCTAGTTCGAATTTGATACAAATTTATATTTTCTGGGAATTGGTTGGTCTGTGTTCCTATCTGTTAATAGGATTTTGGTTTAAACGACCTGTTGTGGTAAATGCTTGTCAAAAAGCCTTTGTAACTAATCGTGTTGGGGATTTTGGTTTATTATTAGGAATTTTAGGTTTTTCTTGGATAACAGGGAGATTCGAATTTAGGGATTTATTCAAAATATTCAATAACTTTATTTATAATAATGAGGTCAATTTTTTATTTGTTACTTTATGCATTGTTCTCTTATTTGTCAGTGCAGTTACTAAATCTGCCCAATTCCCTTTCATGTATGGTTACCTGATCCATGGAGGGGCCTACTCCTATTTCGGCTCTTATACATGCGGCTACTATGGTAGCGGCGGAGATTTTTCTTGTAGCTCAGCTTCTTCCTCTTTTCATAGTTATACCTTACATAATGTCTTTGATCTTAATTATAGGTAAAATAATAGTATTATTAGGAGCTACGTTAGTTTTTTCTCAAAATGACACTAAGAAAGGTTTAGCCTATTCTACAATGTCTCAAATGGGTTACATGATGTTAGCTCTAGGTATGGGCTCTTATCAAAGCGCTTTATTTCATTTGATTGCTTATGCTTATTCCAAAGCATTATTATTTTTAGGATTCAGATCCATTATTCATTCAACAGAAACTATTTTTAGATATTCACCAGCTAAAAGCCAGAATATTGGTCTTATGGGAGGTTTAAGAAAACATGTACGAATTACCAAAATTATATTTTTCTTAGGTACACTTTCTCTTTGTGGTACTCCACCTCTTGCTTCTCTTTGGTCCAAAGATGAAATTCTTAATGATAGTTGGTTGTATTCGCCAATTTTTGCAACAATGGCTTGGGCCATGGTAGGATTAACTGAATTTTTATATGTTTCAGATCTATTTACTTAATTTTGAAGGGCATTTAAATGTTCATTTTCAAAATTATGGTGGGAAATGCAAACCCCCT
This sequence comes from Capsicum chinense, assembly GCA_026120095.1. NCBI lineage: Eukaryota > Viridiplantae > Streptophyta > Magnoliopsida > Solanales > Solanaceae > Capsicum > Capsicum chinense. Next base: position 156,107,301 of record JAPEIP010000013.1, on the reverse strand, counting down.
TTCTATTCAATATCTCTATGGGGTAAAAACGAAATTAAGAAAAACTCTTGTTTATTAACAATGAATAATAATGAAAGTTCTTATTTTTTCAAAGAGTAAATATCCAATTGATAAAAATGAAAGAAAGGTGACACGACTTTTTATGACTATTGCTCATTTTGAGCATAAAGTAGGTACCACTTGTAATAGGACCCTATGACTCGTAGGGTCCAGTTGTAGCCAACACAGAACTCAATTGGGTAAACACTGGACATCTATGATTAGCACCCAATGACTCGTAGAAGTCCATATGACTCTTAGTGAGCCACTCGTACTTAGATCAGAACTTTTCCACATACTTACTAATTTGGTTATGATTGGGTCCCTAAGACCCATCAAAACTACCTACGACTCGTATCTCTAAGTCGCACTTAGGGCAGTAATTCAAGAAACATTAACTGGACACCTTATGACTAGGGTCACATGATCCATCAAGACACCTTACAACTCATAGGGGTAAGTCGTAGTCAAGACAGTGAGGATAAAATTTTAGAAGTTTTCAAGGACCAAAAACTTGGAGCATTACATTATGAAATTTCAATGTCAAGAATGAATTTACTAAATTTTCTCTTAATAATTTTGGATACAAACCATGACAATGTATTTTCCCATGTGAATTACGTTCTTACATGCTTTATAATCTTAGTCACCTATATCATATTCAGTTGACACCATGGCAATTATCAATTTATGAATTAAACCATGTGAGCATATTGTTCTCATAAGTTTAACATCTTCACATACTCATAATCATGGACTTCATCAGTTTAGTGAAATATGCAATGATTTGGGTCTATGAATCATGAATGTCCTTACAGTATTGTGATGATGTTAATATATTTAACATATTATTTAGTACAGGTGGGTCGTGAACACTCGATACTATATGTTTATGTATGTTTTTAATTTCATGTAACAAGTCTGTTCGATCATAATTTTATCATCATTTTTGGATTATCATATTCATGTTGAGCAATTATCAGTTGTGACTCATGTGAACTTTAATTAATACCATCATCAATTCAGTTGGGAGTAGGATTTAGCACTGAGCGAACCTAGGGATGAAGTCTCACCCACCAGTAGAGGACTAAGACCTTTAATAGCAATCCCTAAGTTCTAGAACTACATAGCCAATGTAGGTTATGAGATGTCACCCATCAGTAGAGGACTAACACTCTCTTAGGGGTAGCCTGCTAGTAGAGGACTGACTCTCTAGTTCTTTGGGATATCAACATAGTGGATCCATATAGCCAGTATTAGTAATCGTAGTAAGGTATTGACACCCTTCCACTAGGGTTATAGGTTGGAACCCGATCAGCTCAGATTGGGGTATGTCAGTTAAATGATAGCCCCCACAATTTCAATTTAGTATTCATATTATATCAATTCAGCTTTGCATGACTAACTGTTCAGTGTATCAGTTATTTAGTTTTACAGATTATTTTAGTACATGCTTTACTTGGTTCTGCATTTATTCTACATGTTCATGCATGCATGCTCAGTGCTTATGTGTAATTTAGTTAGTTCCATCTCACATACCAGTACATTCCAAGTACTAACTGGATACTCTTTTTTGCGCTATATTGATTTCATAATATAGGTTTGGACGCTCAGTTCCCTGATCTCCCTTAGTCAGTTCAGTTCCACTCAATAGTAGTTGTGGTGAGTCCTCATCCATCAAGGACAAATTATTTGTAGTTATTTTCAGTACCTCCTTTATTTCAATCAGTCCGAGTTAGTTGGGCATTTGTCCCATCAACTTCTTATGTTTTAGAGGTTTTCAAATAGTCACACTTGTTTTTAGTTTTATTAGAAGTTTAGACATGTTGGGTATTATATCCGTATTACATTTTAATAGAACTTCTCATCAATTTATCTTCCATATATGAATTTGTATTATTACTTTATTCATGCTCACAGCAGATACCAGATCATGGGTTATCTTGGGGTTACTTTTGGCCTTAAACCTTGTGTTATGACTTGGGGGTAGTCTCGGGTCGTGACATACTTGGTATCAGAGCCTAAGGTTTTAAAGTGTCCTAGGATGTCTGAAAAATGCATTGAGTAAAGTCTTATGCATGGGTGTGAAGCGCACCACACTTACGAGCAAGAGGCTACGAGACATTGTAGGAAAGTTTCCCTTTTTTCAGTATTCATGTCGTACAAAAAAGCATGAGCTCTATTGAATTCCCTTTTCTAACTCATCCTTTATTTGTTTATAAAAAAATACCTCCCATAATAAATAATGGAAGAAGAATGAGGATCAATCTGCACCACCACCTATTCAGGAAGACCCTTTGAATGAACATGTTTTCCATTCTAAATTAGGACCACTTTACCATTTTAGCTCAGACTATGACTGGTCACAATAACTAGTAGGCTGTGGCCTAGTAAATCCATTAGCGAACACAACAACAACTAGTATCTACGACTTCACTCAGATGAATCCTCCATTATTTTCTAGATCAATGTAAGAGGAGGATCCGCTAAAGTTTCTCGGTTGTGTGCAGCAAGAGACAGCTATCATGGTTGTTACCTCTAGTGAGAGTTCTGACTTTGCTTCTTTCTAATTGTAAGGAGTGGCTCATACTTGGTTCAAGAAGTAGAAGAAGGACAGAGGTTTGAGGCAGGACCTTTAGAATGGGATGAGTTTGTTATGGCCTTCTTAGACAAATTCTTCCCACTTGAGTTGAGGGAGGCCAAGGTGCAGAAGTTTATAAATTTAAAGAAGGGTAAGATGAGTGTGAAGGAGTACTCACTCAAGTTTACCTAGTTGATGCTGATTCTAGGGCTAGAATGAGTAAGTTTGTGTCTGGAGTGTCAAATAATGTAGTCAAGGAGTGTAGAACAACTATGTTGATTAAGTAGATGGACCTTTCTAGGTTGATGGATCATTCTCAATAGATTGAGGAGGAGAAGTTCAAGGAGAAGGAAAAAGAAAATAAAAGGGCCAGAATAAGGAGCTTCAACTTCTCACAGAAAAGGTCAGATGGTGGGAATTTGTCTCAGTTCTGTCGGAAGTACAGCTCCATCCCCATCTTTAGCCAGTGGTCCAGTGCCTAAGTTTATATAGGATAATTGGTATAGAGCACCAGGCTCTAAGTCCCAGGGAAGCATGAATAGTGGTTGCACAAATCTGCTTTGCTGGAGATATGGTAAGAACTATAAGGGAAAGTGTAAGGTAGGCAGTGGTATGTGTTTTGGATGTTGAAATCCATACCACAAGATCAGGGATTATCCAGTAGTAGGCTAGAAGTAGGCTAGAAGGGTAAAGATTTTCATCAATTGGGCTAGTCAAATTGCTCCCCATCTCTTTCAGGTCGCCCAACTCAATAGGGGCCACCTCTAGCGCTACCAGTGGGTAATGTAAGAACCAACTTTATTCTCTCCAGACTTGACATGATTAGGAAAATTCTCCTTATGTAGTTACGGGTATGTTACAAGTCTTCCACTTTCATGTTTATGCATTATTAGACCTTGGAGCTTCACTTTATTTTGTGATTCCTCATATAGCTGTAGACTTGGATATCTGTCCTAACATTTCAAAAGATACCTTCTAATTATTTACTCCAGTGGATAGCTCTAATATATCCAGAGGGGTATACAAAAATTGTTCGATCACAGTGTCTCAAAAGGTCACTTCAATTGACCTTGTAGAGTTAGAGATGGCTGATTTTTATATCATTCTCGACATACATTGGCTCCACTCATGCTATGTCTTTGTGTACTGTAGAAATAGAAAAGTCCAGTTCCAGTTTGCTAATGAGCCTATAATTGAATTAAGGGGTTGTACTTCAGTGCCTATAGGTCGATTTGTCTCCTATCTTAAGGCAAGAAAGATGATATCCAAGGGAAGTATTTTCCATCTCTTCCTAGTCTAGGGCTTAAATTTTGAAAATTGAAGTCTTGAGTCAATTCTAGTAGTGAATGAGTTTCCAGAAGTGTTCTCTAAATATCTTATCGGAGTTCCTCCTGAGAGGAAAATTGACTACGGAATAGATTTCTTCCTAAATTCCTAGCCTATCTCAATTCCACCTTAAGAATGGCTCCAGCTGATCTTAAGGAATTGAAGGAACAATTGAAAAACCTCTTAGATAAGGGTTTCATTAGGCGTAGTGTTTTCCCTTTGGGTGCTCCAGTTCTCTTCGTACGCAAGAAAGATGGTTCCCTCAGACTATGCATAGACTATCATCAGTTCAACAAAGTCATAATAAAAAATAAGTATCCTCTCCACAGGATTGATGAATTGTTCAACCAACTTTAGGGTGCAAGCTATTATCCTAAGATAGACCTTAGATCCTCTATCATCAGTTCAGAGTCAGGGATTGTGACATCGAAGACAACCTTCAAAACTCGCTAGGGTAACTTTGCATTTTTAGTTATGTATTTTGGACTAACTAATTCTGCTTTAGCTTTATGGACTTGATAAATAGGGTGTTCAAGAAATACTTGGATATATTTATTATAGTCTTTACAGATGACATCCTCATCTATTCTCTTAGTGAAGTGATCATGCAAACCATTTAAGAATTATATTGCAGACCCTTAAAGATCACCAATTATTTTTTAAGTTCAACAAGTGCAAATTTTAGTGGATATTAGTAGCTTTCCTTGGTCACATCATTTCTAGTGATGGTATTAGAGTTGATCCTCAAAAGACCGAAGTAGTGAGAAACTAGCCTAACCCCCTCTCTCCATCAGATATTAAGAGTTTCTTAGGTTTAGATGGTTACTACAAACTATTTATTGAAGTATTTTCTTCTATTGCTTCCCCTATTTCTTGATTAACCCAAAATAAATTCATATTTTAGTGGTGAAATTCCTGCGAGAAAAGTTTTTAAGAGTTGAAGAGTCAACTCACTTTCGCTCTAGTATTGACTCTACTATAGAGTTTAGATAGGTTTATAATTTATTGTGATTCTTCTAGAGTTGTTCTTGGTTGTGTGTTAATGAATCAAGGTAAGGTCATAACCTATGCCTCTAGGCAGCTCAAACCTCTTGAAAAAAATTACTTGACCTGTGATCTTGAGTAGGCAACAGTTGTCTTTACTTTAAAGATTTGGAGGCATTATCTTTATGGGGTTCATGTTGATATGTTTACGAATCATAAGAGTTTATAGTATGTTTCACTCAGAAAGATCTAAATCTTCATCTGAGATAGTGGCTTGAATTATTGAAAGACTATGATATGAGTGTGTTGTATCACTTGGGTAAGGCCAATGTAGTGGTTGATGCCCTTAGTAGATTGTCTATGGAAAGTGTTGTACATGTTGAAGAGGATAAGAAAGAGTTAGTCTATGAGGTTCAGAAGCTTGCTAGATTTGGCATTCAGTTGGTTGATTCGACTGAAGATAGTATAGAGGTTCAAAACGGTTCAAAATCTTCATTGGTGGCTGAAGTGAAAGAAAAGTAATATAGAGATCGTATATCGGTTAAGTTGAAAGAGGTAATTTGAGATAAAAAAGTGGAGGATTTCTCCCAAGGGGGAGATGGTGTGCTTCGTTGTCAGGGTAGGTTATGTTTTCTAAGTGTGCACGGTTTGAGATAAAGAATATTAGAGGAAGAACATGGTGTGCGATATTCTATTCACCCAGGAGCCACTAAGATGTACCGTGGTTTTCTAAAAGTCTACTAGTGGAATAAAGAATATTAGAGGAAGAACATGGTGCGCGATATTTTATTCACCCAGGAGCCACTAAGATGTACCATGGTTCCTCTAATAAAGAATAATATAGAAAGAACATGGTGCGCGATATTCTATTCACCTAGGAGCCACTAAGATGTACCGTGGTTTTTTAAAAGTCTACTAGTGGAATGGTATGAAGAAAGATATAGCAGAATTTGTGGATAATGTTCAAATTATTACCAAGTTAATGATCAGTACCAAAGGCCTAATGGTACGCTTTAGGAGTTCAACATCACCACTTATAAGTGGAAGGTGGTGAATAAAGATTTTGTTACAGGGTTACCTCATACGTGTCATCATCATGATTCAATCTGGGTCATTGTAGATAAAATGACCAAGTCAACCTATTTCTTACTAGTTCATACTTCGTGTTCAACCGAGAATTATGCTAGACTCTATCTCAGTGAGTTAGTAAAGTAGCATGGGGTTTCATTAACTATTATTTCAGATAGAGGTACTTAGTTTACCTCTCACTTTTGGAAGACTTTTCAAAAGGATTGGTACCTAAATCCATCTAAGTAAAACTTTTCATCCTCAGACAGACAGCCAGACAGAGAGGACCATTCAGACCTTAGAAAATATGTTGAGATCTTATGTTATCTATTTCAAGGGTAGTTGGTTTCACGACCCAAGGCTACCCCCTAGTCGTGGCACGGTACTTGAAACCACAAGGGATTCCAAGCTAACCCATGAGCTGGCATAATGCTTGAGAAACTGATTTAATATGTATTAAATAGTTAGTTTTGCTGTGTGGAAAGATAATCATAATGAAATATGAATAAGTATGTAACTGATAAAGTTTACAATTTGATAAATCTGAAGAGAGAAATTTAAATTACATGACTAACTCTGACTGACATCTATGAAGCCTCTACTATAATGACTGTAGATAACTGGGACATGCCTCCAGCTACCACTAATCAATACATAAGAATAGTAATAAAAATAAAGTACATGATCAACATCTGAAAGGAGTCCCCAAAATAGGAGAACTCATCGCCTGCTGGCTGGAAACTGAAGCTATCTGATCATGATGTATGGGCTATAACTGGTGCCTACATTATGAAATAATTTAGCCACACAGAAGTATATGTGAATTAGTACTTTTGGAAAGTACTAAGAAAGTGGGGGTGAATGTAATAAGTAAAATTGAGTTCATGTGTAATCTTAAACATGCATGCTAAGTGTAAGTAGGCTCACCAAGAGACTGAAATAAGATGAAAGCCGATATATCTTTAAACATAATTAACAAACAAAATCTAATAAGTTGGTTAATCACTACACATATTTTCTTAAAAACTATATTTTTCTAATATAAGTAGAACTAAAGCTGGAAAATAGTAAAACATGGATACTATATAAATACTGGGTCTGAAACTATGTGTTGCTACCTGACATAACTCGAGGATCTGAACATAAAAATATATTGAGAACAAATACATAAACACACAAAACTAAACATAATACATACTAAGCTGATTTGATTAACTCAATACTAAAGAACTAATATCTGAATATTGAATAACTGGTATTTGGATACTGATTAGCTGGTATCTGTATACTAATTAACTGATAATGGTAAAATAATTAACTAATAACTGAATATTGGTCATGTAAAACTGAACTGTACTTAGTCTGAATAACTGGACTAAAACTGGGGGTACTATGCATAGAGATAAGGAATAACTGAACATGTGATAACTGAGCAAGAATGCATGAAAACTGTAATATCTAAGAATACAAGACTAAGTGTATATTAGTTATGTCACTGAGATAATCTATAAATATAAAAGACTGAAATCTGTATAAATGAATATCTGAAAGTCTATACACTTAGTCAAGCAAACCTAAATGGAAAATACACTGCATACTGACTGAAATTATGGGAGGTATCATATAACTGACATGCCTTAATCTAAGCTAATCGGGGTCCAACCTGTAACCCCAGTTGGAAGGTGTCAGTACAGTGCCATGGGTACTAACACTGGAGATGTGTATCCACTAAACTGGTGTCCCAAAGGACTAAGGAGTCACCCTCAACTGGAATTTTCTCTAATGAAATATGTGTTGCCATCAACTGGCAGGTGAACACCTTGTCGACCCTCAACTGGTAGGTTAATATCTTTAACCTATGCTATCTACGTAGTTCTTGAACTCAGGGACTACTAATAAAGGTAACATCCTCTATTAGCAGGCAAGAACCCATCCCTGGGTTTACTCGATGCTAAATACTACTCTCAACTGAAAAACACTGAAATGGTAACTAATGCATGAACTGATAACTGACAACTAATAACTGATAAGCTCAGGTCATGGTATTCTTAAAATAATAGTGCATACGGATTCTAGGTTAATTATTAACATATAGACTGATAATGCTCATCATGAATATGAATATCTGAGTATACTGATAAGATTCATGGATTAACTATCTGAGTACTTGAAAGGATAAATTTATCTAAATCACATAGGATCGTGTGTTCATAACCCACAAGCAATGAATGAGTATAAATATGATATCAAACTTGAAATATGATAATGACTGATTATGGTTCAAGGACCCAACCATGGGCATTTTATCAAACATGTGAAAATCATAAACTTATACTTGAGAATATCTTAAACATGAGGGAAACAACAGGATTTCATGGCAAGAATCATTACTTGGGGATTTATCCTGAATCAACTGAACAAGACATGGGAATTACAACATTCAAAACATGATATGAATCATTCCACTTGAAAGAATTTATAATCATAACTTGAAATTAAATAAATGAGAAATTCATGGAGATAGTTCAACTTAAACATGTAAAACTTATAATTTAAAACCTTAAAAGGGGTTTTGGCACCATGGGTGATAGGGGACCCATGGATGAACTCCCACATACCTTAATAGATGATTTCTTGAAGATTTCTTAAGAGTTTCTTGAACTTGAAGCTTGAATTCCTTGATTTATTTTGAAAGGGTTAGGGTTTGATCTTAGGGAAAGAGAGGGCTTTTCTTGAGAGAATTTGTGAGAAAAGGACCAATTATGCTCCTTGGGAGCCCCAATTGATGTTTATGGACATGTTGGGTGATGGGAAATGACCCAAATACCCTTTGGACATTTAAATCAAAAGATGAAAATATCAATACTAGTCAATGCTATCTCTATCCTTTGTGGACTAGCCCAGGCAACGTGGACTTATCTCGTCGGACTAGCCCAGGCGACGTGGGCCTATCCCAGTGGCCTCACTAGTTTACTTCTCCAAACATGTCGCTACGCTCATCTAAAAATTCTAAAACTCGCCCGATATGTACTTTTACCTCCCTAAGCATGAATCAACTTAAAAACCAACAATTCAGGGTTGGGAAGTTCAATTTAAAAATTCGTGAATTCTAGCGGTCTTGAAAGTAACTAAGTCCTCAAAACTTAGTGAAATGTTCAAGTCTTGGACCCCTTAAACATGCAACTGAGAGTTGAACTGAGCTATGACTTTTATGGGGGTATTACTGTAACACCCCGTATTTACCTAGCATAATCTATGTCCCAATACATGAGTATTCGTATATAAAATTTCTGAAACGCTCATTATTTTTTAGTTTAGAGCCTTCCATTGCATAGGAAATTTAATTAGCTTTCAAACGATTTAAATTCTCCTAAATCCGATAACTGGTAAGAAGTTATGATGATTTTAAGTTTCATTCATTAAACACCATCATTTTAACCCTCACCGCATCGCGTAGGAAACCCAAATGACAATTGTCAATTTCCAATGTGACTCTGCGATCATGGTACATCGCGGAGCAGGCTAATTTCCCATTTGTCAATCCCAATGGGCCTCCGCAATCATTGTATGTTGTGGGCTTAATGTGATGGTGGTGCATTACGCCATCTATCTAGGTCCCATTTGTCCATTTTCCAGTGGCTTGGCGCAATAGTGGCGCATCGCGCCAAGACCAAAAATCGGGATGGTCAGTTTTCAACTTCCATTTTTAAATTCATTTAAGGGTATTAGGGTGTTTTTCTACTGCCGTAATTAGCCTAAAACACGAAATTTAACCCCTAAAATCCCTAAGTAGTCATCATTATTTCAAATCCTCTCACAATCAAAAATCCCTCTTTCAAGAACAAGAAACCCTAGGTCTCAAATTCAAGGCAATTTCTAAAGAACTCTCCATTCATCTCTTCAAATTCATTAACCCAGGTATATTAGATGTTCATCCATGGACCTCTTTCATCCATGGAGTCCAAGCAACCTTTTTAATTTATAAAATTATGATCTTTTCAAGTCATCATGTTTTAAATTATGATTTGATCCATGAATCTCCCTGAACTATGATTCTATACGATGTTACCATGAAATTATTGTTAACATTAAATCTTCCATGTTTTAATATTATGATTTACTGAATTAAGCCATGATTTAATGCTATTATGATGAATTCATGATATTTCTACAAGTTCCATGACATTTCGATGATTGTTTTAAAACCATGAACTACAAGTGTTTGATAAAATGCCTACAAGAATGATTTATTTATTATGATCCTTCATGTTTTGGCCTTCAAGCTTTAGTGTCTTATCAGTATTGTTGCTTTAAGTCCTGGGGGTATTGAATACCCGAAAACCATAGTTGTTTATTTAGTCTAGCCTCAGTATATTACATAATAGTCTTCAGATTATATTATGAGCATTAGCAGAATAGTCAAATATTAGTTATTCAACTCAGAACAATCTAGTACCTCAGTGTCTTTCAGTTGCGAGTAGGATTTAGCACTAAGCGAGTGTAGTGATGGCGACTTCCCTATCAGATAGGAAGAGTTGTTAGTAGCAATCCATATACTCCATAACTACGTAGCCAACATAGGATATGAGTAGTCACGCATCAGATTAGGCTTGACTATCTCATAGGGGTCACCTATCAATTCAGGCTTGACATCCTAGTCCTTTGGACATTATATTAGTTTAGAGGATCCACACAACCATTATTAGTACTCATGGAAAGGTATTAACACCCTTCCATCTTTGATTACAGATTGGACCCCAATTAACTTAAATTGGGGAATGTCGATTAGATGATACCTCCCGTAGTCTCAGATATGGTCTCAGTTATAGTCCCAGTTCAGTTATTCAGTCATAGTGTTACTTGACCAAAGTTTATAGATTTCAGTTATGTTAGTATTTTAGTTTACAAATTTTACTCAATTATGTTATATGCTTGGTCGTGCATTCTCAGTACTTAAAGATTTCCATTCATTATCAGTATCTAAAAATTCCATGTTCTGTACTCAGTACTCCATGCTTTACATGCATATCCAGTTAATCATTAGTTCTATTCATGAAACTATGCATAGTAGCCTACCTTATTTAGTATACCAGTACATTCAAAGTACTGATCGCATACCTTTTCTTTTGCTCTATGATGTATTATATATAGGTTCTGACGCTCAGTTCTCAGCTCATAAGTAGACTCATCAAATTCTTAGTAATAGCAGTGGTGAGTCCACATACTTTGAGGACAGACTTACTTTATTTCATGTCTTAGTTAGTAGTTAGTTGGGGCTTGTCCCATCAACTCATATTCAGTTAGTTATAAAAGCTTTTCAGACATTAGAGTAAGTTATTCAGTATTCAGGTATTATAGTTAGTGATCCAGTGTATATTTATTTTATCATATTCAGTTAGTTATTTCTATAGACTCATACTTTAGTTTAAATTCAGTTGCTAAAACCGTATGGCATGTCAGTATTCTTCTGTATTTATGATCATGTTATTCAGTGCTCATAGCAAGTACCAGCTCATGGGTTAGCTTGTAGTCCCTCAGGACCGTAAGCACCGTGTAACGACTTGGGGGTAGTATTGGGTCGTTACAAACTTGGTATCAGAGCCTAAGGTTTTAAAGTGTCCTAGGAAGTATGAAAGCCACGTCGAGTAGAGTCTTGTGCTTGGGTGTGTAGCACGCCATACTTATGGATGAGAGGCTATAAGGCATTTAGGAAAAGTTTCCCCTCTTTCAAGTATTTATGTTGTGCGCTTGAGCATGAGCTCAAGTTAAACTCTCAGTCTAATCTGTTTTTCCTTCCATTTAAAGAACATGCCTCCCAAGAAGAACGGAAGAATAACAGAAACTCAGCCAGTTGCTCAGCCCATCCAGGCAAATCCTTTGGATGAGCATAACTCTCACGCAGAATTTAGTGCTACATTCACTACTCTAGAAAACTCCATAGTAGCACAGAATGAATGGCCAACCACTATTTTGGCTAACCCAATGGCTAATACTCCTACAACTAAAATTCGGGATTTCACTCGAATAATCCTCCTTCTTTTATGGGATCCAAGTCTGAAGAGGATCGGCAGGAATTCTTAGATATGGTTCAGAAGGTCACGAATACTAGGGGGTGACGTCTAGTTAGAGTGCCGAGTTGGTTGTATATCAATTGTAAGATGTAGACCATACTTGGTTTAAGAAGTGGAAAGTTGATAAAGGTGTTGATGCAGGGCATATAGAATGGGAAGAGTTTACCATGACTTTCTTGGATAGATTCTTTCCATTGGAGTTGAGAGAGGCCAAAGTATTGGAGTTCATTAATTTGATACAAGGCAGCATGAGTGTGAGGTAATATTCTCTTAAGCTCACTCAGTTAGCTAGATATGCTCCTCATTTGGTGGCTGATAGTAGGTCTACGATAAGTAAGTTTTTATCTAGCATGTTGGATAGTGTGGTCAAGGAGTGTAGGACCGTAATGCTGATTAATAAGATGGACTTATCTAGGCTAATGGTTCATGCACAATAGATAGAAGAGCAAAATATTAAGGAGAGAAAGAGAGGAAATAAGAGAGCTAGGATGGGTAGTTTTAATTTCAATCAGCCAAACTCAGAAGGTGGTAACCGTCCTCTATTTCATCAGAGGTCTTCAGCCCTGAACCTTCTTCAGCCAGTGCCCTAGTACCCAAATTCAGAAATGACAATAGGGATAGGGCACCAGGCTCTAAGTCCCAGGTCAGTGTTAGCAGTGCTTGTACAAATCCTCTATGTCAAAAATATGGCAGATACCATTAGGGTAACTGTAAAGCAGGTAGTGATGTGTGCTTTGGATGTTGCAAGCTAGGCCATCAGATTCAAGAGTATCGAGTTGTTGCTCAAAAATATAGGGATGTGCGCCAATAGGGCTAGTCCTATCAGTTGTCAATTCCATCCAGTCACCCAATGCAGCAGGGTGCCTCTTTCAGGAAAATTCTCTTGATGTAGTTACTAGTATGTTGCAGGTCTTTCACTTACATGTTTATGCTTTACTAGACCTTGGGGCTTCTCTTTCTTTTGTAACTCCATATATAGCTATCAACTTTGGAGTCAGTCCTGAAACTATAGCAGAGCCCTTTTTAAAGTATACCCTAATAGGTGTTTCCATTATAGCCTGACAGGTATATAGGAACTGTCTGATCACAATAGCTAAAAAAGTTACTTCAGTTGATCTTGTGGAGTTAGAGATGACGGATTTCGATGTCATTTTTGGCATGGATTGGCTCCACTTATGCTATGCCTCAATTGATTGTAGAAACAAAATAGTTCATTTTAAGTTTCCAAATGAACCTGTCCTTAAATGTAGGGGTAGTACTATAGCTCTTAGGGGTCAATTGATTTTGTACCTTTGAGCCAGAAAAATTATATCGAAGGGGTTTATTTACAATATCATGCGAGTCAAAGACTCTAACTCAGAAAGTTCTACTCTTGAGTCGGTTCCATTAGTAAAAGAATTCTTAGATGTATTTCTTGAAAATCTTCCCAGAGTTCCTCCCGAAAGGGAAATCGACTTCAGAATAGACCTTCTCCCAGATACTCAGCCTATATCTATTCTGCCATATAGAATGGTTCCAGCTAAACTAAAAGAACAGTTAAAGGATCTCTTAGATAAGGGATTCATCAGACCCAGTATACCCTCAAAGATTGAACCTGTTTTATTCGTGAGTAAGAAAGACAGTTCTCTCTGAATATGCATAAACTACCGTCAGTTGAACAACGTAACAGTCAAGAATAAATATCCACTTCCTAGAATTGATGACTTATTTAACCAACTTCAAGATGCCAGCTCTTTTTCCAAGATAGACCTCAGATCAGACTATCATTAGCTTAGAGTCAGAGAACGTTACATTTTAAAAATAGCTTTCTAAACTCGGTATGGTCACTTTAAATTTTTAGTCATGTCCTTTGGTTTCATAAATACCCCAGTAGCCTTTATAGATTTGATGAATCGAGTGTTCAGTCAATACTTAGACATATTCATCATAGTTTTCATTAATAACAATTTTGTCTATTCTTGTAGCAAAAGTGATCATGCAGACCATCTTAGCATAGTACTTCAAACTCTTAGAGCCCATTAGTTGTTTGATAAATTTAGTAAGTGGGAATTTTGGATAAGATCAGTAGAATTCCTTGGTCATACTATTTTCGGTAATGGCATTAGTGTTGATCCTCAAAATACCAAAGTGGTGAAAAACTAGCCTAAACCCATCTCTCTATCAGATATCAGGAGTTATTTAGGTTTAGCTGGCTATTATCGTCAGTTTGTTTAAGGGTTTTCTTCTATTGCATCCCCTATGTCCTGATTGAATCAGAAGAAAGTTAAGTTTTAGTGGTCATATTCATGCGAGAAGAGTTTTCAGGAGTTGAAGACTCGACTTACCTCAGCCCTAGTCTTCACTCTACTAGATGGTTCAGATGGTTTTGTCGTGTACTGTGATACATCCAAAGTAGGTTTGGCTTGTGTCCTCGTGCAGAGAGGTAAGGTCATAGCCTATGCCTCCAGACAACTTAATCCTCTTGAGAAGAATTATCCGAATCATGATCTTGAGCTAGCATTTATAATATTTTCCTTAAATATTTGAAGACATTACTTATATGGGGTGCATGAGGATGTGTTCACAGATCACAAAATCTTTCAGTATGTGTTCTCTCATAAAGATTTGAATTTGCGTTAGAGAAGATGGTTAGAGTTATTGAAGGATTATGACATGAGTGTTCTGTATCATCTGGGAAAGTCAATGTAGTAGTTGATGCTCTTAGTAGAATGTATATGGGTAGTGTAGCTCATGTTGAGGATGGTAAGAAGAAGTTAGCTCAAGAAGTTCATCAGCTTGCCCGACTAGGTGTCTATTTACTCGATTCAATAGAAGGTAGTGTATGAGTACAAAGTAACTCAGAGTCATCCCTAGTTTTCTAGGTAAAGGAAAAGCAGGATAGAGATCCCAGTCTAGTTAAGTTAAAAGAATCAGTTAGCGATCAAAAAGTGGAGATTTTTTCCCAAGAAGGAGATAGTGTTTTGCATTGTCAGGGTATATTATGTGTGCCTGGTGTAGATGATTTGAGGCAATGAATTCTTGTAGAAGCGCATGGTGTTCATTACTCTATTCATTCAGGAGCCACTAAGATGTACCACGATTTGTGGGAGATCTATTGGTAGAGTGGGATAAAGAGAGATGTTGCAGAGTTTCTAGTTAAGGGCTCTACATATCAGCAAGTTAAGGTTAAGCACCAGAAACCTAGTGTGTCCATGTAGGAGTTCAGCATTCCCATATGGAAATGGGAGTAAGTAAACAAAGACTTTGTGACATGTTTACCTCGTACCCAACGTCAGCATGACTCTATTTGGGTTATTATAAACAGGATGACCAAATCAGCTCATTTCTTGCCAGTCCATACCTCTTACTCAACCGAGGACTATGCCAATCTCTATCTCAGAGAGTTGGTTAGGTTGCACAGTGTTCCTTTATCTATTATCTCTGATAGAGGTAGCTAGTTTACTTCTCACTTATGGAAAGCATTCCATAAGGGTCTTGGTACCCAAGTCGACCTCAGTACGTCCTTCCACCCTTAGATAGATAGTTAAGCAGAAATAACCATTTAGACTCTTGAGGATATGCTAAGAGCGTGCATTGTTGATTTCAAGGGTAGTTGGGATGACCATTTTCCTTTGATTGAATTCGCATACAATAACAGCTATCATTCTAGTATTTGTATGGCTCCATTTGAGTCTCTCTATGGTAGGAGATGTAGATCCCCAATTGGTTGGTTTGAAGTAGGTAAGGTTGCAGTAATAGGGCCTGACTTGGTATTTGATGCGTTAGAAAAGGTTAAGTTGATCAGAGAAAGACTTAACACTGCCCAGAGTCGATAAAAATTATATGCTGATGTGAGGAGAAAGGATTTTGAGTTTGAGGTCGGTGACTTTATGTACTTAAAAATCTCTCCCATGAAGGGAGTGAAAGATTCGGCAAAAAAGGGAAACTTAGTCCCCGATATGTCGGTCCCTTCAAAATTCTCAATCATTTTAGAAAAGTAGCTTACGAGCTTGAGTTGCCTTCATATTTAGCCTCAGTAAACCAGTGTTCTATGTCATATTATTGAAAAAGTGTATAGGTGATCCAACTGTAATTGCTCCCTTAGAAAGTGTAGATATTCAGAACAGTCTTTCCTTTGAGGAAGTTACAGTCAAAATTCTTGATCATCAATTTCGAAGACTAAGGAACAAAGAAACTTCACTAGTCAAAGTTCTTTGGCGGAATCAGTCTGTTGAGGGAGCCAATTGGGAAGCAAAAGCAGGTATGCGGACCAAGTACCCTCATTTTTTCTCTGTGAATCAAGATTTAGTATAAGGTACTAATCTTCTTCAGATTTTCTTTTCTCTATCATGCTCAGTTTCAGCCATACATCATGTTCCTATCAGTCGTGCATTCATGAATCAGTTCAAGCATGTAGTTTATGCATTAGACATGCATATTCAGTGTGTAAGCTCAGTCCATCAGTTCCCTCACCTTAACCAGTTTCATTCGGGGATGAATTATCCCAAGGGGGAGATGTTGTAACACCCCGTATTTCACTAGTATAATCTAAGTTCCAATATAAGAGTATTCACATAAAAAATTTCTAAAACACTTATTATTTTTTAGTTTAGAGTCTGCCATTGCGTAGGAAATTTAGTTAGCTTTCCAACGATATAAAATTCACCTAAATCCGATAACTGGGTAAGAAGTAATGGCAATTTTAAGTTTTAGTCATTAAACATAAGCATTTTAACCCTCAGCGCATCGCATAGGCAGTCCAAATGACAATTGTCAATTTCCAGTGTGACTCCGCGATCATGGCATATCGCGGAGTCAGCCAATTTCCTGTTTGTCAATTTCCAATAGGCCTCCGCAATCATGGCACATTGCAGAGGTGGACAAAATGGCATCAATAGGCTTAAAGCAATGGTGGCACGTCTGCCATCTATCTAGGTCCCAGTTATCCCTTTTCCAGTGGCTTGGCGCGATAGTGGCACATCATGCCAAGGCCAAAAATCAGGATGGTCAGTTTTTAGCTTCCGTTTTTAAATTCGTTTAAGGGTATTTGGGTCTTTTTCCACAGCCATAATTAACCTAAAACATGAAATTTAACCCCTAAACACCCTAAGTAATCATCATTGTTTCAATTCCTCTCACAATTAAAAATCCTTTTTTCAAGAACAAGAAACCCTATCTCTCAAATTCAAGGCAATTTTTCAAGAACTCTCCGTTCATCTCTTCAAATTCATTAACTCAAGTATGTTAGATGTTTATCCCTGGATCCCTTTCATCCATGAAGTCCAAGCAACCTTTTTAAATTATAAAATTGTGATCTTTTCAAGTCAACATGTTTAAAATTATTATTTCATCTATGAATGTCCATGAACTATGATTCTATACCATGTTACAATGAAATTATTGTTATTATTCAATATTCCATATTTTAATATTCTGATATACTAAATTAAACCATGATTTAATGTTATTTTGATGAATTCATGCTATTTCTACAAGTTCCATGGGATTCCAATGATTGTTTTAAAACCATGAACTATAAGTGTTTGATAAAATGGCTACAAGAGTGATTTATTTATTAAGAGCTTTCATGTTTTGCCCTTCAAGCTTTGGTGTCTTTTCAGTATTGTTTCTTTGAGTCCTAAGGGCATTGAATACCCAAAAACCATAGCTGTTTATTTAGTCTAGCCTCAGTACATTACAGAATAGTCTTTAGATTATATTTTGAGCATTATCAGAATAGTCAGATATTAGTTATTCAACTTAGAACAGTCTAGTACCTCAGTGTCTTTCAGTTGGGAGTAGGATTTAGCACCGAGCGGGTATAAGGATAGCATCTTCCCCATAAGATAGGCAGAGTCATTAGTAGCAGTCCCCATACTCCAAAACTACTTAGCAAGCATAGGATATAAGTAGTCACCTGTTAGATTAGGATTGACAATCTCGCAGGGGTCACCCATCAATTCAGGCTTAACACCCTAAGTCCTTTGGACATTATATTAGTTCAGTAGAACCACACAGCCATTGTTAGTACATGTGACACGGTATTAAAACCTTTCCAGCTTGGGTTACAGGTTGGACCCCGATTAACTCAAATTAGGGAATGTCGGTTAGATGATGCCTCCCATAGTCTCATATATGGTCGCACTTACAATCCCAATTCAGTTATTCAGTCTTAGTGTTGCTTGACTAAGGCATACATATTTTTGTTATCTCAGTATTTTAGTTTATAGATTTTACTCAATTATGTTATATGCTTGGCCATGCATCCTCAGTATTTATAGATTTCCATGCATTATCAGTATCTACAGATTCCATGTTCTCTACTCAGTATCCATGCTTTACATTAATATCCAATTAATTATTAGTTCTGTACATGAAACTATACATATTATCCTACCTCATTTAGCATACTAGTATATTCAAAGTACCGATCGCATATATTTTCTTTAGCACTATGATGTATTATATCATAGGTTTTAATGCTCAATTCTCGGCTCGTGAGTAAAATCATTAGATTCTCAGCAATAGCAATGGTGAGTCCTCATACTTCGAGGATAGGCTTACTTTATTTCATGTCTCAGTTAGTAGTTAGTTGGTGTTAGTTGGGGCCTATCCTATTAACTCATATTCAGTCAGTTAGTTATAGAGGCTTTTCAAACATTAGAGTCAGTTATTCAGTATTCAGATATTATAGTTAGTGATCCAATTTATCTTTCTTTTATCAAATTCAGTCAATATTTTTGTAGACTCGTATTTCAGTTTTAAACTCTATTTTAAAACCTTATGGCACATCAGTATTCTTATATATTTATGATTATGTTATTTAGTGCTCACAGCAGGTACTAGCTCATGGGTTGGCTTGTGGTCCCTTGGGACTGTAAGCACTATGTAACAACTAGGGGGTAGCCTCGAGTCATTATAATTATAGTTGGGATGACCACTTACCTTTGATTGAGTTTTCCTACAACAACAACTATCACTCTAGTATCGAGATTCCTCCATTTAAGGCTCTCTATAGAATGAGGTGTACATCTCATATTGATTGGTTTTAAGTAGGTGAGACTGCCTTGATAGAACCAAATTTAGTATATGATGCGATAGAGAAAGTTTAGTTGATTCGATAAAGGCTAAAGATACCCTAAAATTAATAGAAATCCTATGCTGATGTAAGGAGAAGAGATCTTGAGTTTTATATTGGTGACTTGGTTTATTTGAAAATTTTGTCTATGAAAGGGGTGAAGAGGTTTGGTAAGAAATGAAAGCTCAGTCCCCGCTATGTTGGCCTATATAGGATTTTGAGCTATTTTGGTAAAGTAGCTTATGAGTTAGAGTTGTCTACAGAAATGGCATCGGTGCATCCGATATTTTATGTCTCTATGCTAAAGAAATACATTTGTGACCCAACTTCTGTTGTTCCTTTAGAATGTATGGGCATAAAAGATATCCTTTCCTATGAAGAAGTCCTATTTCAAATCCTTATACATCATATTCGTAGGTTGAGAAATAAGTAAATTGCCTTGGTAAAGGTTTTGTGAAGGAATTAGTCCATTGAGGGAGCTACTGGGGAACCAGAAGACGATATGTGAGCAAACTATCCCCATTTTTTCTCTATGAATCTAGATTTAACTTGAGGAAATTAAATTGATTCTCTCATTTTCTATCACAGTTGTCCAACCATCCATATGTCATAACATGCATTCATAAACCCAATTTAGTCCATGCATCATGTTTTAGATTCATCTATGTAGTAATGATTCAGCTCATAGGTATTCAGTGCATGATCTAATCCTTCCTATTATCTCAGCACAGACAGTTTCATTTGAGAATGAATGATCTCAACAAGGAGATATTGTAAGACCCCGCAAAGTCGTAGTCATATTTCTAGTTATTTGTCGCATGTTTGAAGGTCCCCAAAGCAATTATTTCACACTAAGTACAAGTAACATGACCAATTTAACACCGTAAGATTTTGAACATTTTATTTTTGGCCTTCCCGTGTTCAAAACATTGGTTTATGAGTTGAAATATGTTTAGGAATGTTAAAAGGGTCATCTGAGAGAGTTTCGGAATAGGCTAGTCTTCGCTATATGCAGCATGAAACGGAGGTTAGTCTCCATGATAAGCAATGTGTCACAGAGTATAGCCTCCACGATAGTCACTGTGCCACACTGCAGTGTAAAATTATGCAGCCTTCTTTAATGAGAGGGGGGCATTTTGGTCTTTTCTACTCCCTAAACACCCAATCTATGACTTAAAACCCAAGAGGGGCATTATTTTCCCTATTCATCATCAGTTAACGATGTTTATTCTCCTCCTATTCTCAAGAACATAATAATCAAAAGCTTCTTCAATGAATTCACCCATCCAAGGTCTTAATTCCAAGTTTTCTTCAAGAATTCAAGCAAACTCAGGTATGTGGGATATTCATCAATCGGTTCTTTCCACCCAATGATTCCCAAAAATCCCTTTATTCAAGTATAAACCTTTTTCCTTATTTTTATGAAATTTTAATGTCAAGTATGAATTTACAAAATTTTCTCTTAATAATTTATGATACAAACAAAGACAATGTGTTTCCCCATGTTAATTACATTCTTACATGCTTTATAATATCAGTCACCCATATCATGTTTAGTTCAGACCATGGTAATTATCAATTTTGAATTAATCCATGTGAGCATGTTGTCCTCATAAGTTTAATATCTTCCCATACTTATAATCATGGACTTCATAAGGTTAGTGAAATATACTATGATTTGGGTCGATGAATCATGAATTTCCATACGGTATTGTGATGATGCTATGATATTTAAAGTATTATTCTATGCTGGTGGGTTATGAACGCCCTCTACCTATATGTTTTTGCATGTTTCCAATTTCAAGCAACAAGTCAGTTAGATCATCATTTTATCATCAAATTCAGATTATCATATTCATGTTGAGAAATTATCAGTTATAAGTCCTATTAACATTAATCAATATCAGTGTTAGTTCAGTTGGGAGTAGGATTTAGCTCTTAAAAAACCTAGCTATTGTAACACCCCATATTCAAGTACATGTATTGGCATATTCAAGTACGAGTATATGTCTTATTTATATGGAATTAATTTTTTTTATTTTTTTATACCAGAATTTGCCCGTCGATGGATCCATGCGAAGGTTATTGAATAAGATTTCCCAATGATATAAAGATTTTCAAAACCGGATAGGTTTTGGATATAATCGAGCACGTTCGAAACTATAAAATGGTGGCCGGGATATTTGGGAATAGTAAATGTGTAGGAAAATTTCATGCACACAAATTACTGAGGCCAGCCGAAT
This sequence comes from Capsicum chinense, assembly GCA_026120095.1. Classification (NCBI taxonomy): domain Eukaryota; kingdom Viridiplantae; phylum Streptophyta; class Magnoliopsida; order Solanales; family Solanaceae; genus Capsicum; species Capsicum chinense. The sequence continues at coordinate 156,085,932 of JAPEIP010000013.1, read as the reverse complement.
TTTTGGGTCAACTTTGAACGATTATAAATCCCTTAATATAATGAACTGGGATATCTGCAACCTATGAAAAGAAATATCTTTGAGTCTTCTTTCCAATACAATTGGTTTCATCCAAATCCAACGTCTGAGGAAGGAGTTATACTCATTTTACTTCAGCCTATCCAAACAGATTTTTAGGGTCAAATTAAAACGACCATAACTCCTTGTACAGAATGAACTGAGTGGCCTACTTTACATGAAATGAAATCCCTTTGAATTATCCTTCCAACTATACCAATTTCACCCAAATCCTATATCGTAGCAAAGAGTTATGGTCGATCTACTTTAGCTTATCAAAACAGTCCACCAAAGGACAGATTTGACATTATTTAACTTTTAAAGGCATTTTGGTCATTTCCTATTATATTATGGACGGGATTATGTGTATATATACATGTATATGAGTTCAAAAACTCATTTTAATTATCAATCATTGAGGAAGAACAAACCCTAGCCAAATTTGACCTTTAAATTACTTTTGATTCAACCGTAGAAATTCCAAAGTAACCCGATAACTGTGTTTGCCATCTCGAGAGCTTCGAATGGTACCTATTATTTGTGCAAATAGAATTTCATAATAAAGAGGTGAATTCTAAGGTAAGAATATTGTTTGCCTTTGTTCTTTTCCATATGTATATATGTGATAGAAGATTATATGTATTGGTTGTTATTGAAAGGTGATGGAAATAGGGTTATGGACTATTTTGCATGGTTTGGTTTTATTGAATTGTGGAAGGTGGATATGGTAATTAAGTTATGGAAGGTGGATATGGTAATTGATTTATGGAAGGTGGATATGGTGATATACTATTGAATTGATGATTATTT
>JAPEIP010000013.1:156051296-156066413 GCA_026120095.1 Capsicum chinense | reverse complement strand
ATTTTAAATCAATTTGAGGGAAAGCCTAAAGGCCAAAACAATATCATCAATTCTTCTAAAACATGAATATATTCATAAATATGAAAAACCCTTTCTTAAAATCTAGATTTCCATACCCATGAGATTTTAGGAAAACCCCGCGTACCTTAAATTAGAAGCTTTTGAATGAACTCTAGCTTTTGGGATGCTATATGTACGATTGATGGGTGCCTCTTGTATCCCTCGCAATGGGGATTCCAAATCTTGAAGAATAAAAGAAAACTCATGGTTAAATCTTGAGATATTTGGGTTCTTAGTTTGAAACCCTAGGGTGACTTCTTGATGAATTTGAGTGAAAAGAATCATATTTTGGTGTTTTGGGAGTTTAATCCCATGTTATAGCTGGATAAGTGATGGAAGATGCCCATTTTTCCCTTAAAAACATAGAAACAGAACCTGAAATTTTGGAGCGTGTGATAGGGTGTGCGCCGCACACTTATCGCATGATGCTACTGTCTCAGTCACTAAAATGGCCATAACTTTTCGCTCGGGTATTGAATTTAGGCAAAATTGGTATTGTTGGAAAGATAATTTGAAGGGATTTCATTTTATATATAGTAGGCTCTCTAATCAATTATCTACAAAGAGTTATGTTCGATTAAAATTGACCTAAGTTTCGACGCTCACTCAAACTCGAATGATAGGAAAGGTTTCAACTCGTCCTTGAGTTATGGGACCTCTATGATCTCAATTCATGCTTAAATAGGTTCACACACTACATAATTGATTAACATGCCAAATTTGTATAGGATTTATAGCTTTTGGATCATCTATGCATAGAAACGATGGTTTTTATTCTAGCCCAAAATACGAGGTGTTACATTATCTCCCCCTTGGGATCATTCATCCCTGAATGATGGGTAGGAATGTTGAAGTCTTAAAGGTATGGAATAAAGTGGACATGATATGTCTTCTAAGAAAGAATATACTGATCTGAAACATTTAAATTTCCATTATGAAACTGAATTCTGAGCTGACTTGCCCTTACTTGCTTTAAGGAGTTGATTCATGCTGAAAATTTAGGATTCCCTTAAGGTGTTTATGATCTAATCATACATATCAAATTGAGAAGTGATAAATTATGTAAGTACGAATCTTGAGACAACAACATTTAGATCGTAAAAGGTATTAACTGTCTGAGCTAAAATGCCTAGAGAGATTTGAGACTATGCGCTGAACTCTTATGAACTGAGTCATGACTAAATAGCTAAATCTGAAACATGATGTTCGGACTGAACTGAATTCACAATTTACATGGATGGAATAGATTATCTCTTGGGATAGTCATACACATGGGACTTCAAATAGCAGGACTTGGTGTAACGGGGGAAAACCATAGTAACTTATCTGCTAGACTGTTAAACTGAACTGTTGGTTATACTGGTTGAATTATACTAAAAACTTATACTTAATTGGAGTATCTCTTCAACACTCTTTCTAAAGAAGTTATAGTAGCATCGGGAGCAAAGAATCTTGGGCATCAGTTACATAAGACACCCAACAAAGGAATCACAACAGTGACACTATGCTATAGCATGGAATATAGACATATAACTCATAAACTAGGATAGAATTACCAGGCCTTAGGTAATGCAACTTCTTAGTTTCAAGCTTAGCACACTTCTCGAATACTCCCTTAACTATATTATTCCCTTTAAAAACCATACTCATTTGATTCAACTTAGAATTCTTATATGGGCATTGATAAATCTTTCTACTAATGCTTAAAGTAACATAAGTCCTCTCAGCATGATCAAGACTAACTTCAAATCACAAAATACAACATGCCACACCATGATACTAGTCTAAACCATATGATTCAATCTTCTATATACATATATATATATATATATTTAGAGATCACACCCTAAGCATATCATGCCTTACCACTTCAATGACTAACTCTGATCTCTTACTGTGGATTCACAAGCGCATATTGCGTTCCTCCACTTAAATCTCAACATGTCATTCAAGCCTATCTTTATAACCACATATGAACTCCAAGGCAAATACCCATAAGGACATACTTCACATATTCTCTAATCCACTATCAATATAACTTCCGTGCGCTACCTCAAGAACATACACGCACATATTTCCACTAACCATCACATATATCAAAAACTTGGCCCTAGATCTTACTTCATACTATGGCCTTATCTAAAACAAACATACTATGATCTTTCATTAACAAGAAAAATTTGCTCATCACCACTATTATCACATAAGGAGAAGTCACTAAAAGGTTAGAACATAAGACCTTGAAGCATGGGAGGATATTATATGAGACTTGACACTTAACTGAGGCTGAAAGAATATCAAATCAACATCAGGGATTCATCAAAGTGATCTGAATTGGGGTATACATGACTATAAGCTGAATCTCATCAATCATAAAGAGTATACCATGAATTATGGGAACTGAGCACACTATAAAATGTGAGTACATGAGCCATGAGCTGAATGACCTCAATTTGATATTCATAACATATGGAATATGATTCCAACTACTAAATAAACTAGAACTCCTTATTTTAGAACAAGAAAAACACGTGATTCGCTATCATATACATGAACATAAACTATGATCATGGAACTGAAATGTAAGGCATGAGTAGGTATTGAGATCACTGAAAAATACTGAGATAAGAATGCGTTGAGTCTCACCCTCACTTTCTTATGTTCTATATTATACTGACATCACTACTAAAATTTGAGAGCCTGACTTGGTTACTTGATCTATCATCTCCCCCTTAGCTTTAAGCCATCATCTTAAGTTCGAGAGATACCTTACTAGACTTTAAACTGAACTACACTCACTGCACTCTGTGGTCTAGAATACGACAATATACGTAATTAATAAAACTTAACCCGAATGGCTACACCTAGAAGGGAAAAACCCACTGCTAATCCTACCTTCTGAGACATACTCTATCTTTCTATTGCCCCAATAGTCAATCACATAATACTTGAACACTTACTAACTTTGAATCCTCGTGAGTATTCCCATAGTCGGAGTACACACCCTATTGTGCTTCAACTCTTATTTTGGTTGGTTTAACCTTCAAAAATTCAAACTTAGATTATAACACTTAATCATGGATATCACCAAGCCTTTGATGAATCATACTACTAGTCTTTTCCACCTAGAAACTCAACAGTACTACTATGTCCACTAGCCACATGTAACATGTAATAATCTTAGAAAATGTCGCAACTTCATACACCTTGGGCATACTTCTACCTCATACAACATCATACTTTGTTACTAATCAAATAAACTTAATCTATTGCATACACCATTCAAGCCTATTAGATCACTTCCATATAACTAGTATCATTAACCAAGAAATCATCACATCCAACTTTATGGACATTAACTTTTCAAACTTAGTGTCTAGTGTTAAGCATGATTTACAACCCAACCTGACACATAATTCTCACAAAACATTCATCATTAATCTTAAGCCACTATTCTTACATCAACATCCTACATTAAATTCAAGACAATAGTCTAGCATCAATTATCTACCACCAATAAAGAAGGCAACATAATATATTAGTCCATCAAATTGGCACATTCTATCCAAATACCTCAAAAATCTACTACATACCTTCTCACAAGTAGTACTAGTTTACAACTACCAACCAAAAGAAGGTCAAGGGGGTTAAAGTCACATAATAGACATGGTCAACCTTAATCTTATATTATAACCCCATACAATCTTATCTACTTATACGACTATCTCATATCACACTAACTTACCCTAAGCGTACATTTAGACTACCTTTAAATTCTACAAACAACCATGACTCTATAATTATAACTTACTGGCTCATCTAGCCAGTTTCATACTTCAAGCAGACAATAATTCATCATAACTAATAACTCCTTCTCTACCTTCTACTAAACTAACACACAAGGATGTATCAATTCATTACCAACTCAATCTCATGTGAAAAGATTAGACTGTACATATATTCAACCAACACAAGAACAACAAATTGCTAGTGAATTAAAATAGGCCTCACATGGCTTTACTAGACTTTGATTTTTATGTTTTGAACAAGAAAATAAAATGAATAACAAAGCAACTATGCTAGTGAATCGAAAGAGCCCCATAGAGCTTCAATAGACTTTGATTTTTTTTTTCAAAAACACTATGATAACAAGATTACATATTACAAGAGATAGAAAATTGACACATAATATTCAATGATCTAAGGACACACATCTTACTCTGTATAAATAAAAATCTGAGTCAAACACTTCCCCCACAGACTACCATACGATCCATACATATTACTAGCTACCACATTAGTTTATCACTATAAAGTGGTAAATCATCCTCAAACATCAGTTATTCAACTAAAATATTTATTTACACAAAATTTACCCTTACTCTGACTTCTAACTTTATGACTTTATATCACCAACCTCTTGGTCTAATCTCACTATCAATAGATCATGACACCGACACTTTAACTTATACTACTAATCGGGTGGAAATATAGTTTCAACATTCTGCTACATATCATTCCCCCTGAAGCATGACATCTACAACATAAATTTTTGAAAAGAAATAGAATATTCTTAATACCGCAGGCCGAAAAGCATGATTTCATTAGAATCAAAGCTCACACAACAAGTAATACACTCTGAAGCACTAACAGACTCTTCTCAAGTCCTTGTAAAAATTTTAAACTCTTATATGGCTCAATTAGAAAGGCCCATACCATTTAGACTCTAAACTCCTGCACTTGAATCACCCCAATAAAGAGACATATCTAGGCACATCAAAGTAAGGAAAGAATTGAGATAACTTTACTTTCGTATGGGCGACACCATAGCACGAATTAGAGTATGGAATAGGAACATTCTGGCTTAATAGCATGAGCTAGAATATGAAGAAAGGGAAATATTCCTAAACTCCTAGTAGCCTCCTGCTTATAAGTGTAGCGCGCTACACACCCACAAACAAGATTCTACCCGATGTGATATTGCAGACACCCTAGGACCATGAACCATGCTATGATACCAACTTTGTCACGACCCAAAATAGCGCCCTGTCCATGATAGACATCCTGAACCATGAAGGTTCGAGAGCCCTTCTAACTTGTAATCATATACACCATTCATATATAAATAGAAAATATGGAAATAAAATCTGCTATGAAAACATGGTCATAATATAAATTTAGTTTAACAATGAGGAATAAAATCCAATATCAACTAAACATCATCTAAAAACCATCTGCGAAATCTTTACTACATGATCAAATAACAATTGTCTAAAAACTGGGACAAGGCCCCCAGTAGACCAAAATTATAATAAATAATAATTTTCTGAAAGAAACTAGGCCTTCAGAAATATAGAAGGCTCACCAACTGGTACTCTTCACTCTTTTCTGATGAAACCTACTGCTTATCAGGACCCCTAGACTATGCCTCAAAACTTGGAGAGAGGGGGTCAATATAGATATACTGGTATGCAGAGCAATCCAAAATAAATTTTTTATATAAATAAAATAGTTGAGAGCTAGTCATAAACATCATGAAAGATATAATTTTCAAAACTCATGGGCATTCTTGAAAATAACATAAAAAAACCTTTCTGTCAAAAGTAGTTTCTGATCTTTGTATTACTTCTGAGTTAGTTGGCACTCCCCTACAAGTTTTATATTCCATGGGCTATATGGAATTCAATATTAACTTGGTGGGGAAACCGCCAACCCAAGTATGCCACAAGGGTTGGAGTTTCTGAGTTCGATACGCTACAAGGCACTAGGCCAGCGTATAATAATATACCCGGATCGGCAAATCACGATTTTAGACAATGAGTTGTTTGAACTCATGTCTTTTTCGGAGAACCACCTAAGCTTTCTTTATGCCCAATTTTATCCTGTTCTATATCATGTATTATTCTAGTTTCAACATCTAAAAATCTGACTTCAAACATGCATTCTATTTTATTCTGAATTACCACGGCATTATCTGGATTGGTGTCGTCACACCAAGACTTACAAGTCCTATTTCTGAGCCATAATGCATCATGCATGATTCTTTTATTTAAATATAGTTTTGACCACCCAAACATGCAATTTAACAAAGGGAATTTATGTTCCAAAAACATAAGTCAAAACTATGCAAAATTCCCATCCTTTTAATAAACAATGGTGGTCATGTAACCTTTAACAAACCATGCAACCCTTCTCATTATATGATTATGTTCAACCTCGTCAACATAAACGACCCTCTCTTTTTTGAAATTAAAATCACAATCCAAATATAACATTATTCAAGATATTTTGTAACATGCTTTTCAAGATACATTCAAACGATTTCATAGTATATTATGAGTAAATGAAAATCATCACAAGAGAGAGATTTTTTATGAATCATGCTCTCAATTCAATAATCAACATTAAAACACATGCTTACAATATATATATAATTTTAAATCAATTTAGGGGAAAGCCTAAAGGCCAAAGCAATATCATCAATGCTTCTAAAGCATGAATATATTCATAAATCTAAAAAACCCTTTCTTAAAATCAAGATTTCCATACCCATGAGATTTTAGGAAAACCCCGCGTACATTAAATTAGAAGCTTTTGAATGAACTCTAGCTTTTGGAATGCTATACTTACAATTGATGGGTGCCTCTTGTAGCCCTCGCAATGGGGATTTCAAATCTTGAAGAGCTAAGGAAAACCCACGATTAAACCTTAAGATATTTGGGTTTTTAGTTTGAAACCCTAGGGTGAGTTCTTCATGAATTTGAGAGAAAAGAATCATATTTTGGTATTTTCGGAGTTTAATCCCGTGTTATCGCTGGATAAGGGATGGAAGATACCCATTTTGACCTTAAAAACGTGGAAACAGAACCTAAAATTTTGGTGTGTGCTATAGGGCGTGTGTCGCATGCTTATCGCATGATGCTATTGTCTCAGTCACTAAAATGGCCATAACTTTTCGCTCGGGTATTGAATTTAGGCAAAATTGGTATCGTTGAAAAGCTAATTCGAAGATATTTTGTTTGATATATAGTAGGCTCTCTAATTCATTATATACAAAGAGTTATGGTCGATTGAAGTTGACCCAAGTTTTGACGCTCACTCAAACTCGAATGATAGGAAAGCTTTTAACTCGTCCTTGAGTTAGGGGACCTCTATGATCTCAATTCATGCTTAAATAGGTTCACACACTACATAATTGATTAACATTCGAAATTTGCATAGGATTTATGGCTTTTGGATCATCTATGCATAGAAACAACGGATTTAATTCTATCCCAAAATGCGGGGTATTACAATAATATCTGAAAAAGCTAAAATTCAACAAGACAAATCAAAAAAAGTCTAGTATCATCTTCAAAACATAGCAACACTTTTATTTTTCTTCAATAACATGCAGGGCAAGTTCTAGAGTAAGATGCAAAATATGAAATATGCAAATCCTCACCACACACGGCATAAGTACCAATCAAGATGGATCAATTCTACTTCTAAAACTAACAGAGTCATAGCAAACTATAAAATAAGATAAGCTATATACAGATTCACAACTATGAGCCTAGCTATCAAAAAATCTGCTATTTTATTTACATTCGAGCACTCACATAAAAATACTACTCAAACTCAGGCCTAAATTGCTAGTATCACACATGTAAAAATTGTGCTCTTTTTTATTTTCTCTCCCAAAAAATAAAATTTACTCCTAAAAATAAAAAATACTCTATTTAAAGTGACCCCCCTCAAAAATGAATCGAAACGAAAAATCAAGGAATGGACAAAATATGCTCTAATAAAAACTAAAAAACTAAAAACCAACAAAAATTAATCTAATCTAACGAATAAAATAAAAATCTTTTTGTGTTTTTAAATTTAAATTTTTTCTTAATTTTTTTTATTAAAACTAAAGCAAGAAACTAAAAAATAAAAAATAAATCTTTTAGCATACTTTATCCTTAACAAGTATCAGAAGATATCCCACCCCACACTTAAAATCATGCTTTATCCCCAAAGCAATAAATAAAGTAAAACATGGGTTAAATATATTCCCTGAGACCCTCTATGACCTAACTAGAAGCATGTTTCCTCAATTTTCGTCATGGATTGCGCGCACCCCACAATTTAGCTAAAACATTATCCTTATCTCCAGGTTTTGGTTACTAAGACTTTCTCTAAATCTGCAGAAACAAAAAAAATAACCAAAAAAGTGACACTAAAATTTAAACAAAAAAGAAATAAGAAAAATAAAATCTACTTACTATATGTTAGGTTGCCTCCCAACAAGTGCCTAATTTAATGTCGAGGCACGACCCATCAACTTTTTGCTCCACCTTGAGGATATTAATTTCACCCCTAATATTGCATCCATCATTTTTCTTCTCTCATAGGGTGGTGGTATAAATATGACTGAACCAAGTAATAGATGGTAACCGCTCATCCTCAAAGTGAGTCATGTTTTTGTGTCACTTGTCTGGTGTAAATTTAAAAATATAGAATTCTTGATTCTCATCTTAACACTCTTCGACTATTTCAGATAACTTCAAAGACATGTCATCATCTAAAAATAATGTAGAAAAGTGCTTTGAAGAAGATCAAACAAATCTCACTTTTAAATTTACACCATCTACAATATGCTCACTCGTAGTCACCTTCACAATGTCACTCTCAAGAAAAAAATAATAGTTGAATGGCTGAAATTCTTTTAACTACTTCACGGGTTGGGTAGTATCCACAACAATTGGTGAAGATGTAAACCACTCGATTTCTTGGAAATTTTGACAAATACTCTCCCTATGGGGTTCTCCACAAAAACAGCAAGAATCGTCATCATTCGACCACTATTTATCCCAACCTGACATACCAAGAAGAGAGGTAGAAAAATAAAAGAAAATAAAAAGAAAATTATGTACAAAAATATATATATAACTCAAACAAATAAAAATTAAAAATTCTAATATAGATACACAAGTAATTATAAAGTCCCCGACAACGGCGCCAAAAACTTGTTGCTCCAAAGCAGTCATGCAATTGTATGTGGTCCACCCAAGTAATATAGTTACCTTATTAAAAGATAAGTATAGATTCCACGGGGACTTGTGTTAAACAACTATCTAATTCTAGTTCAACTTTAAAGATAAAACAAGTTCTCAGGTAACTAAAAGAATTTGACAGTTTCAAACTAAACATAAACTAAAATAATGCAATAATGTAAAAGAGTTAGACTATAATGGAGAAAATCCTAGGTTAAGGCACTACGAACAATCCTTATTAGAAATATAATCTCTTTGGTTTAGTTAATTATCTTGGATGTTGGTTCACGAGGTTGATAACATGATTATAGTCTTCTGAACTTTTAACCAACTATCTAATCGAGCCTCACAACTACATCATTGATTGGGGATTCAAGTATTAAGCTAAACACATTTGTATTTCTTCTCATAATAAATAAAATAGTGTGTATTAGGTATATTCCTGTCCTAAATGCAAATTATAACTTCAATCAATTGAAAAATTACAATCCTACTTCCTATATCCCATATTCTATCATATCGTTCCTCCTTTCGAGCTCACAATAGAATTAAGTGTTTATCCTAAGGGTCACAAATCCATCAGACAGTGAAAAAAGGTTATAAGAATAACAAACAATTATAATAACAATAACCAACTCAATTACATAGCATAAGCAATCATGTTCTTGGCCTTAACCCCAGAAAAAAAGGTGTTTAGCCACTCATAGAAGTAACAAGAATTATAGTGAAATACTATATGTAATAATCCAATAATAAATTAAAGTAGAAGAGTAAAAACCCTAACTGAAGACTTTCCCAATGTGTGTTAATCCTCCAACGTCGTCCAAGGTTCATACAAAACAAGTAAAGTGTCCTATTTATAATAGGACCAAGTTGCTTGATTTTGCCTAGCCAATGTGCCATACAGATATCACGTGGCCTAGGGGACATGGAATATTTAAATTATGGAGGGATAATGTTTTGGTTGATTTTTTTTGCATCCCATAGTGTTCCATACCCTTATAGCTATGCTTAGGCAGCGTGGATCCACTATTTCCCAATTTTTTTAAGCTTCGCTCATTCTATTTGGTCTTCAAGTCCTTGCTTTATGGTTGTGTTTCATCTTCCAAAACATATTGTAATTCATCCCAACATAATGTTAAACATCACACCAAATATCCTATATAAATACCACCACAAATTAGATCCTTAACCACACTAGAATCAAACAAGAAAAGCTAGAATGGCATATAGCGCAAGTTAAGAAACTAGTTATCTCATTTGAACTCTAATTGAACATTTTACTTCCAACTTTGGTTTGCACAAAACTTAAATATCAGTATTACATAACTTAACACTTATATAGTTATTTATATAAAGATTAACTATTTATGCACACGAGAAGTCCTCAAAACTAATATATTTAAGGTCGGATAACAACACTTAGGTACATAAATCCACCTAAAATAAACATGGGACCCCCAATTTGACGATGAGGTAGGGGTTTTGGTCGACCCATAGTTAGAGGACGGGCACGAAGAGCTACCCTAGATAGAGGATGTTCTAGGGATATCTCTCCCAAGTCTGAGGTTATGTAGGCCATAGATGATTATCAGATAAGATGTGGGGATAACTCATGCTCCATAAATTTTAGTTGACATCCAAGTTCTTTAGGGTCTTTTTTCTTATCTTTTCAGTCATTTAGAGGGTGTTTTTATAAATTTACCTAGTATTTATCAAACTTTGAGTGATTTTCCATCACTAATGTTGGCATTTGCTTATGGAATTCCTACTTCTATGGTATATCCATCATCTATGGTACCCCTATGTGTGGACATTTTACTTACCAGACTCACTATTTCTCCTATTACTTCAGGTACAGTTATGTTTTTCTGATGATTAGAAAAGATTTGAAAGGTTTATTCATTTAGGTCTACCCAAATTTAACAGAGCTATTGGCGAGGATACCTATAAACTTTTTATTAATTGCTAGAAGAAGTTATATAATCTTGAATCCCTTAATTCTTAGGGAGTTTCTTATACTACTTATCAATTAACAGATGTGACTAGGGATTAGTGAAAGTCATTTGCTAGTTGTAGGCCTTTGGGTTTGCCTACTATGATTTGGACTCAATTATCTGAAGTCTTTTTAGAGAGGTTTGTATAGTATATCTTTACAGATTAGATTTATAATAAGCTTGATCATTTAGAGTAGGGATCCATGACTATTACTTAGTAAAAGGCTCATTTCCATACCTTATCCATAAATTTAGTCACAGGTATCCCCATCGAGTTTGAGAGGATTCAAAAGTTTGTGAAGGGGTTATATGGTACATATCAGTTGGCTAAAACTCAGATGGTAGCTTTAGGAGATTATTTGCATACTATTATTAAGCATGCCAAGATGACCCAGTCTATTATCCAAGCTATTCAGAAAGGCATACGAAGGTGTGTCATTAGAGTGTAATGGACGCACCTCTTGTGGTAGATATTTCTCTAGTGGAGTTTTTACAATTATTATGGTAGGATGGTGATGGATGCATTATAGGGTTTTGGTGGTACGGCTTCAGGTTTTGTGACATCTATTAGCTAGGTGTCATGTAAAAAAATGAAGGCTCCAAGATAGTTTTTTCAGACCATGGTGGTCATTCTAGTTCATCTGCACCTTCTCAGATTGAGTCAAGATGTAGGGGATGTTTTGTATGTGATGATTTTGGCCATGTATCCAAGGATTTTCGTTGACGTGTGTATGGAACTACTCAACAGGTTCTCAGCTTCAGCTTTACACTACTCTAATTGCTATAATGAGAGGTGATTCACAGAGTGGCAGGGGTGGTACCTGTGGTAATAAAGGTTCTAGAGTTGTGGGTAATAGTGCTCGTAGAGGTGGTCACAAGGCTACTCAGTATGGGTGCAGACGTGGTCAATGTTATGTATACCCAAGAAATTTAAGGCAGGGGCTTTTGATATAGTTATTTTAGGTATCATCCCAGTTTGCTGCAGATCTACTTTTGTGTTATTTGAACCTGGATCTATATTCTCCTATGTGTCAACATAATTTGCTTTTGGGTTTGATGTTGTTGTGTGAGCCTCTTTTTATGCCTTGTCATGTTTCTACCCCCGTAGGAGATTCTTTAGTTGTGGATCGTGTATACTAATCTTTTTTCATTATCTTTGCAAACCGTGAGACTTGGGTAGACTTAATTATCCTAGATATGGTTGATTTTGATGTTATCTTGAGTATGGATTGGTTCCTTATCATGTAATTTTAAACTGTTATACTAAGATTGTGACCTTAGCTACATCAAATACGTTAAGGTTATCTTGGAAGGGTATGTTTAATTTGAGTTTGAAGGGCATTATATTATTTATACATGTTTTCCTCATTATAGAGAGAGGATTTTTATTTTATTTGGATCATATCCATGATACTAGTGTTGCCTCACTGCCTCCTATGGATTCTATTTGGGTTATTTACGAGTTCATGGATCTGTTTCTTATGGATTTTCCTGGTATGCCTCTGAATCATGATATTGATTTTTTATTGATGTTGATCCGTTAATGAAGCTTATTACCTTCCCTCTATATATGATGTCCTTGGCTAAGTTGAAGGATTTGAATAAGCAATTGCAAGATTTGTTGAGTAAGGGGTTTATTAGACCTGGTATGTCTCCTTGGGGTGCTTTTGTCTTGTTCTTAAAGGAAAATGATGGTCCTATACATAGGTGTATTGATTATAGGTAGTTGAACAAAGTGAAAACCAAGAACAAGTATTATTTCCCTCTCATTGATGATTGTTTTGACAAGCTTCAGGGTGTTGTGGTGCTTTCCAAAATTAATTTGATATTCGGGTATCATCAGTTGAAGATTAGAGCTTGGGATTTTTTCAATATGGATTCTTAGACTCAATATAATCATTATGATTTATTGGTCATGTCTATTAGACTGACCAACTACAACATTTATAGAGTTGATGAATCATGTATTTCGATCGGATCTCAACACCTTTGTGATTTCATATATCGATGACATCCTAGTTTATTCCAAGAGTGAGACCTACCTTGTGAATTAATTAAGAATTGTAGTTCAGAGGTTGTGTGTAACTCCCCGAATCTGGTACCCAGAACGCTACACGATGCTCATAACCACGAAGGACCACAAGCTAACCCATGACTATATCTGTACATGTATAGTAGATAAAATACTAAATAATACAGAAACATAAACTGAAAGGATGTAAGATTCAAAACAAAACATAATACGAATAATATAACATCTGTGTGGGGTAATAGAATACCCTAAACAAAGCTGAACATACTGAAGTCTGAAACATGATAGTCTAGAAAGCCTCTAACTGACTAAACTATCTGAGTAAGGAGTTGATGGGACATGTCCCCAACTAACTCCAACTAACAGACTAATTAATGAGATAATAGAGAAATAATTATGTCCTTGAATGATGAGCACTCATTTATAAATCTGACTGCTGAAACTGGAATCTACTGTTGATCTGGAGCTCGTGTCTCTAACCTATGGTATAAGACACAATAGTGCAATTGCATCAGTACTTTCAATGTACTGGTATGCATGTGAGGTAGGCTGAATGCATGGGGTTCATATGCATGAACAATGATAATAACTGACTAACTATCATAAGCGTGAGAATACATACATGAGACATAACAACTGACACTAATATTGTGATAACATGATTACTGAATCTAAATATAACTGATAATATGAGTGATTGTATCTGACAGTCCTGAATCTGATGGAACTATCTGAGTTCCATACTGTATCTAAGTTTACTATATCTGACAGTCCTGAATCTAATGGAACTATCTAAGTTCCATACTGTATCTGAGTTGACTATATCTGACAGTCCTGATTATGTAACATGAAACTATGGGAAGTAGTAATCTCACCGACATGCCCCTAATACGCCATTATGGCTGAATTAGGGTACAATCTATAACTCTAATTGGAAGGGTATCAATACTGCGCCACCGGTAAGGACAAGCTGTGGGTAACCCTCATCTGATAGTGTCCCCTATACAAGAATGGTGGGGCTCTTATTTTATAGTGCTTATCCACCTCATCAACCGTCATCAACAGTATTGACGTCTCAACCTATGCTGGCTATATAGTTCTGAAATGCAAGGATGACTGCTAAGGATCACACCCTCATTTGATAATGTGTATCCCCATCCTTATGTTCACTCGGTGCTAATTTCTACTACCATCTGAATGGACACTGAACTGAACATGGACTGAGTTATTGAATTCTATTGACTGATGGAATACTACTAATATCTGACAACTGACTGAGTTCATGAGATCATGGATATTTCCTAAGTCATAATACTATTTGAAGTCTAAGGATCATGGCTTAACTAAGAGTATAGTGAAAACATGACATGGCTCTAAGCACACAGCTAATGTTCCGGGTACGAGTACCCCCAAGACTCAATAGAAGGAAAACTAACAAAGCATAACTTACTTTAACATATAACTAACATCATAATCCATAATACATTTATAGAAACATTCCATCAAAACATGTGATAGGCATAACTTGTACATACATGGGGATTTCATGATATCATACTAGTTGGGAATTGTTCCTTCATCTAGGCATTTAATCAACTAGATGGTAGGCATAGCACATGTAGACAACATTATACAACAATTAATCATCATGATTCATCTCTAACTTCATCATCCTAGGGTTTATTCATAGGTTCACATGTATATACATCTATACAAATTAATTCCACATAAAATTGATCACCCAACATGGATTTGAATTTAATTGATCATTCTCAACATAAACAAAACTAACCCAACATGAAATTCATAAAGAAATCCATAAACGTAAACTTAGAAAAGAGATTCTTGGGATTTATGGATGAAATGAGTCCATGAATGAACACTATGCATACCTTAGTTAGTGGTTTTGTGAAGATTGAGGGTGAAACTTACTTGAAATTGGATCTTCTATGAAAAACCTAGCTTTTTCATGAGAGAAGCTTGAGAGAAGAGAGTATATTTTGGG
>JAPEIP010000013.1:155980956-155998492 GCA_026120095.1 Capsicum chinense | reverse complement strand
GAATTATTCATACAAGAAAAAAACAGGATAATTAACTAAATAAATAACCTAGAATTTAATATCAGATATAGTACAATTAGAATAAATTATTACAAAGAAATTTGTAGTATTACAAGTACTATAGGATAAAATGATAAACTACAAATACTTAGAATATTGGAGACAAAATATGGAGCAAATAAGATTAATAGAAACACTTATGAAAAAGAATCTACTTGACTACATAAAAACTAGAAATATGGAACATATAGTATACCTTAAAAATAATATAGAAAATTAATAAAGTTAAAACAAATAACTAAGGAATGCTATGACATAGCATTTCAATTAACATGATTGAACTAGTAAGTACTAGTTACCTACTAATTATCCAAGTACAAGTTATCCACTCAAATTACCCACACTATCTGCACCCTCTTACAATTGGTATTAGAGCTATGTTATTTAAAAAAAAATAGAAGTAGATATGTGTTAATTATGAGAAATGTTAGATATGTTAATACCAAATAAGATATTAAAAATAAGACAAATACAAGGATATAATTACTATTGCTAATTTGACTGTAAATCAAGATTTTACCACCTAAAGTTAGAAGAAGATTCTAAAACACTAACTGTATTTACGGTACCACAAGGATTTTATGAATGGAATATGTTACCATTTGGATATAAAAATGCACCAGGTAGATACCAACACTTTATGGATAGTTATTTTAAACAAATACCTAATTGTATAGTATACATAGATGATATACTATTATATACAAAAACTAAAGAGGAACATTTAAAATTACTAGAACAATTTGCAAGTATAATAGAAATTTCAGGAATAAGTTTAAGTGAAAAGAAAGCCGAAATAATGAAAAATCAGATAGAATTCTTAGGAATACAAATAGATAAAAGTGGAGTAAAAATACAACAACATATAGAGTACATTTCATTGAATCTTCTTTGATTCTATCCTCTTCTTGCGCACATTGAGCTATAAGCTCATTCAAAGTTCTGTTCTTAAAGTTTATGCCATTAGACATGGAATATTATTCACGTTAACTGATATGGATGATACTATAAGATAAAATAAATAATTCTCACAACCAATTATTCCAATAAGATCATGTATATGTGCATATAATTAAATCAAATAAATCTTTAAAAAATGATAAATAAATCAAAAACTATATTTATCACACACGTATACATGAAAGTAGGTTCATGTCAAGACACCTAACACAACTGTATCATTTAGCCTTTGAACAGAAATAATAACTTGTAAGTGGTACTCTTATACATAGTTCATGAATATTGATTACTAAAACAGCCTAACAATATGCATTTCTTTGCACCGAATTACTAACATGTATTATAGATGTATCACATATTTATAGCTATCCATAATTTGGAAAATTTAATCTTCTTTGGGAGAATATTTCGCGTATATAAAGATATGTCTGTATGTTCAAAGTAAACAAATCTACACAATAGAGATTACTTTTGCAATATATTAATTCTATCTACTCACTTTTAAACAAATATCACAAATGACATAATAAATTATGTGCTATAAATAAAATAAATAAATAGTGATCTTGAATTGAAGTAATGAACAAAAAAAACTTAATTATGTCAAAATGATAATGATTTATATGATCCAAGCACCAAAAAACAATTGATACTTCTATACTTTTTCAGAAAGTTTCACATACACAAAAGGCTGAAGTGTCAAAGAGGAAATGATAGGACATTGACAATATTAAACCTTTTTAGAAAGTTTTCTCTACTTTCAACCCAAAAATTTGCAATCAAAGATCAAACCTTTTCTTGATTTTATATATATATATATATATATATATATATTTTATTTTAGACAAAATTTCAATGTCATAAAACTTGATGCACAAGAGTAAATGGAAAACATCAATCCAATCAAAAGTGGTTTTACAGCAAACGCAAACAACGGCTTTTATATTTTCATGCAATAAAAATGCTAAAATTGATTCGAAAAAAAAATATCATATTTATTGTAACGTCCCGCATTTTTGAGTTAGAAATTGAATCATTGTTCCTACGTGCATAAGCTCTAATTTCTTGATTTATGTTTAAATTCATGTGTCATGATCTTTCTCCTAGTATATGAAGTACTTATGAGGTGAAAAATGTTCATAGAAATGGCCTAAAGCAAAGTTGAGATAAGAACCTTTCATTCATCCAAAATTGGATATTTAATTCTATAAGGGTCTATTTTGAACCTGTATAACCTTTTATACATAGAGAATTTTACATATCAAGACCTACTAAATTGTGGATAATTGTATTAGCTTTTCAACGATATCAATTTCACCAAAATCTGATAATCGAGCAAAAAGTTATGACATTTTTCATGTGAGGTAGTAAGCTGATGTGATATCATCGCGACGTGTCGGCCAGCGTGTTGTAGAATTGTTTCACTGATTAAATTAGTTTCTAATGGGTCTAGGGGCATTTTTTTCACTTTTCCTAACCCAATATCCATCCATAACATAAGATTTCCACCCCAAAAATCATAATACACTATATAATTCAATTTGCCTCTCAAATTAAAACCTTTACTTCTTCCCCAAAGATCAAGAAATTCATTCCTAAGATCAATAATTCCAAGAAATGAGTCAATATTCGTGTTCTACTCTTCAAACCTTGTAATCTAAGGTACGTGGAGTTTTCCTAAAACTACATGGTCATAGTAAACTCTTCTTAATCATGTTAAAAGTTTAGAAATCATGAACTTACAAAAGGGTTTTGGATTTACAACGAGAATCATGTTTTTGAAGCCCTTGATAATATTATTTTGGTCTTTAGGCCTTCCCTTGAAAGTGATTTGGCCAGTATATATGTATGTATGTGTTGAAGTCTTGAAATATAAATTGAGAGCATGAATTATTAAATTATTCCCCCTCCCATTGTGTTACTACTTGATTTGCAAGTTATGGATTCCTAAATTGAATGATTTAAAGAATAAATCAAGAGTCTTATTATTTTATATGATTTTATGATGATTGAGAATTGGAGAAGGAGATATAATTATGATTTAAATGTTAAATGTGATAATTGAAGGAATTTCAGGAATGTTCTGAGAAATTGACCACCACTTGTTGGAATTGTTGAAAAGATGAGAATCTTTGCATGATTTTGACTTATGTTTAGAAATTGAATTCTCTCATAATTGTCTTAATGTTTTGGTGGTCTGAATATTGTTTAAATGAAAGAACTATGCATGATATTTTTATGGCTTAGAATTATGACTTGCAAGTCTTAGTATGGCGATACCAAAACAGATATTGCCATAACAGACACAATAGAATAGAAATCAAATTTTTACTCAGACTTACAGATTTTGAATCCATAAAGATGCATGTTTAGAAAAGGCTAAAATTGGGCATAAGGAGACGTTAGGTCATTCCTTAGAGAAGGCTTGGGTTCAGATAACTCATTGCTCGAAATTATTTTTTATCGATACGGGTTATTATGTCCCCTAGAGGGATTTTACGCTGGCCTAGTGCCATGTGGCGTATTAGACTCAGACACTCCAACTCTTGCCGCAAACTTGGATTGGGGACTTCTCCATCGAGTTAATGACGAATTTCATATAGCCCGTGGAATATCAGACTTGTAGGGGAATGCCACCTAACTCAGAAGTAATACAAAGAATAGAACTGCATTGACAAGAATGTTTTATGATTATCAAAGAATTGCCCATGTACTTTAAACTATATCATGCATAATGTTTCATGACCTACTCTCATATATTTTATATATATAAATGCATTATTTTGGATTGCTCTGCGTACCAGTACTTTTATATTGACACCCTATATTTCAGGGTCTGAAACTCAGTCTAGGGGTCCTGCCAAATCGTAGAAGTGTCAGACAGCAGTGTGCAGTTGGTGAGCCTTCTTTCTTTCGAAAGGCCTATTCTAGAGCACTGTTATTACATTTTTTTTTAGGTCTGACTAGGGGCCTTGTCCCAGTTTTGTTTCAGACTTATTATGGATCTTGTGATGTTATAGATTTCGCAGACGGGTGTCATATGTCTAGAATAGTCAGAACTTCTTTCAAATTGTTCTTGTTTATGAGTTTGACCATGGTACCATCTTGTATTATTTTGCATAAATTTTCTTATACTATATGAATATTGTGCATGATTACCAGATTTAAAAGCGTGCTCAGGTCTTCATGATTTGGGATGCTAGTTACGGCCAGGGCCTCGACTTGGGTCGTGACAAATTGGTATCAGAGCACAGTTCATGATCCTAAGGTATCTGCGAAATCATATCTAGTAGAGTCTTGCTTATGGGTGTGTTGTGCACCATACTTATAATTAGGAGGATATGGGGCATTTAAGAGTTGTTTCCCATTCTTTCATACTCTAGTTTGTGTTATAGAGTTATCCATAAGAAAGTTATCCAAATTCATTCCTTGTTCTAATTTCATGGGCCATGCCTCACCATCGAGGCAATACAAGTCTAAGAGTCTAGCTCTCCCAATAATATGGTTCTCTCTGATTGAGTTATCCATAAAGTTATGAGATAGCATGAGGACTTGAGAGGAGTCCATTAGTACTTCAAGGTGTATCGATTTGAGTGTATGCCTTTATTCTGATAAAATCATGCTTTTCATCCTGAGGTACGAAGTTTATTCGGTCCCTTTTTAAAATTTTTATTGCAGATGTCTTCCATAAGGGTAAGAATGTGTAGCAAAATATTGGAACTGTATTTTCACTTGAGTAGTAATGTATGTTAAAGTGTCCTGACCTATTGTTAGTGAGATGGTCCAGAAGTGGGTGACATAAAGTCACAAGGTTAGTACTCAGAGTGAGGATGATATTTGTATAAATAAATAGTTTTAGCTGTATAATCATGGAATGAGGGATGGGTTGCCTTTTTATAGTAAGTGACTAATGTTGTAGTAATATTTGTAGATTGTATGGTAGTCTATGAAGGAGATGGATAGCTACGATTATTAGTTAGAAAAAGTAGGGAAGGAGCCTAGAATAGATGGTGATGATTATTATACGAATCCCTTATAGGCTATGAATGGAAAGGGTTAAAATAGCAAATAAGTTATAAGTATAGACACATTGCGGTATATAGAATTTTGAAGGTAGTTGTGATATATGCATGGGTAAGTAACTATGATATGAGAAAGTGGACTATGTTGATACGATTGTAATAGGTTATTTATAAGACTTAGACCGTCTATTCTTAGTTTGTGACTTTACCCTCTTGATTTTCCTTTCTCTAGTAGTTGTAAGGTAGTACTTTATGTGAGAAGGTATGTAGTAGATATTGAGTTGTAATGGTGATTTCATGAAGGGGTTGTGATTGTCGGTAGTAGTTAAGTGAAGTGAAATATTTAGGTTAATTTCCAAATTTGATGGACTAGCATAATATATTGCATGATTCATCGGTTTTACATAATTGAGGATAGAAAATAGAGTTGAACTTTAGATATAGAGTGTAGTGGTAAGAATAGTAGCTTGAGATTGATGATGCATGCTTTGTGGGAATTAATTAGCAGGCTTGATGCAATGTGTGAAATGTCCAAGGTTCGTAATTTGTGAAAAAGGGAGTGGATAAATGGTGATATATATACTTGAGGACTAGAGTTAAAAATGAAGAATTGTGGTTAATTCATTAAGATGATAAGGGTGATAGTCATATAAGAATAAGTTTAACCTAAGATAGCATGTTGTTAGATAAGGTTGTATGGTATAAGTGTTATGTGTACCCAACTTATGTTTTTGAATTTTGTAGTATGAAGAAGTCTGGAGAATTGTTCTATAGTGTTCATTAAAGTTGAACTTGAGGAAATATAGGTATGCAATGTGAGCCTTGGGTATGGTTTTACAAATTTTTGTTAAGTTGCAAGTTATGTGATTTTAGGTGTAATGAAATTATTCTAAGGAATTAAAGATAGAGTATTAAGTGTTCAAAAGTGTGGGTGTGTATACCTATGATAATGGTAGTCGTAAGTTGATGACCTTGGGGTTTAGAGGAAATTTTGATTAGTGTCCCTAAAGGGGAATGCCCTAGAAAATAATTTAGTATTTTTATATTAGAGATTAATGAGTAGAGTTTGTGTTAACGTATACACTGATACCTCTTTTATGATAAGAAGTGCGGATGTGTGCGCTCATGAGAGTGGGAGATATAGAGTGATGGCTATAGAGGCTAGCGGATGTTAAGAGTAGCATTTACAATAAAGCAAGGACTTCAGAGTATAGTTCTTCAGAGAGAGTTTAGAGTTTAAGTATATGGTGATGTCTCTTTTGTGATGAGAGTAGTAGCTATAGATTTTCGTGTGAGGTTATGTTTGTAAGTCTAGGATTGTGACTTTTATCTAAGGGACAGATGGGGAATTAAGTTAGTTCCTGAATTTGTTTTAATGTGGAAATTTACGGGGAGAAGTTATGATAAATCTATTCCTACCCAAGCATACTCCCTCTACTTCCATTTCAGAGATTATTCTGCTAATGTCCTACGTCAGGTGTTCAAGTCATGCCTATGCCTATAGTTTAAGTTCTCTATCGACTTATGTTTATGATTTGACCTCCAAACTAGAAGCAATTATGTCTCTCAGTAATCCAGTCTTTCATGTATTCAGGCCATATGTTATATTGCTCAAGATCTAAATCTATATCTCTCAACATGCTTAGTCCTAAGGAAATATAATTCCATGTGTCACCGATTCATCCTATGTCAGGTTTAGTCAAAGTGATAAAGTTTGTGCAAACTCTTGGAAAATCTCAGTTCCTTAAATTAGGAGCAATCGCTTCAAGCGATAATTTTTGTCTTCATTGTAATGTAACACCCCGTAGAATTCTTGACTCAATACCACTCTTAGATGCACATGGAGATTTGACAACCTGAAAATCTTTCTAATTGTTAAAAGACTTAGTCATATTTATGAGCTTTTAATTTCCATGATTTTCAAATTGATCTTCCCGACCCGAAACGTAGATTTTTGAGTTGATTCATGACCAGGGCTGTAAAGAGGGTGTCTCAGGAAAGTTTTAATTTTTTCAGACGAGGTTTAAGGCATGTTTGAATGATCAAAACAGTGGGCCAATAAGATGTTGATGCGTCGCGCCAGGAATCGCGTCAGTAGGGACTGACACGTCCTATTGATTTTTGGGTTCCAGAGAGTAATTTGGTCTATTTCCTTTGTTTTATCTTGATATATGCACCAGTGTTTTCTAACTGTGCTCTATCCTAAGAATTTATGTTGTACTATGTTTCTTCCAAATACTCTCTACTTATGAACCAAACTCTTGATATATGTAGCACTTCATGTCTATTTTGTCGTCTCATCTCATGTCCCTCGTTGAGTAGTGCAATAAGTATAAGTTATGGTCTAATAGTGTTACTTCCATTCATGACGCTTGACCCTCCATATGATAGTATGATGTTGACTGTGGAAGCATGGTGATGTGATAGGTAGAGGAGTAGATATCTTAAAGGTGAAAATTTGATGTTATTCTCGAGCTAAGGTTAGAGGTGAAAGGGAAAGGAAGAAGATGTACTTTTGTTGAGTGAAATAGCTAAGAAGGAGGAATGCGGCAAAAATATTTGTGGGAGTGATTGAAATAGTTAGTCTTAGTGGGGAGATCCATGTAGTGAGTATATTAATGATTAGGCTTAAACATTGTGGTTGCTGGAAACACAAACCTATGTGCTATGTGGTTAGTACACTCTAAATTAAATCTCAAGTGTGTTTGATGGTAGTGATAAGGTGAAGAAATATTCTTAAAGGGATGTAAAGTACGGGGTCCCGTAGCTTAAGTTAGAACCTTTTTACTTCGAGCTAGGCTTCAACATAGCAGAACTAAGTAGTGAGACTCAAACTCTTTAGTTAGATGTGTGATGGGAGAATTGTAAGATGGAAAGAACGAAGTATGTTCTTTAATGTTGGGGCAAAGCTGAGTAGTGCCTTTAAGCTAAGTCTATTCGTTGTATCATGAGAGTTGAAGAATGCTTCTAATCCGATCTTCCACGAAATATTATTTCATGATTAGTAAAGATGTAAGTCAGTCCTGTTATTACCAAATTAACTCATGCCTTATGTTGTGGTGATTATGGTTCATAGAGCTCATGTGCAAGATCATCCCTATGTAAAGTTTCATTGCCTCATGTTTCGTCCTTACATATTTCGCCCAGGGTTACCATGAAATTCGTTTGATGCCTTTGTATGTTTTGTTGAGGAAAATTATTCAATGCGAGATTACATTCTATATTCTACACTTTTAGATCCTCAAAGTCCCTACCCATCATTTGGGGACGAATGATCCCAAAGGGGACATAATGTAACGCCCCACATTTTTGAGTTAGAAATTGTATCATTGTTTCTACATACGTAAGCTCTAATTCCATGGTTTATGTTTATATTCATGTATCATGATCTTTCTCCTAATATATGAAGTGCTTATGAGGTGAAAAATATTCATAGAAATGGCCTAAAGCAAAGTTAAGCAAAGAATCTTTCATTCATCCAAAATTGGATATTTGGTTCTACAAGGGTCTACTTTGAACATGCATAAATTTTTATACACAAAATTTTTCATCAATACCCACCAAATTGTAGATAATTGAATTATCTTTCCAACGATATCAATTTCACCAAAATCTGATAACCAGGTGAAAAGTTATGACATTTTCCATGTGAGGCAGTAAGCCGACGCGATGTCGACGCGACGCGTCGTCCAGCGCATTATGGAACTAAATCAGTTTTTAATGAGTCTAGGGGCATTTTGGTCACTTTCCTTCACCCAATATACATCCATAACATAAGATTTACGCCCCAAAAACCATAATACACTATAATTCAATTTTTCTCTCGAATCAAAACCCTAACTTCTTCCCCAACGATCAAGAAACTCATCCCTAAGATCAAGAATTCCAAGAAACAAGTCAAGATTCGTGTTTACTCTTCAAACCTTGTAATCTAAGGTACGTGGTGTTTTCCTTAAACTACATGGGCATAGTAAACTCTTCTTAATCATGTTAAAGGTTTAGAAATCATGAACTTATAATAGGGTTTTGGATTTACAACTTGAATCATGTTTTTGAAGCCCTTGGTAATATTATTTTGGTATTTAGGCCTTCCCTTGAAAGTGATTTGACTAGTATATATGTATGTATGTGTTGAAGTCTTGAAATATAAATTGAGAGCATTAATTACTAAATCTTTTCCCTCTTCCGTTGTGTTACTACTTGATTTGCAAGTTATGGATTTGTAAATTGCATGATTTAAAGAATGAATCAAGAGTCTTATTGTTTTATATGAATTTTATTATGATTGAGAATTGGAGAAGGAGATATAATCATGATTTAAATGCTAAATGTGATAATTGAAGGAATTTCAAGAATGTTTTGATAAATTGACCACCACTTGCTGGAATTGTTGAAAAAATGAGAATCTTTGCAGGGTTTTGACTTATGTTTAGAAATATGAATTCTCTCATAATTGTCTTAATGTTTTGGTGGTCTGAATATTGTTTAAATGAAAGAATTATTCATGATGTTTTTATGGCTTAGAATTATGACTTGCAAGTCTTGGTATGACGATACAAAAATAGATAATTCCATAACAGACACAGAATAGAATAGAAATCAGATTGTTACTCAGACTTACAGATTTTGAATCAAGAAAGATGCATGTTCAGAAAAGGCTAAAATTGAGCATAAAGGGACATTATGTGGTTCCCCAAATAAGTCTTGGGTTTAGATAACTCATTGCCTGAAACCGTGTTTTGCCGATATGGGTTATTATATCCCCTAGAGGGATTTTAGGCTGGCCTAGTGTCATATGGCGTATCAGACTAAGACACTCCAACTCTTATGGAAAACTTGGGTTTAAGGCTTCCCCACTGAGTCAATGGCGGATTCCATATAGCTCGTGGAATATCAGACTTGTATGGGAGTGCCACCTAACTCAGAAGTAATACAAAGAATAGAACTGCATTGACAAGAATATTTTATGATTATCAAATAATTGCCCATGTACTTTAAACTATATCATGCATGGTGTTTCATGACTTGCTTTCACCTATTTTATCTATATAAATGCATTATTTTTGATTGCTCTGTGTACGAGTACTTTTGTATTGACCCCCTATATTTCAGGGTCTGAAACTCAGTCCAAGGGTCTTGCTAAACCATAGAAGTGTCAGAGAATAGTGTACAATTAGTGAGCCATCTTTTTTTTTTGGAAGGCCTGTTCTAGAGCATTTCTATTACATTTTCTTTTGGGTCTGACTAGGGGCCTTGTCCCAGTTTTGTTCAGACTTATAATAGATCTCGTGATATTAGAGATTTCGCAGACGGGTGTCATATGTCTAGAATATTCAGAACTTCTTTCAAATTTTTCAAGTTTATGAGTTTGACCATGGTACCATCTTGTATTGTCATCCTCAAATTTTTTATACTATATGAATATTGTGCATGATTACAAGATTTAGAATTAATGGTTTGGGATGCTCGTTACGGCCAGGGCCCCAGCTCGGGTCGTGACATTTAATGATATAACAAGACCTTGTTCTCTAGTACTACTTGTTGTAAAACTTTAAAAATTTACCCAAGATCACATGTAAATTGTTAGACAGATATTTGTAATAAAAAGAATAGTAGGAATACTAGCCTTTATCCGTAGCAAACACTTTTGAAGAATACAAGATCTTCTAAACCTTGAAGATCACTCTTTCTAGTGCTCTTTATCTGAGATGGAGAGAAAAAGAAAAGGGCATTTTATTTGATTTAGGGACCATGAATATTTAAGGCTTTGAAGTGTCTTTTTTGTGTCTTTTCATGAAAGGTACATTTTTTATAAGTTTTCATCAAAATTTTGAAAAGGTCCATCGATTTTTTATAATTTCAATCAAACCCATACTAATAGATATTTACTTTTAGACCCAAATACCTTAATAATTTATTAGATCATAAATTGGACTCTTTTAGAAATACATATCTATGTATAATATACTAATATGTGAGCCTACAAAATAGAAATTACTAACATTTACACCCATCCTTTACATGACCTCTTTTGTCATAATAATATAATTTCAATATAATTTTAAAGTCTTACTATTTTTAATTGTATGTTCCTCTCTTTTGTAGTATGCACAATACTTGTGTCACAACCCAGATTAATGGATAGTGCGGGTACCTACGTTATTCTAAGTAGCTAGGAGAACCCGTACTACCCAACTAAAAGTTTTTAAGGAAATACAAAGTAAATTAAATACTAATAAATAAACTTTTTACAAATACTTCTTACAAACGTCCTTCACTATCCCAAGACTTGGCCAGACATGTACAAGAGCTACCTATTACAACATAGTCTGACAGTAAAATAAATAATACAAAGACTCTAACATCTACCAGGAAGATTGTGCAGAAGTTAGTGCTGAATATCATCATTGTATTGCCCCGAGAACCCATCCCGAGATGTCACACGATGCTTATGACCCTGAAGGACCAAAAGCTAACCCTTTACTGATATCTGTACCTATACACTGCATAATATCTGAAATAAATATGGAAACTAGACATAAGTTTCAACACATCTATGAATACTAATAATACAGAAAACTGAATACTAATACATCCGTATGAAAAGCCTCTAAACTATCTGAATTGTAGAGTTTATAGGAAAGGTCCCCAACTAACTCCATCAACTGAAAATAAACAAAGACTGAAGCAATAATAGTAAACTAAAATTCATCCTCAAAAGAAAAGGACTCACTGCTACTGCTATTGACTGGGACTGAACTGTTGAGGATACTCTGGATCCTGTGCCTCTGAACCTATGGTGTCAAATAAAACACCATAGCACAAATGCGACAGTACAGGAATGTATCAAGTATGTAGACGAGGTAGGCTAATGCAACGACTCATGCATGCACAATATCTAAACTGAATAATCATGAAGATGCCGCATAAGAACACATACATGAATGCACAGACCATGAACACAATCACCGTAACTCTAGATACTGAAACTCAATACCACTTTACTGCAGACTGAACTCACTACTAACACTGAGATACTGAATCACTGACTCGTCTAATATTGATAACTGAGAGTCTGGATGTACTTACATCAAGGACTGAATTTTGAGCTTACTACTTTTGACTGACAGAATTAGAGATCAACTTTTCTAATAGATTATTCCGGAAGTGCTTATTAATGATAAGAAGTATGATCATGTCCTAATGTGACAACAACAATACTCAATAGAATCTGAGATGGAGATTAAGCCTATATGATGGGAGATCTCTAGATATGATAATAAGAATACTCAACATGGTCTGAGACTGACATCAAGCCTCTCTAATGGGAGATCTCTATATATGATAATAAGAATCTGTATATAAGACCAAGCCTATCTAATAGGGTGGTCCATGAATTAATGGAACTATCTGAGTTCCTCACTGAGATAGACGACTGTACTACACAATCCTAATTTCTGAAGATTGATACTAAAACTGCAACTATGGGAAGTAGTTACTTAACCGATATGCCCCAACCTACCACAGGTAGGGTCCAACCTGTAACCCCAGCTGGAAGGGTGTCAATACCGTGCCACGGGTAAAGACCTCTATGGTCAAGCCTTTCTGACGGGATGATCCACATAGGAATTCGGCTTGAGGCAATATAATAGTCAAACCTATCTAATGGTGACAACCTATACTGATGGGGACTCCTGTATCCTACGCTGGCTACGCAGTTCTGGAGTTTAGGGATTGCTCCTAATGACTCAGCCTCTCTGACGGGGAGCCATCATCCCTTCCCTCGCTCGGTGCTAGTTTTTACTCCCAACTGAAAGACTCTAAACTAAAATCTTAACTGAATACAACTGAATTGAATCTCATACTAATCATGTTTCTCAAAAGATCTGACTGAGTTACGCTGAGATTACTTGGTTTTGTATCTGACTGAAAAGGTATCGAATCATGGTATCTGATTGATGATACAGAGCTTGAATAGATTACTCAAATTGCTTCTGAGATTAGAATTGAATCACTTGAATACTATTAGATCTGAGCTGATTACAGGACTGAGGCTAGATTACTAGCGATACAGAGATTACAGAGATAACTGAGATTACTGAGCTTTCTTAAGTTCTACATTTGTCTGAGGATACAGAGTTCTATAGTTTACTGAGTTGTGAGAATCATGGGTCAACTGAAATTATTGAGAAACTGACACGGGCTCTAGAAAACAACTCTATTGTCGGGTATAAATACCCCCAGGACTCAATAACATAAAAGTAAAGCATAATCATTCTTGACTAGTCATCACCACAATCATTCATTCATCATCACCAGCATTCAAGGGGTCACTTTAA
This sequence comes from Capsicum chinense, assembly GCA_026120095.1. Taxonomy (NCBI): domain Eukaryota; kingdom Viridiplantae; phylum Streptophyta; class Magnoliopsida; order Solanales; family Solanaceae; genus Capsicum; species Capsicum chinense. The sequence goes on along the minus strand of JAPEIP010000013.1, from coordinate 155,985,111 downwards.
GCATCTCTGAATCACAATCATATAATAATGTAGGGGAAACATGCTACTAGATCGTACTCCATTCAACAAGGTTTTACCTCAACTATTCCATACCTAAATCAGTCTTGACATGTGTTTGGATATCACATGGCTTAGGAAAATTTCATACTATCATGTCGTAACTTACTTTCTAACCACTTGGCATGTATTAAAAACTTAGCATATATCAAGAGCATATAATTAGGGAATTTACTACTATCACATCTCCAATTATTCACTAAGGTCCTTCAACAAACACTAGACATGCACGGGTTCACACTTATTTGGGGATTTTCTACTACCATGGAATAATTCATTCACTTGGACATTTTATCAAACACTAGGCATGCATAAACTATCTCACAATTTGGGGTTTCATCTTCAACATGCTACAGTGGCCCTTATTCTTCACCTAAGCTCTTTATCAAACCTAGGGGGAACATGCTTCGCTTATTCAACCATTTCTACACTCATTTGACACGAACACATCACATAGAAAGCAACATAAGGAAGATTCATCACAAATATCACATGGATTCCACCTACTAGGGTCAAGGCTTATGAATCTTGTAAAAAAATATGAATCAAAATTCAAAAAAACATGTAAGATCAATTTCAACTCATACAAATCATTAACAACTCATAAACATAAAAATCTTTGATTTTTGAAAAGGGTTCTTGATCTTCTTGGATAAAAGGGACCCAAGAATCAACATCTACATACATTAATCTTTGAAATTGGATGAATTCTAATGCTTGAGACTCTATCCGCACTTGTAATAAATAATTCTGAAAGCCCACACTATGAGGAACTTGATTCTTTAAGAAATATCAAAGAATTATGGATGAATTTTTACAAGATTAGTGTTCTTGAATGAAACCCTAGTTATATCTTCTTAAGAGAATTGAGAGAGAAGATGGAGAAATTAGGGTTTGAATGGGGTTCCTCATATTTATAGAGACCTCCAAAAGGTGGAAAAAGACCAAAATACCCTTGCAAAACATTCTTAAATTGCTGGAAAAAATAACTAACGACATCCGTGACAAGCCGTCAAGTTGGTGATAGGTCGTTACGAATTGTCGTCACAAAAGGGTGAAATTTTGAGTTTCTGGTTAAGGTTAACGACATTGGTGATAGGCCATCACGGGCATGACGGCTTGTCACAAAATGTCATCACCAGAGGTAGAAATCTGTCCAGGGATGACGACATTGGTAATAGGTCATTACGGGCATGACGGCTTATCACGAATGTCGTCACTTAGTTTCCCAGCCTGATATGTTGGAGTAAAATGGGCATAACTCCTTGATCTGATATCAATTTTTGACAAAATTGGTATCGTTGGAAATATAATTCAAAGAGATTTAATTTTATATATAGTAGGTCTTCTAATTAGATATATACAAAGATTTATGGTTGATTAAAGTTGACTAAAGTTTTGACGCTCACTAAAACTTGAACGATAGGAAAGCTTTCAACTCGTCCTTGAGTTAGGGGACCTCTATGATCTTAATTCATGATCAAATAGATTCCCACATGATTCAAAGTATTTCACACTTGGGAAGACATTTCTGAAACATTTAGACTCAGATCTTTTGCTTTACGAAATACGCTCTAAGGCTCGGACTGAAAGAGGATTTTGCGGGGCATTACAGTCATACATCTAGTAACTGCAACTAACCTGCATCCATTCTTCACTCTAAGAAGGAATATAGTAGAGTAGGGTCAGTACAACCAGACGTACTGGTAGGCATCATCAGCCGACTGTGTTAGTTGATATAATCAAAAAATAGAATTAAGAAAAATAAATCATGACGTCTTTAATGGAATATAATTCAATTAAGGTTGTAATAATATTATTACTTTACCTATATAAGTTACAACATCTAACTACTCTTTCAATTCCATCAATATTATATTCACTACTAACATACTCTAGCCTCATTAGTTCAAATCATCAACCACAATTCAACGCTAATACATCACTATTTCTCTTTATTCACCTTATCTTACTTCACTATTCCTCTTTATTCACCTTATCTTTTTCATTACTCATATTCACAGGAACAAACCCGTGATCATAGACAACCCACACTAAACTCTTGGGCTAACAATCAAATGCTCTATTATAAGATTAAAGAATGATAACTAGCCATTCTGGTAAGTTATTATTAAAACACTTATAAATGAAGCAAGTCAACCAACATATAAGTAAGTACAAAGTTTTGTCTTTTCAAATACATATCACAAAATCAAATACCCAATGAATCAACTATAAAACAATAAAAAATCAAACACTGCTCACAAACAAGCCACATAACCATCAAGAGTATCAATCATACTGTAAACATCCACAGACTCAACACAAATTCGTACACACATGATGTGGGATTTATTTTTGTCCAAATAGTCAGGACCTGCAGGAACAATCTATGTTCATGTACCATACCAGCATGGTACCTGATCCAATATATATATATCCGTACCAGTATGGTACTCAATCCAACATTACATATCCGTACCGGCGTGGTACTCAATCCAACATATACACATCCGTACCGGTGTGGTACTCGATCCAACATATACACATCAGTACCGGTATGGAACTCGATCCAACATATACACATCTATATCGATGTGGTACTTGATCTAATATATACATATCCGATCCAACATATAATACAATGTACCAAGTTTACAAGTACACTTAAAGTCATAAGACAATTCTATCAAGTAAATTTTCAATAATCCTTTATACACACATTAACAATCCAAACATCAACAATATCAAGCAAGTCAGAATATCAATCAATAAGTATTCATATCATTACTTTAAGGAGTTATCATTATCAAACAAGCCACTCATAGGTACAATTCAATAAACTATAATTATCACCAATTTCGCCTCTCATGGGCATCAAATAGATATAGTATTTTTTATCAATATCAAAACAAGAATATCATAACATAAATCACTATTTAATTTTTACACATACAAGTGAATATTGGAGCCTTAATTACTCATTAATTATTAAAAATATCATTGTCTTCTTAAATACCGCAATTTGGGTTCTAACATCACCACCTATAACTAGTTGATAATGCTCAAACTACACCTCTCTAATGAGAATGTAAGAGATCGTTGTCAATATAAAACCCAAATAGGTTGGGTCGAATCCCACAGAGAATGTAGTGTGAACGTAAGTCATTTGTAATTTAATCAACTGATAGTTGGATGTTTCCAAAAAAGGGGGTTTTAGTTTAACAAGTAATTATTGGTTACTTTAGATTCAGTGTTCGTAATCAAGAGTTTATGAAAAAAAAAAACCAGAATTATGTTCACTAGGGCTTTTGGTACTTGACAGATGCTACTAATGGTTCAAGATTCTCACGGTAGGTAGGTCAACAAGTTATCTTTATCAAAGTTATGCTTAAATATCTCTTGACCTACCTAGGAATTTAATTACCTAATCCCCTCAGACTTAGGGAATTTATATTCACTGCCCAGATTTTACCTCAGGTTAACCAACCTTGTTAAGCGTTGATTATTAAATGGAGTATTTCTAAGTCCCTGTTGATAATTCACTTCCTACTATATTTGATTTCTTTCTCAAGCAAATCAAAGCAAGTGGTATCTACTGTTTGCAACCAACAGACAATAATTAAAACATTAGAATCATCAAGGAGTCCTACCACCTTTCGAATCTTGAATACTCAACACGTTATCAAGACCTAACCCTAGATCTCATAATTCAAGTTAAAGGAATTTAGCCACTCATGACATAATAATCGAAACACTTAGAAAATTCATGCTTTGAAAGATAAACTTACCACAAGATGAATAGAAACTACGGAAGTGAGATATATGTTAGAGTTATTAGAATTTACCTATAAATTATTAAATTAATTATGAGAAGACCATTTAAAAATAGAGAAGCTTTTAGAAAAATTAAAGAATCTTTAATTAGTAATTATTCAGAATAGATAAGCCTAAATAAAACAAAAGAAAATCCACAAAGATTAGCCTACCTAATTACCTTAATATCTAGTATTGAAGCGAAATTAATAATCCATTTAAAATCTAGAAGAATGAGACACATACCACCTAATTATGATAAAATTAGATTTAGATACCTAC
>JAPEIP010000013.1:155958332-155973762 GCA_026120095.1 Capsicum chinense | reverse complement strand
AAAAGATATTGAAACAAAATTTAAGAAATATCCACGCACAAAGAAAAATAGATTCACTAGATACCTAATAAATCTATTTCATACGTCAGATATCCGCACCCCCCTACAAATGATGGATATTAGCACCATTCAGTTTTGTTAGAATAAGCAAATGATTTGGATGATCTGAAGGATGAACAAAGCATAGGTCCATATCGATACTTCGCTGTCTAATATTGAAGTGCTGAAATTAAAATTTGTTTTATTCTCTTTGTTGGTTGGCATTTCTAGGAAAAATTAAAGATTACTCTGATACCAACTTAAGTAAAAGCAGTGAAATTCTATAGTACAAGAGAATTTGTTGAAGTTGTATCTTTTTATTTACAGTACAATAATATATAGGAAAAAGCACATAAATAGATCAAAAAATAAAATATTTACACCAAAGTACCACTCCCTTAATAAATTTAAATATACCAAATCGGCACAAATAAATTACAGTTGGTGTCCCCTTCCTTGCTTAAGATTTGTGGTACCCCTTTCCAATTTTTGCTCATTTCTATTTTTGAAAAAAATTATTTTGTAAATTGCAACGTGACTTGCGCTTTTCAATTCCTTCCTAGTTTTTGTTCTTTTCTCTCTTTTTAAAATATATTATGTACTTCTCTTTTCTTTTTGTTTATTTATTTTTTTGTATTTAAATATAAAAATAATATAGAAACTAATTATTTTTTTGACTTAAATAAATTAAAAATAAATAATTAGAGTATAATAATAAGTAATTAAAAAGAATGTTAATTCACTAATTTATTTAATAAAATCTAATTAATAAAAATATTACTTATAAATTTTTTATTAGATTATCTTATTTTTTATCTTTTCTTAAAGATAAAATAAAACATAAAGATAATGATATTATCTAACTGTTTTTAGACTAATAAAAATATTAAAATAAATAATTAAATCACAATAATAAATAATTAAGAAAATGATTGTCTCACTAACGGATTAGAATAGTCCTCTTTGATACAATTACAGTATATCCATACACTATGATGGTATTATTGAGGACTGGTGTAGAGCTCAATGATATTATGAAAGTACATGAATATAATATGATGGTATTGTGGAGAATTGAAAAATGACTTATTGAAAGATTGAAGTAGTCCTCCATATTATCATGTCGTACGTAGAGATACTATGATGGTGTCATAGAACAAGCTAAATATACTGTGATGATATCATGGAGGTCTCGCTGAAGGACTGACACAGATATCAATGAAACCATAACAGTAAATAAATACACTATGATGGTTTCATGGAACTAGTTAAATATATTGTGATGATATCATCAAGGTCTTACTGAAGGACTGAAGCAAACATCAATAATATCATGACAGTATATAAATATTCTATAATGGAATCATTGAGGACTAAAGCAAACCTCAATGATATCATGAAAAATATGTAGTTATACTATAATGGCATCATGATGGTCTCACAGAAGAACGAGAGCAAACTTCATAAATGATACCATGATAGTAAGCTTAAGTCGTCGATAGGCCCTTAAACTTGTTTGAACTTTCACTTGAACCCCTCAACCGATCCCTCTTCCTATTAGACATTTCAATATTAACAAATAAATACCCATTAAATATTTTTCTGACAGTTAGTCCAAAACAAATGTCTGTGTAATCCACGTGTGGGGGACGTGACAAATCAACAAATTAAGTAAAGACATGTGGCTTTTTAAATTAAAAATATTATAAATAATTTTTAATTTAAACAAATCAAAAACGCCCCAAAAATAAAAGAAAAAACCTATTTATTACATATTCAACCCAACTGCAACACCTTCTTCCCCATTTTTCTTTGCCTGGATATAAGCTTCATATTTCTTCTCCCCGTCGACACTGTCACCCAACAATAAAACTTAATTGTTTAGCTTATTCATTTCAAATTCGACTAGTCTGAAATAGAGAGAGAATGGTGTAAGAGTAAAGTAGAATGGAAGTTCACCGATGGGTCAACGATACCATAGCAGGTTGTGAAAAAATTGGAGAGGGTAAAATTAGAGAAGCCTTAGAGATTGTCGATCGAATAAAACTTTAGGGATGAAAACCGGATGTAGGGTTATATTGGAAATTCATCAATGGCTATTGTGAGAATAACAAATTTCATTCTTCGATTTTATGTCGGACTTCCATGGAAAAATACTTACAATTGTTAGCATTTTTAAGAATTAATTTCTTAATTGGGGTTTTCAATTTATTTTACCTGCTCTCAATCACTTTTTGGGTCTATTTAATTTTGGAATTTAGGGTTGTTTCATATATGTTGAAACAATCCCAAATTCAAAATAAATTTGGTTAGGCAGGGTTGAAACAATCCCAGCTCAAGGCGAGAACAAAGAAAATAAGAAAATTAAGATAATTAGGCATTATTATGTAGTGGTGTGTACTAAGAGGTGGTCAAAAATGGTGTCAAATAGGCGATAGTTTAGCGAAAGAATACTTTTAACTTGAAAGAAGAAAGTTTTAAATAAAAGAAATGAAGAAGAAGACGAAGGGGGGGAGAGTTTTGCTTTTCATTTCCTTATGAAGAAGATGACGGTTGGGGGGTTTTAAGATATGAAAAAGATGACGACTGAGGGTGGGGTAAGGGTGAAAGAGGGGTGTTTTCTTTCTTTTTCTTAGGAATAAGACGACGGGAGGGATGGGGGACACTTTTCCTTTTTTAAGAATAATTAAGAAATTATTATTATTAAAAATTATATTAATAAAATAATTTAAGAGTAAATTTTTTAATAAAAAAAGTAAAATATTATTTGCTCTTCAATTCATGCACCTAAAGAAAGTGTGTCTGATAGGTATGAATTTTAAGCAATTGAGGTGTCTGATAGGTACAAGTCTGAATTGAGGGGTCCAAGTAAAATTTTAAAACAAGTTTAATGGTCTATCGATGACTTAAGTCATGATAGTATATAGATAAACTGTGATGGTATCATGGATTTCTTACTGAAGAAATAAATTAAACCTCAATGATACTATGAAAATATATAAATATATAATAATGTAAGGCGGTTAGCTTAAGTTGCTCAACCTCCCCTTAGCTTGATGCTCATGACATGCTACGAAACCTTCACCTGTAGTTGGGATTACGTTGCATGAGTTTCTACGATTTTGTATAACTATTCTTTGGCTTTATCTATGTCTAATCCCCACTTCTTATTAGTAGACAAACTCTGTTCAAGAGAAAATTTTTGTTCTTTGTTTTTGGTATTTCTATATTCTGAAATAGTTCGCCAATTCAGTGCTTTATTTGTTGAGTCAATCTACCTGGAGAACACTTGAAAAGGTGGTTTCTAGAGGAAGTAGCACGACAAAAAGCAAAGTGAAGCATTCACAAAGAAATGATGTAAGCAGAAGGGAAAATACAATGGTTAGCGACTGCCCAGGAAGTGATCCCTCTCTTATTTTCCCTTTTTATAAGATAAGAAAAGATATAATAAACCCATCAACATTGAAGATTCCGCTTTTGGTAATTGTTAGGTAAGTCTCTGGCATAAATACGAGGAGGATATATAGCTGATATAGGATCTTGTAAAACTATGGTATCATCAAGGTCTCACTCAAGGCCTACTTAAGTCCTCTATGATACAATCACAATGTATCGATATAATGTTATGGTATCAGGAAGGATTGAAGAATGTCTCATTGAATGATGCTACTATGCCAGTATATGGATAAAATATAATGGTATCATGGAGGTTGAGAAGTTTCCCATTGAAGGATGATATAATGCCACTAAATGGATATACTATGATGATATCCTAGAAGACTAAGGAGTATCTTATTGACATTATATGGATATACTATGATGGTATCATAGCGAGTTAAGGAGTGTCATTGAAGGATGATATAATAGTGGTACAATGAGGAATGTCTCATTAAAAAATAATACCATACCAGTATATAGATATATCGGGGAGTGTTTCACTGAAGAATTGAAGCATTCATTCATGATACAATCACGGTATCGATATAATATGATGATATCATAAAGGATTGGGTAATGTATTATTGAAGGATGATACTATTCCAGTATATGGATATGCTATAGTGGTATAATGAGAAGTGTCTCATTAAAATAGTGAAGCAATCAATCCTGATGCCATTACTATATATTGATGTATTGTGGTATCATGAAGAATTGAGAAGTAAGTCATAAAAGAATAATACCATGCCAATATATGGATATACTATGTTGGCATCATAGAGGTCTCACTGAAGGATTGAAGAAGACATCAATGATACCGTGGAAGTATATGGATATATTATGATGGTGTCATTATGGATTGAAGCAAACCCCAATGTATCATTCTAGTATATAGATATACAGTGATGGTATCATGGCGATCTCACTAAAGGGTTGAAACAGACATCGATGATACCATAACAATATATACATATATTGTGGTTGTATCATTACAGATTAAAGAAAATGAAAAAAATTTAAAAAGGAAGTCAGATAAAATTAGAAAAAAAAATGAAATGAAAAAAAATAGAAATTAGAAAGAATAAAAAATATCAAGTTAGATTGTGGAGAAAAATAAATAATATTATGATTTGAGAAAAAACGAATGATAAAAGGAGAAAAAAAAGAAAAAACAGAAAAACGGAGAAAAGAAAAAGAAAGAAGCAAGAAATAAAGGAATTGAAAAACAAAGAGAAAACTAATAATGAAAAACACAAAATCAAAGGAACTAATAAGGAGGATAAAAAATATAATAATAAAAAAATGTGTAGAGAAAAACATAAACGAATAAAGAAATAAACGAGAAAAAAGAAGAAACAAAGTATATAAAAAAATTGAGTATAAATTAGACTGTGATTTAAAAAAATAAAGAATAAATAATTTGATAAAAAAGTAAATGAACAACAAAACATAAAAAGAAAAAAAAAATTTTAAAAAAAAAAACAAAAAAAGAAGAAAAAAGGAAAAGAAATAGAGAAATAAAAAGGAAAAAAACTAAAACAGATATAAATAACTAAAGTTACAAGGAAAAAAGACATTTTCTATAATTAGTTGGGAGGTATTTTATGTAAGAAGACATTTAGTTGTAAATAGTTTGCTCCTACATGGCAGTCATGTACTATTATCCTATAAATATACATATGTTACAAATCAATTAATGTCTAATTCTAAGGTACCAACTTTGTGATCCATATAGGGGTGGACCCATATATATCCTATTGGGTGTTTGAGCACCCATTAAACATGACACAAACTGTTCATATCTATATAATGATTGTTTGAAATATTAATAAAGAACGTCAGCAACACCCACTAAAAAAAAGGCCCAATGGGTGCTATGGTTGGGTGGCTGAATCGATGGCCCTATTTTAGGTGTGGTACCAAGAGTTTGATATTCAATTAATGCAATTTTGATTAAGCAATTGCTTTTTTGTTAGAATCTCACACATTCTTTTTTTTTACTTTCTTTTTTTGTTTAATTTTTAGCTTTAATTTCCCTTCATGTTTTTTTTGTAATTTCATGTCAGAGGAAAAGAAAAAAAAATCATTTACAATCACTTTTCTATTTTTTTTTCTTGAAAAATATTGATAGTTTGGCTAAAATATCATTCATGTAATTTTTTTCTTTAAAAAGATAATTTTTTTAGAGAGAAATATTGAAATAACCTCCCAACTTGGCGCAGATTATTACTTTAGTACCTGAACTATAACTAATAACAAAAACCCCTATACTTGACTAAATAAATTTAAAAACACTCCCATTTTGTTGTATATAGCTAATGCGTGTTCACTCGCGGTTCAGATATACTTGTTTGCTTATGTGGCATTCACATGAATACTAAAGCAAAAAAAAATTAAAAAAAAATAAATTATAATAAATTCACTAAAATAATCCTACCGGGTGAAATCCACGCCAAGTTTATGTAACGCCCCGAGTCTACACCCTGGATGTCACACGGTGCTTACAACCCCAAAGGATCACAAGCTAACCTACAAATAGTACCTGCTGTGAGCACTGAATAATAATACTGAAAACTTAATACTGTCTGAACTAGTCTAGTCTGAAAAGCCTCTAATTGAACTGTCTGAATGTGGAGTTGATGGGACAAGCCCCCAACTAACTCCGACTAACAAAATACTGAATATACTATAATACTAAAATAAATAGTATCCTCGATGGATGAGGACTCACTACTGAATCTGTTGCTGCTAACTGAATCTGGCCAAGCGCGGTCAGGAACCTGAGCGTCCGAACCTATGATATTATGCATCATAACGCAAAAAAAAAGTATGTGTCAATATATGGAATGTACTGATATGCTAGATGAGGTACGCTGGTATACATGGGTTCATAAGCATAATATGATAACTGACTGAATGAACATCATGAAGTAACCGGATGAGAGCACATGTAAAACTGTAACTACTAAACATATTGATTATGCAATACTGTGCATATCGTGTCTAGATTGGACTGACACTGATGTACTGAGTTCTGGTAACTTCATACTGATAACTAAATATTTAGAATGATACTGAAGTACTAAATTCTGATGGCTAAGTAACTGATAACTGATAGCCATAGTTCTGGAGAACTGTCTGAGTTATTTGCTGAATATTGAGACTGAAGCAGTAATTGTGGGAGGTGTTATCTAACTGAAATGCCCTAATATGGACTGATTGGGGTCCAACCTGTAACCCCAATTTGAAGGGTATTAGCACCATGCCATGGGTTACTAACTCTGGTTCTAAATCACCCTAACTGGCAGAAAGATATTTTTTCAACCCTCACTGGTAGGAAAACTCATTCGAGATATGTCCACCCTTATCTATTAGGAAGATATCTCAACCTACACTGGCTACATTGTTCTGTAACTTAGGGATTGCTACTAAGGGTCAAACCCTCTGCTTGCAGGAATGCCCTCATCCTTGGGTTTGCTAGGTGCTGAATCCTACTCCTAACTGAATCAAATGGAACTGATCACTAGATTGTACTAGGCTTGACCAAACTGACACTGATCGTGTTGACTGACTGATTGAACTGGACTGAGTTCACTGAGTTCTGTTAACTGGCTGAGTAATACAGTTATTGACCTTTATTGGGATGATTCTACAACTACTGCAACTAAGTAAACAACTAGATTTCGGGTAATAAATACTCCCAAGACTCGATAGCATAAAAAATAAAGCATGACAAATCTTGAAAGCATAGCAATAGTCAATTTTTCACAATTCATTCATTGAGGCATTTAGTCACACACTTGGAGGTCATGGACTTGTAAATGATTGGGAACACATACTAATATGTCATCGTTTCACTATTCAATTAACATGGACATTCTATCAAACACTTGGGGAGCATAATTATTGCACATGATAATGAACAAAACATAAGCATCATGACTATAACCTAAACTTACAAATTCAAGGATTTTGACATGAAAGATTCATAATTCAACACACATGCCAACATAAATTCACGGAACTCATAAAAGATCTCAACATGAAATCCATACAACAACTCAAACACGGACATAATTCAATTCATAACCTAGAAATCATTATTCAAGTTTTTGAAAAGGGTTCTTGAACTCCAAGGGTGAAAGAAAACCCAAGGATGAACACCTAACATACCTTATGTGTTGATTTTTGTGAAGATTGTAGGAAATTTCTTGAAACTTAGACTTGATTTGAAGAATCTAGGGCTTTGCTCTTGAGAGGATTGAGTGAATAATGAATGTTATTTGCCCTATTGGGTGTTTAATTTTGTGTTTTTAGCTGAATTGGGTGAGGGAAAAGGACTAAATTGCCCCTTGGCCTCTTTTCCCGTCTAAATACCCCTTGAGGCGCGACTCCCAGAAATAAGAAATGGACCTCGTGATGTGACTCCCAGAAATAGGGAATGAACCTCGCAACGTGACTCCCAGAAATGGGGAATGAACTTTGTAACGCGAATCCCAAAAATGGGGAATGGATCTCGCGTCGTAAGCCTATCGCGAGACCTTACTATTTTGGACATCCAAACTCACCCTTACGCTAGTCCAAAATTTCTGAAACTAACCCGATATGACGTATTAACATCCCTGACCACAAATCAATTAAAAAATTGAAAAGATCGAAAATAAAGTCATTGAAATATCGTGCCCAAAAAAAATGGGACTAAGTGTTAATTCTTAGCCAAAATTCTCTAAGTTTGCGACCTTTTTTGAGATGCTAAATAGGGATAAAATGACTAGAATTTTGTGGGGTCTTATATTTTAGGAAGTGTTTTCAACACTTCTCTCTTCCCCTCTCTCTTTACTAAATAATGGTACTAACATTAATTTTAAATTTTTTATCAATATTTTAAATTGATACATTTAAATAATTGTGCACTTATACTATGTGATTTTAGAAAATTTATACCAAAAAAAGTGAGCACCCACAGACCAAAAAATCTGGATCCCCCACTGGATCCATATTATCTGGAATCTAATTTACACTAAATAAGGAAGTGAATAGAGGATAATATAATATTTATAACAGAGTTGGTACTGTAAGCATGTGGGAACATTCCTCTGATATGTATTCAGTATGCTTGTGGCTGTAAATTAGTATACATAAAATTAAACAAGTTAAAGATGATGTATCTTAAATGACCAAGCAAAAGACGATTAGAAAATTCTCCATCATGGTCCTTACAGAATGGGTCATCTAGAATGGGCTCGCTTGTAACACCATACTTTTAAAATGTTGTTTCATTAAGAAGTTGTAACTATTTGTATGTCTTGTTTCAAATATGTATATTTTGTAAATCAGAAAAAGTAGAATTGCCAAAATAAGATCAGTTTTTGTTCAAATTAAGATCTTTGTAATTAGATTAAAATACACTAAAAATACAAAAAGATTAATAAATTATAGAGATGCCAAATAAGCTTCCCTCTTGTAGAGATTGTTGGGATTCATGCTTGAGATTGATTAGGACTTCATGTTGAATTTCAATTTTGTGCTTAATATTTGTTTCCAAATCGAGAAGAAAGATACAAGGTTCAGCTAATTTTGAGAATCAATTTTTGAGACCTTTTTTAAAGCCTATATATTTTGGGTTTCGGCCTTCACAATGGACATGTGAAGAGGCCCAATTCAATCCTTTTACTTTTGCTTTTGTACGCTGGTTTAAAGGCCCACATATGTTGTGGTTATATTTTGCCATAGATATACAGTATATTCATTTAGTGTACTAAATACTCTTTTTCTTTTTTTAGGTGTACACAATATTTCTCTTCCTTTATTTAATTATGTAATTAGTTTAAGGTTTAGTTATTAAGAGTAAGTCAATTATTGTCTTGTATAAATAGAGGTGCTCTATACTGAATAGTTAAATAATAATACAAGAAGAATTTTTTTTTATTTTCCTTGTTTATTCTTACATTGCATCAGAGTAGTGATAATTTATATTTCCTTTCTTTATTTCTTTTTTGTTCTATTTCCTTCATTCTCTTTGTTTTTTGCAATGACTAATAATCAAGATATTAAAGTCCAAATTATGTAATAGAGTGATGAAATCCCTGCAACAAATACAATGGATTCTTCACATACTTTCTATATTCACCCTTCTGATTATCCCGATATGAACCTTGTCTCTACTGTCTTTGATGGAAGGAGATATAGTGAGTGGAGAAGGGATATTATCATTGCTCTTTTGGATAAGAACAAACTAGAATATATTGATGGATCCCTAGCTATTCCTACTGGTAAAGAGCTTCAAAAGAATTGGCAAGATTTAATAATATGGTCTTGTCTTGACTTTTGAATTCTCTTTTAAAGGAAATTCCTGAATTTGTCTTATATTCCAAGAAAGATAAAGGCTTGTGATCTGACTTGAAGACAAATTTGGCCAGGCTAATAGAGTTAAACTATTCCAATTACAAGAGAATTTAAATGTTGTAGTTCAAGAAAATTCTTGTATTTTAGCTTATTTCACAAAAAGAAAAGTTTATGGGATGAATTAGATGCTCTTAACACTTTTTCTGCTTGTACTTGTGAACGTATGTGTGGTGCAAAGGAAAAAGTAATGAAATCCCATCATGATAGGAGGCTTCTCTAAATTCTTATCAGATTGAATAACACTTTTATAATGAGTTATGAGTGATATTTTTTTTTCTCTCTCCTTACTATTGGTCAAGCATACTCTCTTGTAATCCAAGATGAAAAACATAGAGAAATTCATGCTACTCCTACTTACACATGAGAATCAACATCATATTTTGTTTGTAGTGGAGGAGTTAGAAGATTTAACAAGTATAAAAATCATCAAGAAAACCCCACCAAGAAACTTGACAAATAATTATTGCAGAAAATAGGACACACTATTAATCAATACCATAAGATTCATGGATTCCTTATATATTTGAAATTAATTAGAATCAAAAGATATCAGAAAGGACTTATGGTCAACCAGAAACAAATCAGTAGACACTAGACTATTCTATTGATCTTACGTCACTCAATCAAGAGAATGTTGCACAACTTGTGCAATTTTTGGAAAAAAAAATATAGGAATTACTGATGCATCTATAAACACCACTTGTGCAGGTATGACCAAATTTTGTAATTCATATGCTAGTTTGTTTAAAGTTGACAATTGTAATACCCTGTATTTCCATAACTTAATTTAACTCTCAGTACATGAGTATTCATATATAAAAAATTTAAATTACTTAGAATTTTTTAGTTTAGAACTTACCATTTCATGGGAAATTTAGTTAGATTTTCAAAGATATAAAATTTGCCTAAATCCAATACCCGGGCAAAGACTTAAAGCCATTTTTGTAAGGCAGTGTACCATTTGGCATATCAACGCATCGTGGAGACCAGCCAAATGACAGTCATTAGTTTTCAGTGAAGCTCTACGATAATGGTGTATTGTGCCAATGCTCCACTTCATAATTGTCATTTTCCAGTATGGCAATGCGATCTTACCACGTCGCGCCACTAGCCATTTTCCCAATTGTCAAATTCTAGTGAGGCTCTGCAATGGTGCCGTGTCATGCCAAGGGTCCATTTGATGTTCGTCCCTTTTTGAATAATTCCATCCCAATTCCAATGGCTCAGCACGATGCGATCGCGTCGCGGTGTAGGACAAACTTAAGATTTTTAGTGCAAAATTTAATTCATTCCCAGGGGTAATTTGGTAATTTTTTTTCCATGGCCCTAATCAGTCTAGACATGAAAATAAACCCCTAAATAACCTATTATTTTATTATTCACTCACTTTCTCTTAAGATTAAAACATTCTCGCTCAAAGGGTAAAACCCTAGCTTCAAGAATTCCTCCCCGAACCTTCAAGAACTTTTCTTCTCTAGTATGTTAGCTGTTCATTCATAGGTTCCTTTCACCCATGAAGTCCAAGAACCCCTTTTTAAACTTACAAGATCTCAGATTTATGAATTCCATGCTTGAAATAGATTGTATTCATGTTGAGGATAGTAATATGGTTTTAGTTCATGAGTAATTATAAGTTTCCATGAAATTAAAATAGTTTATTTGATGAATTATGTGAATTGTATGCCAAACCATTGAAATTGCAATTGAGTATTGTATTCATGATGTTCATGTGTTGACCGTAATCATGTGAAATAATCCATGCTCCTTAAGTATTTGCTAAAATGCCTATGTGAAGTAAATAGTGCAATTATGCCATGTCATTATATAGTCCCAATCATGTACAAGACCCTACAAGTGTTTGATAAAATGTCTCTATAAATGAATTATAAACAAGTGGACATTGTTATGCTTTTTAAGATCATGCTATGCTTTATTGTCATGCTATCGAGTCCTTGGGGTATCTAATACCTGACAATCTAGCTGTTTACCTAGAGCTACAATAGTTACGGAATAGTCTCCATCATGTCCCAAAATTGTAAGAACTCAGTTAGTTACAGAACTCAGTAAAAATCAGTATCAGTCTAGTTCAGCTCAGTATATTAATCAATGTTATTCAGATGGGAGTAGGATTTAGCACCGAGTGAACCTAAGGAAGGGGGCTCACCTGTCAATAGAGGGTGTGATCCTTTGAAACAACCCTTACATTCTAAAACTACGTAGCCAGCGTAGGTTGGGACATCAACCTGCCAGTTGAGGGTTGATGAGGTGTCTTACCTGCCAGTTGAGGGTACCACCATTCTCATTCAGGGCACCTACCAGATTAGGGTGACTCTTAAGCTTGTCCTTACCCGTGGCACGGTACTGACACCCTTCCATTTAGGGCTACAGGTAGGACCCCAAATTTATTCAGAAAGGGGCATATCGGTTAGATGACTACCTCTTAGAATCTCAGTTTTAGTCTTTGTATAGAACTCAGTTAAGTTCTATAGAATCAGGAATGTCAGTATCAGTCACTCAGTTATCAGTGACTACAAATATCAGTTACTCAATATCAAAAATCAGTACTCAGCTTCAATGAAAGCTTAGATACAATATTCACGTATATGCACAGTATTGCATACTTAGTATTTTACAGAAGTTTCAATTATCTATGTACTCAATTATTCCATATCACTCAATTAGTTATTGTTCATACATATGAACCCTTGCATTCAGCCTTACCTCATCTAGCATACCAGTACATTCCACGTACTAACGTATACTTTCTCTTTGCGCTATGATGTCTCATATCATAGGTTCAAATGCTCAGGTTCCCAACCACGCTTAGACAAATTTAGTTAGCAGCAGCAGATTCAGCAGTGAGTCCTCATCTATTAAGGATATGTTTTTATTTCAGTATTACAGTAGCTCCAGTATTTCAATAGTCGGAGTTATTGGGGGCTTATCCTATCAACCCTACTTTCATACAGTTCAGTTAGAGGCTTTTCAGACTAGAATAGTTAAGAAAATATTCAGTTTTGAAATATTATTGTTAGATGTTATTATTATCAGTATTTAGATTATGAACCTTATGGCATTTCAGCCTATGTTCCTTATTATTACTATATTATTATTGAGTGCTCACATTAGGTACCAGTCATGGGTTAGCTTATGATCCTTCAAGTTCGTAAGCACCGTATGGCATCTGGGGTGCAGACTCTGGGCGTTACAACTTGGTATCAGATCTTAAGGTTCAACAGAGTCCTAGGGAGTCTAAAAGTTAGATTTAGTAGAGCCTTGTGCATGTGTGTGTAGTGCACCACACTTATGGGCAAGAGGCTATGAGACATTTTTTGGAAAATTTTCTCTTCTTTCAATATTCATGTCGTACGAGTGAGCATGAGCTAAGTTAAACTATCAGTCTAATTCATTTCTTCCTTCTACTTATAGAACATGACTCCTAAAAAGAATAATGGAAGAAGAACAGTAATCTAGCTAGCACCTTAGCCCATTCAGGCAGATCCCCATGATGAGCATGTCTCCCATGTAGAATTCAGAGCTTTCTTCACTACTCTAGCCCATTCTATAGTAGCTCAAAATGAATGACCTGCTGTTGTTCAGGCCAGCCTAGTGTCTAATACTACTGCAGTAAGGATTCGAGATTTCACCGGAATGAATCCTACCTTATTCTTAGGATCTAAGCTCAAAAAGGATCTACAGGAGTTCCTTAATTAGGTTTATAAAGTCACATATATCATGGGAGTGACATATAGTGATAGTGTTGAGTAAGATTCCTATCAGCTATAAGAGGTAGCTTATACATGGTTAAGTAGTGAAAGGTAGAAAGAGGCACAGATGTAGAGCCTATAGAATAGGAAAAGCTTGCTACTATTTTCTTAGATAGAGTCTTCCTCTTAGAGCTGAGAGAAGCCAAGGTCTTAGAGTTCATCAATCTTAGGCAAGGCAGCATGAGTGTGAAAGAGCATTCCCTTAAGTTTACTCAGTTAGCCAGATATGCTCCCCATGTAGTAGCAGACAGTAGGTTCAGAATGAGCAAGTTCATTTATAGGGTGTCAAAGAGTGTGGTTAAGGAGTGAAGAACTACGTTGTTAATTAAGGAGATGGACATATCTAGGCTTATGGTCTATGCTCAATAGATATAAAAGGATAAGAATAAGAAGAGAGAGAGAGAATAAGAGAGCTAGAATAGGTAGCTTTAATTTTACTTAGCCTAAGTCAGAAGTCGATAATCGTTCTTAGTTTTGCCAAAAATCTTCAGTTTCAGCTCTGTCCTCAGCCAGTGCTCTAGTACCTAAGTTCAGAAGTGGTAACAAAGATAGGGCATCGGGCTCTAAATCTCAGGGTAGTGTCAGCAGTGCTCGAACAAATCCCCTTTGTCAGAAATGTGGTAGAAATAATCAGGGTATTTGCAGGGCTGGCAGTGATATTTGTTTTGGGTGTGGCAAGCCAGGCCATAGGATCAAAGATTTTCCTTAGTCGGGTTCTCAGGGTCAGTACAATCATCCTTCAGCTTAGTCCAGTCGCTCGAATCAGCATGGTGACACTTCCAGTGCCACCAGTGGGCAACGCCTAAATAGGCTCTACGTTCTTTATTCCAGACAAGATTAGAAAAGTTCTCCTGATATGGTCATGGGTACGTTACAGATCTTTCATTTACATGTATATGCCTTATTAGATCCAGGAGCTTCTTTTGTCTTTTGTAACTCCTTACATAGTAGTAAACTTCAAAGTCAAACTAAAATTCTTAATAGAACCTTTCTCAGTCTCTACCCTAGTGGGTCATCCTGTCATAGCCCAATGGGTATACAGGAACTGTCTAATTATGATATCTTAGAAAGTCACTCAGCAGACTTAGTAGAGTTAGAGATGATGGATTTTGATGTCATTCTCTACATATATTAAGTCCATTCATGTTATACCTTAGATGATTATAAAAATAGAATTGCTCATTTTTAATTTCCAAATTAACCAGTCCTTGAATGGAGGGGTAGTACCACAACGCTTAAGGGTCAGTTGATTTCATACCTTAGAGCGAGAAAAATTATATAAGGTTGTGCCTATTATCTTGTGAGAGTTAAAGACTCTAGTTCAGAGACTCTTAGTCTTGAGTCAGTTATAGTAGTAAATGAATTCTCAGATATGTTTCCCGAAGATCTTCCTGGAGTTCCTCCCAAAAGGAAAATTGACTTCGGAATAGACCTTCCTTTAGATACTCAGCCTATTTCTATTTTTTCATACAGAATAGCTTCACTCAAAATCAAAGAGTTGAAAGAGCAGTTAAAGGACCTTTTAGATAAGGGGTTCATCAGACCCAGCATTTCCCCATGAGGTGCACTAGTCTTATTCGTGCATAAGAAAGATGGTTCTCTCAGAATATGTATAGACTACCGTCAGTTAAACAAAGTCATAGTCAAGAATAAATACCCACTTCCTAGAATTGATAACTTGTTTGACCAATTTCAAGGTGCCAGTTACTTTTCTAAGATAGACCTCACATTAGACTATCTTCAACTCAGAGTTAGAGAATGTGACATTTCAAAAATAGCTT